>VWZV01014643.1:239859-451752 GCA_013397155.1 Irena cyanogastra | reverse complement strand
AAAAAAAAAAAAAAATTCTCTTTAAAACTGCTGTTATTAATTGTTACCATGGAAAATGTTATTTAGTGACTTAGGGCCCAATCCTGTTCCCACTGAAGTCAATTCAATTGCAGGGCTCCCATCACCTTCAGAGAAAGTAGGATCAGGTTTTAACTTCCAAAGGCTTAAATACATCATTAGTAGAGTTTGAATGGACTTTACAGCATATTTTTGCTTAACTCAGGAATCCTATAAGAGATCAGAACATTCAAATGCTGAACTCTGACGCCGAGACATTTGACATTGGCAGAAAGCTGTAGGTTATTTGATTTCTGCACTCTGGTGTGTGTCAGTGCAACTGCTGCAGAGAGTGCTGAAAATAAAATTGATGCAGGTAACTCCCGATGCACAGTTTGGTACTGGGCAGAGTCTCTCATAAACAGTGTGAGACAATCTGAGTAATCTAAGAATGAAGGAGGAAATGGGGTGGTGGGGTAGAAATTTTTGGCATTACATGAGTCTGGAGCAAGACTCTAAATCCCTTAAACTTTTCTTGTTCTGTAGAAAGCATCACAAGCAAGGCAATACAATAAAAATGGCATTACTCCCCCACCAAATGCAGAGGGAAATCACTCATATACAAACATTCAGGGCATATTATAATTGGCCTTTGCACCGTAAGGGTTTGTGTTCTGTTCTGGAAAACCATTACTCACGTGCTTGTTCAACTGTGTGCACCTCTGTGCCCCACTGAATTCAAATGTGAAGTTAGGTGTATGTATAATTATGGTTAGGATTATCACTTTGACTTTAAGCTCCCTGGGCCAGGCTGTGTATACATCGTTATCCATTACAAAGTAGAGTTTGTAGTAGCAAGTAATGCTGTGATAGTTGTGTGCTGAATTATACAGCTCATAATAAGGAAAATCACAGAATCACAAATTCTGAGTTGGAAGACACCCAGAAGGATCATCAAGTCCAGCTCCTGGCCCTGCACCATCCCCGAGAGTCACACCATGTGCCTGAGAGCATTGTCCAAATACTTCTTGGGCTCTGCCAGGTTCCTGCTGTGACCCCTTCCCTGGGGAGCCTGGTCAGTGCCCAAACACCCTCTGGGGCAGAACCTTTTCCTAATATCCAACCTAAACCCCTCCTGACACAATGTCAGGCCACTCCCTCAGGTCCTGTCACTGTCACCACAGAGCAGAGACCAGTGGCTGCCCCTGCTCTTCCCCCTCAGCTGTAACTGCAGAGGTCTCCCCTCATTCTCCTCCAGGCTGAACAGACCAAGTGCCCTCAGCTGCTCCTCACACAGCATCTCCTCAAGGTCCTTCACCACTCACAGCCCCCCTTTGGATGCTCTCTAATACAGAGTCTTTAGTGTCTTTCTTGCATTTTGATGCCCAAAACTGCCCCAGCACTCGAGGTTAGGCTGCCCCAGAGTAGAGCAGAGCAGGACAATCCCCTCCCTTGCCTGGCTGGCCATGCTGTGCCTCATACATCCCAATAAAGAATATGGATTGTCTCGCATATTATCATTGTTGTTGTGTTTTAAACTATAAGGACCTTCCATACTAAGTAACTTAGCTGCTTAAACTTGTCCCTGGGTGAAACGTGTGAGACTTGATTTACTTGACAGATTTATTTCATATGGTTTGAATTATATCTGGTGGCTGCACATTTAGAATCAAATTTGGCAATTGGAGTCACATGTGCTGACATGCAAATTTACACAGGCTTAAGGCAGAATCTCCTTTTTTGGCCAAACCCAACATCTGATCCCCTTTCCGACAAACACCAATACAAGTGAAACCCCTCTGAGTTCAGTGGAAACTGTCCAAGCCTTATATCACTTAGAGATAGCTATCAGTATTACAGAATGTCAGCAGATATATCTACATCAGCGTTCTGTTTCAAACTCAGAATTCATTTTTCTACCTTGTCATCCCCATTCACCACATTTTGCCTCATACTACAGGGTGCTCTCAGGCTGCCCAATCCCTTGGATGAAACCCAAGGCATCTCCTGTGCCCTTGCTGCTAAAGGGCATTCAGCCCATGGGACCTGGTGAGAGAGGCAGTCTAACTGAAATCTCCAGCACTTGTGATGAACATTGGGGCCTTACCTGTACCACTCTACAGATCAGATTTTACTTTCAGAGCTCACCAGAACGCTCAGGCATTCATATTTAGTTCCTTATCACATTCATATTCCTCTGTACTAGGACTTGTATTGATGTTTCCTCTAAATATGAGGACTGATCAGAGGGTACACAAGGATGAGCCTAAACATTCAGTTGTACAGGCATTATTTCTTTAATATTTCAATTTCAAGCTCCTCTGCAAAGACATAACTAAAACTGGTGGAAATGTTCATGAGCACTACATTAGTTTGTGGTAAATTGAACTCAGCTTTGCCCTGCATTTCTGGGGTTTCTTACTGTTTAGCACCAACTGTTAATACAAGTACCATTGCAGCCTTTCTACTAGCAGTGTAAACATTTGGTTGATGATGTCCCTTAAACCAGCAGTTCTCATACCATGATACCTAGGAGGAAAACAATGATATCTGAATCAGAACATCCTTTTACTCACTACTCTCAGTCTTCATGGCAATTTGCGAAGCCCAATTTGTCCTTTTGCTCAGTTTCACTAATCCAAGATGAAGATCTTAAAATCTCCCAAGAGGCCTTTAATTAATGACTGACATGAATACACAAAAATTCTCTCTCAAACTGGCACTGGAAGTTAACAAATATATTTGCAGTCCCTCAGGATTTATTGACAGTCTTTTCTTAAGTTGCAGCTTGCTGAGCTGCCGCTTGTTTGCCCTCTAAACATTTTGATTCAAATGTGGCCAGAATGCCTCCTCCTTCTTCAAACATTGACATAACTTCATGAAGGAAAACAGTTAGGGTTTAGTTCACTTGTTTTCTGTTCTACTTGATAAAGAAACACATCAAGTACATCCACAGTAAGGACATGTACTCTCCAGTACGTTTAGAACTCAAGCTTCAGCTCTTAAAATGCATTCTCAGGAAAACCCTTCTTTCTACGCTTTTTCCAAGGATATATCATCCCAGATATGGAAAGACAGGCCAGTGACTCATACAAAAATGGAAAGATAATTTGTATATTTCCCACTGCATCATAGATGTAGATTCCATGTGTACAGCCACTCTGCCACATCATTACACATGCACGTGATGACTTTCTTGGCATCTGCATTAGTTAACGGAGTTGTCAGAGAAATGCATTCTTGTAGAGTGCTGTTGACAGGATCAGAATGTCATTGCTAATGCTCCTCCTTCCTTCCCACAGTTCAGCAAAGCTGTTTGTGTTTATGACCAAAAATAATCTATTTATAAGAGATCCCTAATCCCTCTTTCCAATCCCCTCCCTTGCCCAGTAAGAAAATATTAATCAGTAATGAATATTTTAATAGGTTGTAGTTGGTGTTTGGAACATGCTACTTCTTTACAAGGATCCCACTCAGGAGTGCATTGGGAGCATCACTGCAAATGACAACCTTCTCCCCCCGGTAAGCTCACCCCAGAACTGATCTGTGGACTAAGACAAACAGGTCCCTACTATGATGTCCAAGAAAGGGACCAAACCACATAATGCTCACTTCACTGCTGTCACAGTGTAGCACACATAAAATACAAAAGTGAGTTCATAAAGCAGCAGCAAGATCCTGCAGAATAAATCTTTATCACCTTATTCAGTGTGACCTGAAGAAGCAAAGGGCATTAAACAAATGAGGAATATCTAAAGCAGTACGAGATCTGCCATGAAATATAAGCAAAATACTGTTACAATAAGTAACACGTAGTGACTAAGCTGGGCAAGTGAGGTAAAGGAAGGCTCCAAGAAACTGAAAACCCTAGTTTTATCCTGTGCCTCCCATTCAGTGAGATATGTAAGCCAGCACTTTTCCTTTAGCTTCATGGGTACCACATCAGCCTGGGCTTCTTCAGCTCAGCAGCAGGAAACAAATTTCACAGAAAGAATGTTTCATTTCTCAGAAACTGCTCATGGGGAAAAGATTATTTGCAAAATCCAAAGGCCAAAAAAAAAAAAAAAAAAAAAGTGGGAGTGTTCTTTTAAAACAAAAACCCAAAAAGCCAAAAAAGCCAAAAAAACCCCACCAACAAAACACACACACACACACAAAAAGAAGTGAAAAACCTGTAATTACTTCATAGCAGCTAGTATAAGTAACAATACTGAACAAATTGCAGTGATTACAAAATCCTGTATAAATATGGGTAGCACTATTCTTGACAATAATTAGTGTACAGCATCTTCTCAATAGTATCATGATTAATATTTATTCTGATGTCGTTTTTGTTCTGGGAGCTTGGAGGGGAGAAAGGGAAGGGAGACAGCATTCTAAGAGAGCTGAGTATGTTTGAGAAGCCGAACCAAAAGAAAAAAAATCTGCTTTATTTTTCTGCTTACTGTCATTTCCCCTCCCCTCAAAAAGGCAATGCAAATGGTGCTTTACTGGTTTTAAAAGTAAAGACAGAAATTATGTGGAGTTGGGACTGCTGAATTATTCATGAGTTCTGATTGAATGGGATCATTATCTCTGGCCTTACAAGCTAATAAATACTGTCTAATGCCTGGGTACTGTTTTGATCTAATAGTGTCAGAGAAAAAAAAAAGACAAAAAAAAGACTTCTTTTTTGCAAGCTAGAGCCTAAATTAGGGAGGAGCTCCCTGATGAGCTCATTGCAGGAAAACCATGGGGTTTTTTTTCCCTTCCATTGACTACAAGGTTCACTTTGCAGTTCTCAGTCTCATTTGCTGCAAAGGCATTTTAACTTGGGCATGAGGTTAAGATGTTGCTCAGTAGTATCTGCACAATTACTCATAAATTCTTATTCCTTTCTTATCCTCAATAGTCTTATCCTCCCCCAGCCCCCCACCCCAATGTTTTCCAATCTCTTGCACATTGCAGTAGAAAATACCCAAAACCAGAGTACTTTCAGAGGCAGACAGAGCACAGGAAATGATTATGCTATCTAATCATCTGCCTGTCAGCAGTCAAATAATCTTAAATTGCATTGTTCTGTGATTTATTTCAGGATTGATTGTCCTGAGTCTATACTCACTTGATTTAATATCATAAACTAAACATTTTGTTTGGAACCTGAATTAAGGTTTTGCTCAGAGAGCCATCAAAAAAGAAGAGGAATCTATTAGAGTACAATACAAAACAATATTTGTTGATAATATTTGAAACAACAATAACAAAAAATAATGGTTCAAAACCCACATAAATTAAAATTAAACCCAAGGTATTTCATTGGACATTTTTCCATATGCTTTCTTGAGGATTACTTTTAGAACAAGACTTGTTTCAATAAGAGGAAATAATTAGGATATTATTACAAGTTAAAAAACCCCTCATAATTAGATAGGGATTAGTAACTTCGTTTTCATATGATTAACACAATAAAACCCATTTTTCCCCAAAGTAATCTGAGGCCTATTAAGCAACATGAGATCATATATCAAGGGGCCTTTTAGTAATTCAGCAGTTTGTAGCATTTACACAGACTGAGAGTCTTCCACAAAACAGCTGGTTTCTTTCTATCAAAAAACCCACGGTTTTGGGCACATTTATTTCAAGGTCTAACACAGCCCTTGGAATCATAATATTTAATTAAGGATTTATTTTTTTTTTCACACCAGCTAGAACTGTGTGAACAGCTAGGGGGAAAGTGTGAACAGTTTCTCAAATTGTGTGTAAGTAATGGAGCTGTGCTCTTCTTAGTCTAGCATAGAAGGACCCACCTGGTACATCAGGATTTTAAGGAGTATCTCCTAATAATTGGCACATTTAAGTTTAAAAATGCCCAGGTTTATGGTATTTTGTTAGTCTAATAAGGTTAAATGCTTAGCTCCACTATGACAGCTAGGTTAAATATGAAGCAAATTATTGACACATTTGCCATTTACACACACAGCTCATAAACAATAAGTAATAAAGAACAGATGCGACATAAATTTAGGTTTGTGGGTCTATCCAAACATTACCTTTTGAGTCTGTCTTTTTAGTACTTTTATCTGCAGCAAAAATACAAAACTGTTCCTTTTCTTGTTATTAAGTAGGAACGTATTCACCCGTCCTGGCTTTTCCACATCTTCTGCATATGATGCCAGTCCCTGCAGTCAATGAGACCTTCAGACGGTGGCCATTATCTGTCACACTCCTGGACCAAAATAACAAATAATATGCCTGGAGGTGCTGCATTTTGTGACTGCTAGTTTCCCCGCATGGCATATGCCTAGATAGACTCAGATGAGAGGTGATTGCACAAAACTGTGATTGTGAGATGACTTAGCAGAACCCATGATGATGTCCTAATGGCCTCCTGCAGAGAGGAACAGGGGTAATTGTTTGTCAGGGGAAGGAACACATCTGAAAGGAGGCATCCTCTGCAAACCAGGCAGCCATGTGGAAAAAAGAGAGGAAGAATCACAGTGCAGCAAGGCTGCATTCAAGTCTAATAAAATGAATAACAAAAAAATGAAAAATGAAACAAAATTACCAGGTTAAAAAGCCTGTTAATGGTGGGCTCTGGGTTAAAAAATAAACAAGTCACTTTCACACAACATGGTTCTTTTAAAATTATTAAGTTGAATTCTGTGACTCTCAGCAAGGAAAGTTAGTACAGCAAACCCAAGGAATGCAAATGCATTCCCTGACATCAAAACAGGGCACAGAAAGACCCCTCCTTCCTGTATGTTCTCACCTGTAACAAGGTGGCTTGATAGTCACCAACCATTTGCTGCATCATTTTCTTCTTCCAGCTCTTTAATCTTTCGTTTAAAATACTTGTTTTTCATGTGATCGTTGCTTAGAAAACTGACATCATCCCAACATTCTATCTAGCTATTGGAATTGAGAAATGAAAAACCATCAATGTCAACCCAGGCAATTAGGGCATCAGTCACATCAGTGAGAACTTGCCTTTAGTGTCAACTGGGGCAGAAACAGGCCCTTAGAGTATATCAAGGACCTTATTTTGTACTCTTTCAGCATCTTCTGTTTGATCAAAAATAAATTGGAGCACACAGAACAAATTCCCATGTCTTTTCCCCTTACATCTTAATTATTTATTATTTTCTAACTATAGAGTAACAAACTTACAAATCTCAACAGAAATAATATTAGGTACAAATCAATCAGCTGATTACAGCTTCACTCTCCTTTGGGTAAGAGCCACAATTTTTAAAATTTCATACAATCATGTGTGCTTATTATTCCACTAATTGTATCTTACCAATGGGCATCTGATAAAGAGCCAGCACACAAACCATGAGTTAGGTAGGGTAATCCTTGACTGTCCTATGTTCATTCAGCTACAGGAATGTCAAAAATCTTGCTTTTTTTGTTTTCTGAAAACAATACCTTCTGAATTCTCTGTAAAAGAAGCAGAGCATTGAAAAAATACCTTCAGATCTGCCCGCAATTGAAAAAGCATCCACTGCAAGCAATTAAATGAAGTTTGCAAACAGAATTGAACAAATAATACCTCTTTTTTGCTTTGATGGTTAGCTTGGGCCTAATAAAGCTATAAAAAGAGTTTAAGAAATAAATATTACAGAAATCAAAGTGACAATTTACTCTGCATCAACCTAGAGCTAATTGTTTCATTTAATTTTCAAATAATCTATTTTTAAACCTTCTTCCCCAATTGGAGGTTGATTTTTAAACAGGAGTCTCACAAAACTTTGTTTTGTTTAAAAATGTTCGAATGAAACATTTTAGCATATTCTTAAAAAAAAATCAGTATTCTCATCTTTCCATTCACTTTTTTTTCCTACCAAAATTATCCACTGCAATCCATCTAAACTTTCAATTAACTCTAATCTCTTAAAAAATGCTACTTTTTGTAAGCTTATTTCCCTAGAACAAATGGTATTTAGTCCCATTCACAAACATCTTGGATAAAGTTTTGAGTTTAAGAATCTCTCTTCAAAAATATGCCAAAAATATGCTACAAGCCCAGCACAAAGTCTGAGATAGGCAAGAACATGGGAGCATCACCTGAGCAACGACTGTCAAGTACTGACCTGTTTGACCAGCAGCTGAAATGTGTAAAGGCCTTTCCACTCACATTGGAGTATTTCTCCTCTGAGGGAAAAAAAAGAGAAAAAAGAAACCAGACAACAAAAAAACCTGTTTCAGTAACTACAATTATTCCACAGTCTTGGTAGAGAAAAATAAAGAGGTCATTAACATGGCAATATGCGGGCTGGTCACGAATTCATCACAGAACTCTTTTAATGGGAAATTGAGTTTTCAATGAAGCTAAATTATCTTCTTGGGTTAATTATTTATTTACCAGAAAAAAAAAAAAGAAATTGAATTTGAAAAGAAAAATTGATTTTTTTTTTTCCCTGAAAAATGGCAGGGGGTGGGATGAGGGGTGTTTGCTCTGCCTTTGGCATTCACAAAACTGAGTTTCCTATGGGCAAACTGGTCTTGGACACACTGCAGGAGAAAGAGGGAGTTGTTTGTTCAGTGACCTGCTCATATTTCCCTCTACTTCACCAGAACTGCTGAGATGAACCTTCAGTCTCAAAGCAGACAATGCAGTAGCATAATTGAGAATAAAGATAGGCTGCCTGAACAAGCAGAACCCAAGTCTGATGAATAACTTCCTAAAAAAAAAAAACCAGGCCTACATACCTCCCAAGATGTAACAGATATAATAAGTATGAAAATACAGACAGTGTGGTGTGAGGAGAGACACGAGCTGGGTTTTAGATTTTACTTCTTGGTTCTGTTCTCTCATTCAATGTTCAAGTTCTGAATTTAATTATCCCCCTGCTAAATTCAGAGTCCATGAAAATCTGTAAATTTTCTATTCTATGTGCAAAGTGCTACAAATTCTTACACTTATATTCAAATTTTAAACAGCTGGGCAAGGTGATCATTGTAGGTCTCTTCCAACTGAAATACTCTATTCTATACAACTCCTTGAGATAGCAGAAATCTTTTCTAGCTCTATTATAGTGTGTGATCAATTGAAGCTTGAATCTTTTTATGATACTGGAAAATCATATGAGATTCTTTAAAAAATATTAAAGTGACAGAAAATATAAAAATCACTATTTCTTTCCAAAAGCTTTTACCACAAATTCTACAAATACAATTTTAAAACATTTTATTACACTACTTAGTCAGTTTCTAAAGATTATTGAAACTGTAGTTCTGAGTTTCCTTCTGTTGTAACACTGAAGAGAACTTACAGGTAAATGTCAGAATACCAGTGTATGCTTTAAAACAGAAGAACATTTAAATATTTTAAGTACTGCTTCTATCCTATTAGTTTTGAAAACGACAAAGGTCAACCAAAAAAGTAAACTGGCAGCAAAGCAATGCTTTTGCAGTGATTCCCAGGCAGCATACATTGTCTTCCTTTTACCATGCAGAAGAAATTTTTAATACTCTTATAGCTACTCTCATCCTGAAGGTAGAGCCCAGAGTATGCATTTGAGTCTTTGGGGAGCTTTTCTACTCAAAACCACATGGGAAGCAATTGTTAAAGCCTCCTCCACCTTCTTCAGAACAGCTTTTTCAACTGTGTGGAACATTTTCTACTAAACCATTGAAATTTAGTTGGGATAAAATAAAATATGCCATAGACTAATAATAAGGACATGAGTCAGGAAACCTTCTGAGAAGGACAAAATGCCCCAATATCTTTGCAATCTTTTATCTTTTATACTTAATAAAGAAAAGAAAATCTATTGAAAACAATGGAGGAAATTGCTAGACAATTAAATACCGTGAATTCTTGTATATGATAAATCCAGGCTGAATGGCTGTCATGATTTCTTTTCTGTATAAAGTAGAAAAAGCAATAAGACATAATTAGTCCTGAAATGCAAAATCATACAACCGGCTTATAATGTCTTGGAAAAAACCACATCATTATAACACATGGTGGGAGAGAAAAAGACCCTGTAAAATGTGATGGAGGTACCAGCCAGACTGCATGATCATTCATGAAGAAACCTCAGCCTACAGAGAAGTAGAAGACTTTTTAGAGGAATCACAGCTCTAGAAATTTAATGCAAGTTTTGTTCTTGAGATATCGAGCAGGATTCCACTGCTGCTTCAAAATATAATTTTTCAACAGGAAATCAAAACAAGTCTAATTTGAAAAAGAAATGCTGTGCTAAATGAAGTATAATTTCTCTCCTATGTGCCTTACTTCAGTAAGCACATTAAAATACTCTGTACCGTGTGAATAATAATTTGCTGAATTGTGTCCAAGCTGGTTACTTGCCTGAACTAAGTCAGATAAAGTAGATGTGGGAAGCTCAAACTCAAGAACAGCTATTTTTTTCATTTTCCTTCCTTAATTTCAGACATCACACTTTGTTCAGTTTACTGGCAGTCTGCTTAATCATTCTTCTTCAGAACAAAAATAGCATAACAGCATAAATTCCACTTTCTGCAGAAGTGAGAAGAGAAAGTATTCCGTTTAGCAGGCACTTCAAGTGAAATATTTCCCCTCCTACCAGGCATTACCTCTCTGTTCCAGCCATATTTTTCTCTCTTACTGTATACTCCTCTGGTAGAATCTTGTTGCCTTGCTAGGAAAACATAAAATTAAATTAGCAAGGGGCCAACAGTGAATCACAGCTGGCAGTGACTGCAGGCAGCTCTGCAGATGGCACCATTACTTGTCCATGCAAGAGACAGGACAAGAGGAAATGGCCTTAAGCCAGCGGAAGTTTATATTGGATATTAGGAAAAATTTCTTCGCAGAAATGTGAAGATTTGTTCGAGCATTGGAGGCTGCCCAAGGAAGCCAGCATCCCTGGAGGTGTGTAAAAAACGTGTAAACAGGGCATTTAGAGTCATGGTCTAGCGGTGGATTTGATAGTGTTGGGTTAATTGTTGGACTTGATGATGTTAAGGGTTCTTTCCAACCTAAAATATTCTGATCCTATGAAAAACCAATTGTTTTGTGCTGTGCATCCATCTTTTATAAGCTTTCCTAATTTAGTCTTGACCTCAAACGGAATTTTTGCATTGTAATGCACATTGTATCTTGATGCTATACTGAAACTTTGTATTGTCATCTTTAAATTAACCAGCAAACACACATGTGAGTATTTAAAGGCCAAGGTGGCACTGTTCCAGAAGGCACCCGCTCCTGAGTGTAACTGTGTTGCAATGTTGCTTCACCAAGTTAATAAGACTTAACTTTTTTTTCCTGTTCTAACATCTACTAACAAAATATTGGAGAGTTTTTTCGAGGAAAATCAGAGTAAAAATATACAATCTGTCTTCTCTAATAGATCACTCTTCTATGCTAGAACTTGTCCATAATAGTTTCAATTAAAGCCACTTTTTCACTTGTAACATACACTGAGGGGTCAAGAGCACTAAATAATCCTTGACGTCATCAAGAGTGAAAGAGATCGGGGACTTCACAGGGGTTCTCAAACAGGATGCGACACCAGCATCCTGTGGGGATCCATCACCTCGTGGAGAATTAGCCAGGACTGGCCATGTTGACTATTGAGCTGTAAGAGACCCTTCAGGCTCATTCCCACCACAAATTCCTGAGGACAGCATAACTCCAGAAGAGAGCATGACACGGCCCTAGCCCAGGAACCATGTTTAAACTGGTCATGTTGGCCATGTGCCTGTCTCTCTGAGCCAATGGATAACTCATAGCTGTACAGAATGGAATTTTATATTGAGAAATCTCTGTGAGACAGTCAAACCAACCGCCTGAAAGTCCACAGTTCGATCAAGGTAGGGCATGAATTTGAGGTCTCCAGGCAAGTATTCTGAATCAGATATTTCATAATGCGCAGTTTCACTCTCAGTCTGAGGAAGTATCAACAAAACTGGTATTGAAAAAAACTCCTTGCATAAATGAGAATTTTCTGAGAAAAAAAAATTAAGACTTTTCCAGTTAATTCTACTGTGACCTAGCCTTACTTTCTCTCTGGCAGATATCCCTAAGAAATGGCATACAAAAGAGAAAAATGTTGATTAGCCATGTTCTACCTCAGTCTGATTTAGCATAACACTGCAGTATTTTCCTGTGTCTTTTATATTCCCAATCACTTGATTACAGAGTTGCATCATTGCTGAACCCTGGGCCATAAAAAATAAAGGAACACAATGACAGTCAGCCAAAACAACACAAACAGCTGCTTGTCTAGACATATTAGTAGTGTCCTGAAACCTTGGCAGTCTGGTGATACAATCTAAAAAAATTTGCGCCACTATCCTTGAAATGTCTTATTGTGATTATGTAAATCTACTCATTTATTTTCACTGGAAAACATAAAAATACAGGCAAAGGAAATCATGAATCATTTCACCCTTGGTTCCTAACAAACAGTATGATTCAAAGGGAGGTATCTGCAAGCTTTCTTCTCTAATGAAAGTCTCCTGTGACCTGCATATTCTATAACATGAAGGGACAAATTAATAACAGTGTTACAATATAATTGTTTTCTTTCAGTTATATGTGCTTATTTTGCCGTGGCAATTATTTGTTTATAAGCCATTAAGTTATTTGTAAAACCTATTTGATGTTCCACCTCTGATTTAATTAGTAGAAGACAGTCCCCTTGCAATTAACAATAAAGGTTAACTTTTTATAAAATTCTCAGTGGAATTTAACATTTCATTTCTTAGACTTTTTTACATCCACTTCTAATTATAAATAGATGGCTTTGTTCAATTAAAATGTGCACATAAACCCTACAAAATACCACCACCAATAACAGAAGGTATCAATAGCTCCCATATAATCACTCTGTAGTCTAAGTTCCTGGTTCCTCAAATTCTTCAGGAATTAAAAACCAGGAAAGCAGTTAATGGGATCTGGCTTGTCCTAGCCACAAAAGACATTAACATCTACAGTTAAAACAAGGAAGTTCTTGAATAACAGCACAGAAGTTTGGGTGCTTCACTTCCCTCCAACTTACTTTTGTAGCTTTTCAAAGTCACACGGAGTGGTCAGTGATCCAACCTGCAATTTTTCTGGGCTTCAGCTGCATTGCATGTTTGAAAATACTGAGCACCTTGGAAAAAAAGGGCAACCTTTAAAGACAAAGCCTTATACCAAATGTCTGAAGTTTCAAGAGCATTTAGTGGTTAGAGATATTTCTACTTTCTTGGCTGCTCAGAAGGGGCTGAGAGGTAGACAAGATGAAGAGGGAGATCAGAATTTGGCCCTCTGTTTCTGTCACTTTAATATTTGGCATTTCTGTGGCCTAAAAAGACTGGGGAAATCATTTAAGAACTAATGAAGAGCTATTTACCTCCTAAATCTTCTTCCCTTGAGTAATGAAATAATTACCCTCCCATAATCATGGAAATATTCAACTTGAATCTTAAATTGAGCTGTTGTGAAAAGTGGTAGTGATGTTACATAGGTGATCACCATGGTAACGTTTGGAAACTGCACTGTCGTCAGCCAAGAATACCATTCTGCTTTTTTTCCCATAACAGTGTAAGAGATTGGAAATGAACTCTTGCAAGATCCCATATTGAGAAGGGAAACCGAACATTTTTCTGTCTTACCTACTAGGACAAAGGAACACACAAACCCATCAAAACCACAAAATAGCCAACCCCCCTAAAAATCCAGTGACCAGCACACTGTCCATGCATTGAATTACTTTGTAATGTGATATTACTGTTTGCTATAGTTTTGTTTTGTTTATTCTCTGTACATTAAGTCAAGACAGATCCCAAAGGAATGATGTGGTAGGACTACAAGGAAAAATCAAAATATTTTACTTGCATAACTTCAATAATTAGACATCCTACAAACTATTAGAGCAGTTTTCTTTTAACTTGGCTCTTCTCCAAATGAGCCCTCTACTTCTGCTTGAATCTTTGATTTCTTATGCAATATGATTTTCAACACTGGCAGTAGTAGCCACTGCATCTGAAGACCGCTCACTTCAGGCTACCCAGTCCAAGTACCCCAAGAATAAATCTTACTCCCTACTTCAAGGGAAGATCAATAGGAAGAGCATTGCTTTTATCGACAGTCAAAGAGATATGATGAAGGACTATACTTTGAATATTCACCCCTTACAAAAATGGTCTGAGGTTAAAACCTTTCAGAGTATGTAAAATATTCAGGGCAGAAGAGATGGGGAATTTTTGCTACACTTTCGCAAACCAAGGGATGAAGCTAATATGCACTGAAGATAAGGACTGGAGGCTCTGTATCAAAACTGAAAGAGTCACACATCTCCCAGCTCTAAGATATCATGATTTTCACTTTGATAGTTGTTTGTCTGCCTTAATGCTGAGTGATATGAAAGCATAACCATTCAAAGAAGAGATTAAGTATCTGGGATACTAATTTTCCATTAAGCAGGATAGAGAAATTGAAGTGTCAATGATGCTCGAGTACACACTGCTGTGGAGATGGTAGATAAGATGCCCAAACTGCATTGTCAGTTTGCAGCTAAGAATGATTCTGTGGGTTTTTGCTAAAATGTAAAGTTAATTAAAAATCCAAATCATAAACAAGAAAATTTTCAGAAAGAACTTATATGCCTAGCAAATTACAAGGAAGCAGAGGATTACATTCTTCTGTTAAGGATGTTCTCTCTTCTGAAGAATTAATATACCTGAGGAACATTCACACTCATTCTTCTGGCAGTATAAGGAAAGCTGCCTTCCAGGCTGCTGCAATAAAACAGCAAGCAGCAGGTGAGGTGAGAACAGTAATAAAGGCAACATATCCAGGCTCTGAAAAGATTCTCAATTTCACTTGAAGTCACAAGTGATCTATGGAGTTCATAATGGATTTCTAGAGGCATGACTTTTACCTAGTGGTTACTGAATTAAACTATTCTCTGATAATGATGAGATAATCATCTCTCCTTACTTTAGCTACCTAAAATCTAGGCATCTAGTGTAAACTGGCTTTCTTTGTAGGCAGTGACAAATGCTGCTTGAATGTACAAAAGGTAAGATACCTTTTCTTAAACACCTCTCAGCATTCCCACTTCTTTTCCATGGAACAGAGGAGTTTTATACCCTAAACTTGGCATTGCATCTTCCAAATTCTTAATTACCTAAAGAGTTGTTACTGCACATGAGCCCCAGTCCTAACCAAAGAGAGCCTGTTCACACCTGCTCACCAATGATATCAGGCCTGGGATGGTACAAACTGGAGTGCTGCAAAAGGCAGCCAAACTTCTGCCCCACTGAAATGGGAGCAGAGGCCACAAAGGCTTATTTTGTCTGCTTAGCACAGAAGGAGAAGATGCAGATACTGCAGAAGGAAGTCGAGCTCAAGATCACATTGACAGATGTAAAGAGGTGCTGAGGCAGAAACAGCATGTGGTGTCAAGTGGAAAAAAAAAAACCCACCTGCTTTAGCCAAGTACAGATAAGGACAACTCACAGACTTTTAGACTGCTCCAAAGGCATACATCAGTGCAGTGTTAGCCTTTGAGCCACACCTCTTTCTTCTGCGGGCAGCGGGGGCATCTGGCTAATACAAGAACGCCTGCAGTTCACTCTTGGAGACTTCAGAAGCTGTAAGAGGCCTCTTATTCCTGGAGAGCCTGGGATAACCATTTCAACAGATGACACACTCATCCTAGACTATGGTTGTGTGAAAGGAGCAGCAGATGTCTTCCCTGGAAGAAGTTCTGAGTCAAATGTCCCTTTCACTGACTCCACTATCCAAGCCATTTTAAATGTGCTTGCCAGTCTGTGGTCAGCCATCCTTCTCAGAAGTTTTCCCACTTTCCTAAACACAGCACTTTCCAGTCCCACCCCTATTTGTCTTCTTCCTGTCATTGGGATCAGATGGATTATCCTCTCACGACCCCTTCCCAGAACTGTCTGTAACAATCCTGGTTCTGGTCAGGAGACCAGCACCCCAAATGGTTTGACCTCCTCAGAGCCTGTCAGTAAAACTGTGGAGACAAGAAACAGAGCTTTCGAAAAAAGAGTTTCAGGTTTTTGCCAAAGAACACACAACTTAGGAAAATGGATCCAAAGCACAGAAGAGCATTATCTAAATATATCATTACCTCAGCACAACCACTTTATTCCAAATGAAGAAGGATCCAACTCATTCCTGCTTCCCCTGGAAGAGACACAGCTTCTTGCTGTGTATAGTGCCCTCCCTCTCTGCCTGTGTTTTACTGTTCAACTGGCTCACAAAGCCTTATTCCGTTTAATGTAAAGTTAGGACTGAGGGAAAAAAAGCATAGTTCAGGTCAAGATTTTTTATTTTTAGGTCAGGCAGATGCATGCCACAAGGATTCACCAATTTATATCTTCCCCACTGTGTACTCCAGAAGCATTAGTGTTATCTAGGATGGATACTTATCTCTGACTTTTTCTCAGCCCTTTGTTTCTCTCAGAATCTTTTTGTTTAATTCTGAGCTGGATAATAGAAAATGAATTTTTTTAAAATTTATTTATCAAAAGTAGGGTTTATGGCTCTCTTGCACTCCTTAGAGCCTTGCTAGAGTTTAGGGGATATTTAATGAATAATTTATAAATTGAACATTTTATAGGCTACAGTTCTCACATAAGAAGACAAATGTCATACACCCATCATTAAAAGGTACACTCCAATGGAGAACAGGTTTCTGCCTCAGTTTTGGAGCAGTAAACTCATAATTCATTTTCTATTTGTTTGACTTGGTCACTGAGTTGTATAAGCAAGAAAATGCCATGCAATTAAACCTTTTCACTGACTGTTCTGACACCAGCTCACAAGAGCCCCTAGAGATCTAAAAGGAAAAGAAGAGTTCTGATTTGTCACTGCAGGTGGCAAGTAGGACTGCAAAGACTCTGGCCCCACAAGCAGTAGAATACGGCCTTAGACCATACACATAACTAAATTATTCAGTGTCATACTCCGGGGTTATATGCACAACAGGAGTTGTACTTGCAGAGTAAGAGAAGAAATACTCCCATCACTCACACTTTCAAGAAGCAGTTCTCAGGGTAAGAGCTCAGCAGGCAAAAAAAGGGAACTACTTGCAGCTCCCTCATGCCCAGGTTTGCATGTGGTGATTCAAATTAGAATTTGTTACTCATTTTACACTCACATAGAAGATAAAGTAGAATCAAACAGCTGAAAAAGGTACAAAATTTCATCTGCCCTATATACTACCTTGAGATCATTGTGCTTAAAACACCTATATTAGACACTCAGTTGTTCCTAAAAATCTTTAAAAATCAGTGTTCCACAGACTCTTCTGACAGCTTATTATGGTGATTTTCACAGAACAGTAACACCTTCCACTATTAGGAAGCTTCATGTTAGGCCTGCCCTGCTTATTCTTCAGAGACGCAGAGAACATATAATTTCTTTTCTTTTTCTAGCAGACATTTCTTTTTGCACTGCCTATGTGTATGCTTACACACACACACTTCAGTATCATTTTATTTCATCATATTTCTTCCATGTCTCAATCCCTAAAACCTCTCACTGCTCTCCTTTGAACCACCTCTGTTTGGTCCACAATCTATTTGGAGTGCCCCAAACTGGAACAAAGAGTCCTGCTCAGACCCTCCTGGTGCTTACAGTAGCAGTATCCTGCACGCTGATATCCCAATCCATCCCTTGAAAAATGTGCAAGAGCTCACCAATTTTTACTTGCTTCTGACCTGTGTTCCACCAGGACCATTACATCATTTTCTACACAACTGTTATTTCTCCTGTGCTCTCCTATGTGTTTTGTAAACCTAGTGTGTCACTTCCTTCTAGTTTGGTGGCACCTGCAAATGTAATGGACTACTCTCAGGCCCATTGGTTAGGTCACTGATGAAAACAAGAATAATACCTGATCCAGAACAGGAACCTTTGGATGCTCATCCAAGACAGACTTTTGTAGTGAACAACTGTTACAGACTTGCTCTGTACACGTCTCTATATATTTTAGTATCTTTCCAGCCACTTGGTGTTCTATAAATTCCTCACTTTTCCTACTTTCTACATAATCACTAAATTTACATTTTCTAAGATTGAGCTAACTTCTCTGCCCCTCAGAAGTTCCTGCAGGTAACTGTTAGAGGCTCTGTGAGTTCACCAACCAGCCCATTAAGCACCAAGAACAAAGTTCACCTGCCCAGCTGGCAATGAAAACATCTATATTTTCTACATGCTTTCAAACCTGTTTCTTCCTTATCCTCTCCTGTTGGTGCTGGTGTTAGGCCACCTTATTGCAGCTGAGCTTTATGCTGAAATCCAGCAGGAAAGGCTTGGCACTTGAGCCTTGTCACTGTCCCCTCAGCCAGCCTTCCCTCTCTCACAAGCAGCTCCTCTGATTTCTACGTGTGCAGCTTGCTGTAGTGAGCTGACCTAGTTTCCACTTTGTGCAATCCTCCTTCTCATGTCTGAGGTATGGGAAGTGCTCTTGATTTAGCCAGCTCGGGCTCCTGCTGTATTTCCTGTCCTTCCCCTCGATGGGATAATTTGAACTGTATCCTGAGTGGGCAGGTCCCTTCTCACCTGCTCGCTTAGACCAGATTCCTAACAATCCTGCCTCTGCTGCGCACACAGTAAATGTATTTAGATTAAAGTTATTCCAAATAAGGACATCAAGGATCACAAAAATCAGGTCTGTGCTACTATTTTTCATTTCAGACACTTATTGCACTGTTGGATTAACAGATGCTTCGCTTCACCCAGGAGTGGTTAAATTTATCTACATCTTTCCCATCTTCTAAATAGCAGATTTTCTCCCAAAAATTTTAAACTGATTGAAATGGAATTCATTAACAATTCAAATAGTCACTAGTCATGACCTCCAGTAAAAACATGCAGATACTTACAAGTGAAAGTTGTGCATCTTATTTTTCTTGAGATGCTAGTCTGATGATTCCAGTCTCTCTTTTCTGGGCTATTTTTGCATCCAGCTCATTCAGTCTTTTTCCTTGGCATCACTCTGGCCAATATTGTAAGCTTTGATAACTGTCGTTTTGATACATTATTCCCAAGTCTTCTATGCATCTGTAGCATTTTTGGCATCGGTAAACAAATAAAATACAAAGAGCAAGAAATGTGACATGCTACAAAACTGGAATATAAGTCAACTTTTTAGACCTGCATCCACTGAGTTCTAGGGTTTGGGGGTTGTTAGTGCTTTCGACAATTTTATTCAAGTGTTTTGATGGACTTACTGAAGTTTGGATTCCCTTCACTTTGAAGTGATCTCAAGCTCTTAACTTGAAGAAAAAGTTATTTTTTTTACCAATCATGAAATTGTGTGAATTTTCAGTACATAATAAAATTCAAGAAAAAAAAAGTCCCAAACTATTAAATAACTAGTGACTTAATGAGTTATGAAGGATCAAGATGTTATTATAATCTATAAAGATTATAGAGAAGGAATAAGAACAGAATGAAACCATCTTGAATTTCAAAACAATCAAAGTAATTTAAGGAGATCTGTGTCATTGGCCCATGCTCTTGTTCTCTAACCACCTTTGAAAATTCCCACTCTGTAATTAGTGCACTCTGTTTCTAACACTACTGGAATAAAAGCATAGCTTGCCTGAAATTGGGCTGCTGTTTATAATGCAAATTAGTAAGCATTTCCCCCCCATTAAAAAAATCCTTAATTTACAATGTTTAGCAAGTTTACATTCTGGACCAGACAAGATAAATCATTCACACAAAATTATACAGAAATCCAGTCAACATATCTTTAGTAAATATGCTTTGAAGTGTTGAAAATAAGAAAGCTGACAATTTTAAAATTTTTTTTACCCTTTCAAACTTGCAAGAGAATGATACCTGTATATACCAAGTTTTCCTAAAATACCATTTTCAAAGAGTACACAGGGTAAAAATAATGTAGAATACCTTGATCACAAGTGATTGTTGAAAATGAGCTTTATACTAACAAAAATATTCAGTACTTCACCTATTCAAGGTTTAAGCCCTGAGATTAATCCACCCAATGAAAATCAAGACAGAGCTAGACAGAAGAAAAGCTATAGCCATGAAAGGCATTTCTTTTTATGTAGGGATTGAAAACTGTGGATTATCTTCATAAACCAAGGCTTTTCCATAATAGGTGACCTAATAACAATGCAAATTTCCCATGAAACTATAATTATAAAAAGCCCTTTTATTCTAATTATCTGTGGTCATATACATGTATTCAACTTAGCACCATCTTCAGATGCATCTAATGTCCTTAGCATGCTGTGTAATTTTGCAAATAGGTGGTACATGGGTTTGATGGGCCAATTTGTCCCAAATCTCACATTCTGTCCTGAAAGAGCAGCAGACATAACTGCACCTACTCAGACAGCACCCAGGAATCAACTGTATCTCAAAGTAGCAGCTTATGTACCATTTTCTCATTCTTCTGAAGAGATAAGGGAGAGGGAAAATTTAGCTCTAACATCAAGACAGTCTGGTGAGCAGAGAGAATGGCACCATCTCTATTCCAGTTGTCCTTTGCCTCCACAGAAAAAAAACACCTGTCAGTCTCATATGTTCTCCTTATAATTAACTGAAAATTCAAGAAGGGCAGGATAAAATAAAAGAGGGGGTTCATTTCCCTCTACTGCTAATTGAGGCAAATGAAGGTGATATTACATTGCACAGTATATAGTCAAATATAGTGAACAGCAACATACCACCAGCTCCTAAAATTTCAAGTTATGTACCTATTTAATCTAATCTGATAATTAGCTTTATGCTAAAGATATAAAATATCAAACGCCATCAATAAACCAGAGACACCAAATATTATATATAATGCTGTTTGTCCCTATCATAATCTAAAAATCTGTGTTCTTTGCTAACAGCATAGGCAATGTGACTTTTCCTAGATTTTCTGCTGTGACCAGGACAAAAGGCTTGGAGTTACTCCTGTTCACTCTTCTGACCTGCACTAGTCCAGGGGCTCAGCAGTGACCTCATGGGAAATGGCACTGAGGGTGGAAGTTACAACAGCTGCAATGCCACATTTCTACACTGTAAATCTGGTAGTCCATCCATGGCAACTTCTCTGTCCTAAATTTATTCTGTATTTCTGGCAAATACAGAATACTGCACAGCTATGCAATGCATTGCAGAGAGGAAGAATAGGGCTCCAGGTGCTCCTCATGGAAACCAGGAACTGTTCCTGTGACCAGGAAACCCAAAGCAGCCCCTTCTAACCTTATTTCCAGGGTTCGTGCAGCATTGGGATAAAATGTTCTAGCTCAGAGGTTTTTTAGCCTGGGTTGTCAAAGGAAAATTTTTGGAAGGTCAATTGAAGGCTAGAGAGCAACATTATTTGTTTACACAATTCATGGCTTTAAACCAGAATTTTTCTTTCTGATTAATTTCATTGATAGAAGAATCTTGTATTATTCCCTCATGAAAGTTAATAAAGAGCAACACGTGGTACTTGAATTCGTGCCATTGGCAATACCACAAAACATTAACTGGAACAGCAACAACCCACTAGCTTATAGCACTGACTGGCAGACATGCTGGACTCACTAAATTTGGTGAAATAACGTGCCTGGGAATGAAAAGCACAGTAAAAAAGAAGAAGGCCTGAAGCAGGGTAGGGAGTGTTGATATCTTGCATCGTTCTTGTGCAGAAAACAGTTGGCAATGGGAAGCTCGCTTGTTATCCATGCATTACACCATCTTTGGATGGCTCAGCTGTACAGGCCAGAAGAGGCAAAAGCTGAAAACAAACTACTGCCAATTTCTTTCCTCTACTCACTCATTTATTATGGAAAAAACATCCATAGATGCATTGCCTGTTCCAGATCTTCTGGCCCTCAAGGCTTTGAAAGATTGGTGGTTGCTCAGATCCATGAGTCCCTCTTCATAAGCAAATCCTGATGTAACTTGTTTGAAGAGACAGATTCTAAAAACTTCATCTAACATAATTTACTCAGGGAACAATCTTTGAAATGAACAGGAAAAATTCCTAAAACATCCTACTTCTTGGTATCAGTGAAATCCAGCCCTTGATTATTAGAGGCAATGCTTCATGTTACACCACTTTCATACTGTTTAACCATCTGCCTTGCAGGGGCCAGGCACCACTATTCCTATCCAGATATAATTAAATCGTTACTGAAAAAGGTAATGCATCGTGAATTTGTATGCAAATTCTGAGGAAAAAATTTATAAACTATAAATCAGCCTTTTAAGGTATAATCACATGAATTTGTTTTTTTAAAAAATATTCTAAATTAAACAAAGCCCAAAGGAAAAAAAACCTGGAGTATTTCCTTGCCTGTCCAGTTTTGAGGAAAATAATATTCAGAAAGTAAATTCTTGTGTACAAAACAGTTTTGTTTAGAGAAGATTTTTTAAAAATAAGCTTGAGTATCATTCTTGTTAATGCTATGCCCTGTTCGTAAGCAGAAAAATCTTTCTTGAGTTTACTTGTCAGTTGAAGTCTTCATGGACTGATGGCTTGTATAAAACTAAATAAAGATGACAGATTCTTTAAAGAAAGAACATATTTTCATAATTTGCTAGGTACTGTTTCTGATGTTCTTTTTTTGATTTATGGTTATAAATTTTGATTAACTGCTTGACTGAGAACTGTCCTGGTTAAGACTTACTTGATATTCTCAATCTTTTCTTCCTGAGGTCCCTATAAAATAAAGTGGTGTCTTCTGCTGTTCTTTTACCAAGCCACACAACTCTGTGTCTTTCTATGGCATGAGAGACTCCAGATCTGAAAATAATCAAGACCACATGACTGCAGAAGGAGCCAATTGTGTGCAGCTCCAGGATCCAACACTGTAAGGTTAAAGCCTCCTTGTTGAAAACGTATAATCATTTTGAAGAACCTTCTTTGTTTTGTGGTTTTGTGTTTTGGTTGTTTTTTTTTTTATTGTTGTTGTTGTTTATGTTTTGTTGGGTTTTTTTAAAGAATGACAAAAAAAACCCAGAGCCTAATTTTATGTGCCTGAGAGTAGCTATCTGAGCTTCAGGCAATACAAACGCTGCTATTACTGGGGAGTAAAAGCTCTGCATAATTAACAAACATCATCAGCCTTACAGTTCCTGTAGAATGTAGTAAGTTCCTTGCCTGAAGGCTGCTCTCAGCCTAGTAAGTCTGTTTACCCTGTCCAAGATTAGATTAGTTTAATTATTATGAAAAAGACTGCTAAGATCTTACAGCCTAATTATGCAAATGTTTCTAAATGTTCACAAAAGTAATTTATTTATTTGGAGATAAATGAATCTGTTTTGTCATAAACCAGATTGCAGTCCTGGCAATGTACAAGCAGGGTTATGTGCCCTTAGGCATATCCTTCACCACAAATATCAGTGGGACCCCTGGATTACAACATTTATAAATACATAAATGTTTTTTAGCAGGTTTTTATTGTTTTTATAAATTATAATAATCCCAGAAAGAACTATCATAGTTTTAATACTCACCAACCTTGTTATGAAAACAGGGTTTCTCAGCAGAAGCATTTAAAAGATGCTAACAGCTAAAACATTCCTGGTAGACCTATTAAGATGCACCTGTTTCATTATGCTTTGGAACTGATATCTTCAAAAGAGGTCTCCTCTCCTAGCACAAACTCTTGCTGCTAACATAACCTGCATCAATACAGTACTATCATTCTAAATAAGTGTTCTTCTCAAGGTGTACAGTGCTAACCTTAACTGGGAACAGCCCCTTCTACATTAGGAATTCTCTGAGTTTTCCTCATAAACCTCATTACAGGTTAGAGATTTAATTCTTCATCTATTTGTAATTACATGACAACACATGAAATAGATGCAGAAAAACTGTTCTATATTTAGCTACTGCTCCAGTTTCATTGCTATTATCATGGAGAGAACACCTAGGCAGCACACTGCTGCCTTCTCTGAACTCCTGCACATTCAAGGTAGATTATTTAAATTTTGGACTGTTAGACATTTAGAATCTGATCTTGACCACAAATACAACTGAAAAGCTTAATATGTTTCACAGCTGTGTGAAATGAAGTGGGACATAAGCCCAGAAGAAGACTGGCCTTTACAGAGCTCAAATCTCGTCTTAATGAGACAACACATCTGTAGACAGGGGCTATTTTGTGCATGTCAGAGCACACATCCCTGATTTTCACAGGCATCAGCTTCAGAGGGACCTGAACCACAAGCACCTTTAAAACAACAAACATGTAAGGTTTAGCTGGATATTAGTAGCAAACCAGGTGAAGTACAAAACCAGGTGAAGTATAAAAATATATTTATTAAACTCAGATATTTTGAGCTGAGTTCCTTTATACTGTTGATGCAGTAATGCCTTTCTGCCATTGATGTTTATTTTCTACTGGAGACAATAGCGTGACATTTTACTGGAAACATATTGCAGTAAAATCAATGCAGAATGACTTCTTGATTTGTTTATAAATTAACCATTCCTTAAATAAGCAAGGCAATAGCTCTATATGGGAATTATACCCACAGTTCTCCTGTGTATTAAATGGAGGATGTGAGCGATTATTTTAACTGGCTGCTATGACATCACTATTATCATGGATATTCAAGACATTAGAAGCTGTGTGCTGTCAGTTAAATGATCACATCTCAAGCGCACCTGTGTTATAATTATTCATTTGGAGCAGGATCATTAACATATTCCTTAAGTCATTTACAGGCAATTTGACTCTACAGTAATGATTTTTTCCCTCTTTGTAACAAATTAATGAGATATATATAAATACGCAAGTACAAATGAAATTCACACAATTCATACCATAATTAGCGCGTACCAAAGGTCTGATGATTGTCTAACTTGTTTTTTTTTTTTCCTTCCTGTGGTAGGCAGCTATTCAGCACTATATATGATTCTTTCAGAAGAAAGACCCCTGTCAATACATTTTAACAGTCACAATGAGGTTAGCAGTCATGTTATCAAGCAATACTTGTAGTCCAGGCTCAAGAGTTTAAATTATAGAAGTAGAAGAGGAAATAAGATGGAGATTTATAAAATCTATCTGTTGAACTCCAATGTAATTAACTTGCCCCAGTTTCAAAAGCATACAGTTTTTTCTGGCTGGACAGCTTTGAGAATCCTGGAGCTGATTGATAAGCGTGTACAAGCACAGTGAAGTATGTCCACACACCTGCCAAGCAGCTGTGTGGATATTGATACCTTATTTTAGGGTTTTTTTCCCATGTCCACACTGACAGAATTTCCCTAAAACTGCAAAATCTCTGTCATTAGTACAAGGTAGTGCTGATCTCAGCTTGCCTACAAAGAGAGGACGTTGCTCTTTGGAGAGGACATTGCTAGGTGAAGGTTGCTGTAAGAATGTCAGAAAAATGTAGTGCACTCTCATTTGGACCCAAAGAAACCTCTATCCTATAATACCCTATAAGATGCAATAATTGCATCCAGGTAAAATTTTTTCCTCACAAGATGTGGTGGACTGAAAAAAATTCACAGCAGTGTTTACACAGATCAGTCCCACACACTGTTTGCCCTCATCATGCCATTAGCTGGTATCATTTCATTTAAATAAATTTTTTTATTTGATTGCAAAACAATTCCCTCAATCATGTGCAGGAGAGAGGCAGTGAGGCTCAGTGAACTACTGGGTTGAAAACTAGGTACTGGGCAGGTGCACCCTGTTTCTGGAGCTCCATTTGTTACACTAGCAATGTGGCAGTGAGCACAAGCTTCTCCACTGGGAGAAGAAACACTGTGAGGTAGCAGCTTTTCTTCTAACTCGTTCCCTTGACAATGTGTGTAAAACTCCTGCTATTTGGGGAATTTCTTCTCTTACACAGGTGCTCTTTAGAAGTGACTTGGGAGTATCTGGAGAGACAGAGTGGGGGGAAAAGTGTTCCCAGCTTCTTTTCAGTTCTACAAGAGTGGATCCTAGGAGTGCTCAGAAATCCCCAAATATATCCACAGCAATGACATCACCTCTGCCTTGGCTTAGCAACCTGTCTTGGACAAACCTGTAAGAGGGAACAGATGCTTCATAGGAGAGACCAGCTGCATGTGTGCATACGGAACTCTGAGGCAATAATCTATAACTCAAAACATGGGACACCCTGGATGACATACGTGATCCTGTATGGCAACAGATGCGGAAAGAATAATAGATTTATCTGCAATCAATTTTGTGCTAGACTTCCATTTGGAAATCTTGGCCTTAGGAAGGTAATTGGAATTTTCTATTCACTTCTTCCACAGCCAGGATATCAGAGGGAAGTGGTTAACCAAGGGCACATGAGAAACTTAGTAACATGATGCCAAAATCTCTGAGATTTTGTGATCTATTTCCCTAATTATCCTGGGAAAATTACAGCACCCTTTATGGAATAAGAGCATTATAAAAATAATAGTTTTCTCTGTGGTTATCAAATCTCTGGTTAAAATGAGCTGATTTGACAGATGAATAAAAAAGGTGAATAAAAAACTGATACTAATGCCATCGGTAGATGAAGGCACCACCATTATTGCAAATATTATAGAAAAAGGAAGAATTTTAATTACCAAATGCCACATCAGTCATAAAATCAAAGCGCAGAGACACTGGGATGGAAGCAAAAAGCAGATGAATTCTCAGTATTTTTATAGGATGTAAATAACTCAGATAATCTCACAATAAAACAGTACCCACTGTGTCGATGTGTCATTCCCAAGTATCAGTTAGAAACAGAGATTCAAAAAGAATGCTTAGACCCTTGAACATCACACCATCAGAGTAATTTACTGTTTTTAATATACAACTGAAATGCTACAGAAAACAAAATGTTGGATTATAACGTATTTTGTGTTACTGAAAGGCACTTCCTCCAACAGTGTGTTCCACACCTTTGAAAACTCAGCCTTTGCCCTGCCCATTCTCCTAGTACAGCTCCTGTGCCCATCACTTGGCCACGTGGCTCTGCTCCACAGCCCTTTCTCAGAATCTGATATTTACAATGTGGCATCAGCAATGGCCTGGAGTTTTACCTCTCCTGGAATAAAATCTGACAACTCACCCCCACCTATATCAGTACATAGAGACTGTCCATCCCTGCCCGCCAGCCGCAGTTAGTGTTTCCCTACCCAAGCAAGCTCGGATGGGCCTCTCACAGGATTTATCCTGCACTGCACCATGGCAGCAAACATTTAAAGAAGTTCACAAAAGAAAGAATTTTCTATTCTTCACCCAGTGATGGAAAACATCAATGTCACAGTAGAAAGCCAAAGGAGAGTTCCATATATACACCCTACATACATATATCCTCTTTCTCCCATGCTTGAGACAAGCTGGCTACTTATCCAGCTTGGGACAGCAAGCCCTACCCCTGAAATTTCTTGGTACCCTGATTCTTTTCAGGGTCTGCATCACACTTGCCCTCCCTATCACATCTCTCTAAAACCCCTCTCTCTCTCTTCAGGACAGAAGAATAGAAATTCTCCCTGGCCATCAAGTGAGCCCTGAAAAAGTAAGCCATCCTACTGTAGACTGTTACTGTGACAATTTAAATCTGTGCATCTGATGTTATCTTACCTGTGCCAGCACTTTCCTTTTCCCTCTTCCAGCCTTAAAGACCATTTTAAAGGCTTCCTTGACATAAAGCTGCATTCACTCAGGCAGCAAGGTACAAGTTTGAAGAAACCCACAATACACATCAGAATAATGCAGAGCACTCATCATGACTCATTCTTACTTTCTCTGTATCTACTGAAAGCAGTTTTATATTTGTGAACTGCATGATACCACTGAACAGTACCTGAGTGCCTTCTCAGGGTGACAAAACTTGCCACTGCCAATTTGTTGGACTTTATTCAGAGCAGAGCAGGATCCATCCAGTTCCTTTCCCTTGGCCCACCCAGCATCAGTCCCCCACGCTCAGCCTCCAGGCAGTGAGCACCCTCCTGAGTGCTCCTTCCAACCTCCCTGGGACCTCTTAGCCACAGCCACTGGCTCAACACAGCATCACAGACCTGCAGTCCCCTTCAAAATGGCAAAAAGGACAGAGTTGGACCTTATTTGCTCTGAATTGCTCTATTGTTCACGTGCAGGGGAGACAAAGACTTCTCTTCCCCCTATCTTTGCTATAGTTCTGCTTGGATCACCTACTAGTGTGTCAACTGAAAATACATGCACAGTAAACCAGTTATCTTTAAGACATTAACATTTACCAGCTGTTCAGGTACCGTGACATCTGACAAAAACTAAAGAAATATTATGGCATCTGTATATCACACAGGCAAATAACCAAACTTAAATCAAATGTTACATCATTTTTCACCTCTAACTATTCCAGTAAAAAAAAAAAATAAGGCAAAAGAAGGCTACACACTACTTCACACTCAGAATAGATTTATTTCATCTTACTGAGGCTTCCTGTATCACTCATTACTCGTCTATCCAGAAACAACATGTTTAGCTTATGAGAACAATAGCCTGTAAATTTTGGATTCTGAAATATTCATGAGAAATAGGTAATGACATTTACAGCTTAACACACACACACTCTGAGTTTCTAATGAAAGATCATAAAAAGCCAGAGCACAATGTAGCATTATCTTTTGTTTTCAACTATTTTGAAAGACAGTCTACATGGGAAAACAGCTGGGAGAGTTGGGGTATTTTCAGTTACAGTAGTCATTGTCTGGGAGAGGATTGGTGGCTAAAGAACAGGGTCCTTTAGCATTGCTGAGCAGCTGCTACAGAGGAGTAGCCCATCAAGTTGAATGCTGCTTCCTAGACCAGTGCTACTAATGGAACAGGTCTGCTCAGGGCTAACTCATCAATTTCCATAAATGACTTAGACACAGGACTCAAAGGGATACTAAATAAATTTGCCAATAGTATTAAATTGGGAGGAGCTGTTGACTCCTTTACAGGCAGAAACGCCCTGCAGGGAGACCTTAACAATATAGAGGGCTGGACATCACCAGTTGTGTGAAGCCTGACAAAGACAAGTGCTGGATTCTGCACCTGGGATGGGACAACCCTGGAAGTACAGACAGACTAGGGAAAGGAGGCTGGAGAGCAGTGCTACAGAAAGGGCCCTGGGGGTCCTGATGATTGGAAAGTAGAATGTCAGCAGTGCCCTGGCAGCCAGGAGGGCCAGCTGTGTCCTGGGGTGCCTCAGGCACAGCATGGCCAGCCAGGAAAGGGAGGGGATTGTCCCGATCTGCTCTGGGACAGCCTCACCTCGAGTGCTGGGGCAGTTTTGGGCATCAAAATGCAAGAAAGACACTAAAGACTCTGTATTAGAGAGCATCCAAAGGAGGGCTGTGGATGGTGAAGGACCTTGAGGAGATGCTGTGTGAGGAGCAGCTGAGGGCACTTGGTCTGTTCAGCCTGGAGGAGAATGAGGGGAGACCTCTGCAGTTACAGCTGAGGGGGAAGAGCAGGGGCAGCCACTGGTCTCTGCTCTGTGGTGACAGTGACAGGACCTGAGGGAGTGGCCTGACATTGTGTCAGGAGGGGTTTAGGTTGGATATTAGGAAAAGGTTCTGCCTCCAGAGGGTGTTTGGGCACTGACCAGGCTCCCCAGGGAAGGGGTCACAGCAGGAACCTGGCAGAGCCCAAGAAGTATTTGGACAATGCTCTCAGGCACATGGTGTGACTCTTAGGGATGGTGCTGTGCAGGGCCAGGAGTTCTTCCTTGATAATCCTTGTGGGTCTCTTCCAACTCAGAATATGCCATAATTCTGTGATTCTATCATGTATTGGTAATTTAAACCTCTTTTCCATTGGATATGGGTTTTGTTTTCAGTTTGGCTTTTTTAAGAAAAGGAAATGTTGTATCATTTGGTAGAGAAAATTTCTTTCAATTAAAAAGCTAATCTGTGTTTCGAAACAGAAAAATAGTAGTCTACCAATGTTATGGCTGATTTAATTTTTAAGTCAACACTATCACATGGATACAGATTTGCCAGCTTTATGCAACAACTACTGAGTTAGTTATTTGAAATCCCACACTTCACAAGCATATATTCCTAATAACAATAATAATTTCCTTCAGTTCATTCTAGTTTTCTAAACCTTGAATATGACATATTGTAGAGATACATCCTCCGTATATAATTGACTTTCAATTGAATATTACAAATACTGAAATAAAACAAGCATTGTTGATAGGGAAAACCAAAACAGATGAAAATCCCAAACACTGTGCTCATTTCCTCAAAAACATAAAGGTATGCTGTGATTCTGGATGAAAAAAATAAAATCTCTATACATTAATTTATAATTGATCTGTGAAAAGATCATATGTGACTGGATTAGATTTGATCTCCCCTATTTCATATCTCACAAAACCTTTGCAAATTAAGGCAGGGTAAAAAAGTGACATCTTTAAAGAATTTAAATCAAGGCTAATTTTCTCATTGATAAAGAAATCAAGCATGTTTTAAAGGATCGACATCTTTGATTAACTGGAAATTTGATACCCTCAGAGCACCTGTTGACTACAGCATTTAAAGTACCAGATAGTCTTGTGCTAATCGCTGACCCTTACCTCATACAGTGGTTGAGAAGTGTAGCTCATCCCCTTAACTCAGGAGGGGAAGCTGGAACATCAGGCACCACTTTCATTTTCACTTTATCAAGAGCTCAGACCTTCCTAGACCCACACCATCCACTCTTATCAGAAAGATGCCCTCTGCTCTCTTTCTTCTGCTTGAAGTGGGAGCCCCTCTCTGCTACACAAAGGATCTTGTCACTGCATTCACATGGTTTGCAGCTTCATTACAAGAATTTCGTACATCTCAGGCTGGAACCTGTAGATGAGAACAGCTTTTTAATGTTTTCTGTAGTCTGTAAGAATTGTGCAATTATTCAACTGAAAGCAGTAAGCATGAAGGGAAAAATATTATTTTCAACTCTACTTTCACTGCACATTTCCAAGATGAGGCAGTGAAGCTTCATTTGCAGTCTGTTACAAAGCAAATCAAGATATATATTTAATATCTAAATTGTGCAGAGAAGCAATATGGAAAGAAGAGAAGAAACTGCTGATTATGTAGTTCAAGATGGGGCAAAAAACATGCTGTTCACACAAATCAAGTGCCAGCAGGCAAATGTTGGAATAGTATCATTCCCTGCTCACTTAACTTGCTTTGTGCAGAAACTGACACATCTGTATAAATAGGATAGGACACTCACTTGTAATTGAGGTCTCTCGTTGCAAAAATAAGGTCTCCAGAATTAGCTTCTGAAGTGCCTGGCACCTCAAACTGCACGATAGTAGTGATCTTCCACAAGATGGCTCTCTCTCTCTCTCTGTTCCTGTTACAGACTCAAACCTATGGAGAGGGAACATAATATTCAGGGCAAAATGACAGTACAGTTTGGAGGAGTAAGAGTGCCTCCACATGGGAACAGAGATGCTTCACTGAATTAGGGCAACCTATGTGACAGTGGAAAACAACACATCATCCATTTTCTGCCAACTGTAAAGGTTGTTTTGAAATTATGTCTTTTGAAAGGCAGGTGCTTCTCCACCTGTAAGCCACACTGATGTCTTCCAATGGAGTTTCATTTTGTCAGCCACATTCCTAAGGGGCAGTGCCCAAATTAACAAACACTTCTTTTCAAGGCTAACAGAAATGTACAGCTTCTGGACTTGATTTAACAGATAGTTCCTGCTCTGCTACATGCATGGGCAGTGAACCATCTCTGCAAACGTAAATTCATACTTGCACTCCAGACTTCAGGGAAAATGAAGCAATAATAATACCAGAAAATATTTGCACCAATATATATTTTTAATAATTTTTTAGACAGAATTTCTATTTGTCTCTTTATATGACAGCTATGGAAAAGTATCTTTGTGACATCTGAAAACACAAGATTTTGAGAGCTTTAAAACCTATTGGACACGCAGAGCCCATTCATCCATATTTATCCTGGACCATTTTGTATCTTTACCTTATTTTCTGTTAAGTCCACTTTCTGATACATTGTTCTGTTTAATGTGCTTACCAGAGCCTTGAGAATGTGTGTAACAAATTTGTTTATGGACTGTTCATCTACACCTACAGAAAATTCTCTTAGAAATGAAGTATCTCAACAATCTAAAATACATTTGACTGAAACAGAGATGCTAAGATCTTGCCTTATGCCACCAATAGCTTTACATTACCTGATGATGATATAGATATTTGTCATTGCATAACTTGCATTCCTCCTATGACAAGTATTCAAAGTAGCTCACCTTTAAGCAGTTCCATTAAGTGGATTCAGGACATTTGTGTTATCAAATAACTGCCCTACTGAGCAAGAGTGAAACAAACAAACATCGAAATAGGAGAGTGGGAATATTTTTCACACTGTTGCTTCCTTCATCTCCAAACAGCATGCTGGGACAGGTATAAAAGCAGCAAAAAACTCCCTAGGCCCCATCCTCTTTGCTACAGAAGATGGGAAAAGCTGTGACAGAAACCTCCAGTTCTGTGGGATTCCTGGCACAGTTTAAAGCTGGTAAGGTGTCAGCTTCCTGAAAGACATTGTGGGAAAAGCTGGGACACCAGCTTCCCACATGGTTTATCTAAGGCAGCTCACAGCTTCAGGCTACCTCACTTCTACCACAGCACAGAAGTACATCTCTGGCAGCTGCACTAGGGCAGCTGGGACACTGAAATTACCATGTAATTTACTCTCACATGCCCATGCTCATTGCTTCTGGAATATACCATCCTCAGTTGGCCCCATTATGACAGATGATAAGTGCAGTGTGGTAGGCAGGGACCTTCTTTCTTCTCACATCACTGTTATGTGGTCTCTGCAGAGCTATAGGAAGGTACCAGAAGTGTAGACCCACATTTGGCTTGACAATAGCCAGCAGAGAGTTCTCTTTCCACACTAGGACTCCTCAGTGAGCATTTGCAGCTAGATTACATCTCTTCCTCATAGTATGAGCACAGGAAACTGCTTGCAGGGTCCCCTAAGATTATGGTCTATTAAATTAGCAAAACCAGGATTAGGTTTAAAGCCTAAAAGGAATGAGAAAACAGTGTTTCCTACATATTACAAATTGATATTATTTTTATGTACCTCGAATTTATATTGACCACCTGCTCCTTATCATACACACTTCTCCTCACCTCATCATTCAGCTTTCTTGCTTGCACACAATACCCTTTTCCAGCACTGTGGTTGCTGTTGGACCATTTTCCTAGCAAAGTAAAGGAGCTCTGCTGTCTCCATTTTATCTTACCCACACTAAGAAAATCACATTTTGGTCCATATCACAAGATGTTGGAGAAACCCAACCCAGCTCTGAGCAGCTGTCTTTCTGTCCTAGGTGCTGCCAGTCACAAGTAGGGCATGCAGCTGAGAGATATAAAAAATGAGAGAAATGCCTAAATTTCACACTCATATGTACACACAACAACAGCAGCACATGACTGGATCACATCATCCAGTTCTGCCTCCATCACCCATCAGAAATGGTGGCTCAGATCTTGGAGTGTGTAGCAAGCTTCTGGCACTCATTTCATAAACAGCTTGAAAATTAAAGCAAAGAGGAAAGAGAACTTTTTTTTCTTCAGAGTTTTCTTTAGTCCATGCAAGATAAGCCAGTCATTAGTTTCACTTGCTTCTTTGCAACTACTTCATTTCCCCAGCACATTAGACAAAGTCTGCTCCCAGTGCTATCTTACAGCTCAGGTAGTGACCATCTCCTTTGAAACACTGACCTCCTCAAAAAACATTCCTGTTTTCTACTTGTGCACATCGGTAGCAGCACTGGTGAATGGAGTTCAATTATGACTTGGCAAGTTCTACACTGTAAAGTAACTATTTCTTCTGTTGGGACAAGAGAAAATGAGCTTGAATTTTATGATGAATGTAATAGCAGTAATGTGGCTTAGCTCCATTCTGTCAGAAAGGAAGATTTTTTTTTAAAGAAACACAGGGATATATCTCTCACATGTTCTCAATTCTGTGTTATTTAAATGTTATTTAATTTTACTGTCAGTGAAGCTTCTTAGGCACATTACTGAGAGCTCCAAGATCTGATTCAGATGCCATACTGATTCAGATCAGTACAAGGCAAACACAAGGTATTCTGAAAAGAAAAGGAAAAATAAACTAACATTTTTGCTTGCAGCCTTGTAATTTCCCTGAACCATGCTGTGCTGTTGACTTTTAAGCAAAAGTCTTTATTGAAATTCACTAGAAGTTCTATTTAAGAACTGGTGGCAAGATATGGGCCATTGACTTCAGTACAATTACTCCAAGTTGTATTGCAGAAGTCTAAGACTTAAGTCCTGAGTATTTCATAAGCTTGTGCAGGCTTAAGATCCATTATACAAATGAGACATTGAATTGAGTGAAAACATACCCAGAAGTCCTGTGGAACCTGATCGAACCTCTTTTCTTTTGGCTTTTACTTCTGTGGGTTTAATTTAGACTCCAAGATAAACTCAATGTATAGGCAGCTCATTTTCCTCAGATGTAAAATTTCACATGAAAAATGTTGTCATTGTATTACAGATTACTTTATGCACTTGATACTTTTTTATGACATTTTAGAAGAATCCTGCCTCTTTATTATTGTCAGAATTCTTCTAGAAAATTCATTAAAATCCAAAAGAAGGTCACAGAAACGCAAATAGAAATGGTTAATTTTCCTCTGCTGGGATGTTTCAGTATTTTGGGAATGTCTTATGTCCCCAGAGACCCAAAAGGCAAGTCATTTGAAAAGCAGTGTGTATGCAGAAAATCACCAGAATGCCCTGTGGGACCAATCTGAGCCCTTCAAAATCCACTGGAGTCTGTCTGCTGACTTCAGAGAGTTTCTGCGCTAGTCCCCCATGCACATTTTTGAAATCTAAAGAATCATTAGGCTTTCCAAGACTCCCCGTTACTGCCTGCGCTTTAACGGATTCAGGAACAGCACACCACTAAAGATTGATGCTGTACCACCCCATGGACTGCCCCATCCGATTTTCTTTCCACGCTGCTGACCACAGGAGCTGCCATACATATGCACTGCAGCAACTGGAATAAATTGCAGAGAGGGAGAAGTGTTGAGTGCTGACAAGTCAAAGATCTGAGAGCAGCCAGTACTTTTAAAGGAAATTCTGTACAGTGAAATAACACCAAAGCAGGATTAAGCAAACAATCAGAAGAGTGGAGTTTGACAAAGGGAAGGCAGACCAGCAATATTTCAGGAATTTTCCCTGAATATCAAAAAGTCTCCAGAATACTAAAAGGCTGGCAACCAAGGCCCCCAGGTTTGGGACCCAGGCCTGAAATCAAGTGGCCACAACTGGGATTCATATAAGAAATAATTGCGGAATTTCTTTCACTGAAATGAAAAATAAAATTATTACTAAAATTAATTCAAAAATCCATGGAGAATGTATTTTGTTTCCCTGGAACCTAGATCTCTATCTTCAGAGCAAAGAAGAAAACCCCACTTTTGTACCAAGCAGCATCAGTACTGTCAGAAAAGTGTAAATGGCTTGTTATGGAAACTGTTATGGCATCTGACACACATTTCCTCTGTACAGGAAAAATCTGTTGCATGTTATCACATCATTTAAATTAAGCTTGTTCGTACAGGCAATGTCATAAACATCTTAAAAAAGAAAAAAACAGAAGGCATTAAGTACAAGTACCATGTGGTCTGAAAACTGATCTACTATTTTGGCTGCTGGTTAAATCTGTTTTACACTTACACGAATTTTGGGTGTCTACAGACAAATGCTGTAGAAACTCTGTATGTGAATTGGAAAAACCCATAAATTGCTTAATATGTTAGTGACATCTACAAACAGTCAGCATACACAATTTTGTTTCCAACATTTTTAAAGGAAAGTTGGATTTTGGAAACCTGTCCAAGTATTCATGAATATTACAACTGAACACAAGTGGGTGACCAAGCTGTATTTAGAGTGGCCAGACATCTTTCTCAGTTAAAACCAGGGAATCTCACAGTGGGGAGCAGGAGGACACCTAGTGCCCTTGGGCAAAGCACAGAGGCAGGGGAACACAGTCTGAAAGAGCAAAGCACAAGCTCACTGCTGGAAGCTGCTGCCTGCACAGCTGAGCCATTCTGGGTAAACTGAGCCTGAGAACTCCCTTCCTGGCTGTTGTGTATAGCAAACAATTCACCCAAGCAGCACAGGGTGAGCTGTTGCCTTATAATAAAATCAGTTTATGTAGTTTGAATACTGAACCTAGGTGCTCTAATCTCAGCATTAAATATTTGGTAAGCTTTTACCTGTGGTGTACCCTTTTAAATGGCAGAACTTTTCTCATTTGAAGTACAAAACTCAGCTTAGATCTCAGTCAAACTATTTACATTTTCTCACCTAGTTCTACGTTTTAGTTTCCCATTCCTTATCTAATCCTTTCTATTTTGTATCTATTAAATAATTTGGCTAGTCACCCAGGTTTGTTTCTTCATATGCTTAAACTGTAATTCTTGTAAGAAGCATGAAAACCTTTTCATGTAATGAGAAACTTCCCAAAGTGCTTGGAATTCCTGTAAATTATTTCTTCCCGGAACACAGATGCAAGAAGCTGGCTTCAACTCTTCACACAAAAGTCTGATGATCTTCTTAACAGATATCTCCAAGCAATAGCAGCTAACACATATTTATGTGTGAGATGGTTCAGAATAATCGATTCGGTTTGCTAAGGTTCCAGTAAAGAAACTATAGCTACAATATCTTTTTTTTCTTTTCCCTTCCTGTTTTCTTGTACAACATTTTTTCCTTATCATTGCTTATTTTCATGCAGAGAGCATTTGCTTATTTGCTATGGTCAGCAGACACTTTATTTTAATTACTTCAAAGGTAAATGTATTTGAAGACACTTGGCTCTCATTCCAGGTAAGAAAAACAATTAATATAATGGCTTTAGAACTGTGCAGGAAAAAATATCAAAAACATGACCTGCCAACACTTAAAACTGCCATATACATTAATAAATATACTGTTTATCTTGCCTTTACCTTCACCTTTTTCCAAGGAATACAGTAGTGCCAACAAGTTAACTTATTTGCTACCTAAACCTATCAAAGGCTACTGTGCAGTTATTTATCAGCTGTGAACCTACAACTTCATCTACTCTAATTATGTAGTATCCAGATAATTGACTTTTGGGGTAAATGCATATTGCTCTTGCACTTCCCACTCCAACACACATTTAGTGTTAAATTTCAGTTGTGACTATCTATGCAATACTGCAGCATCTCTAAGGCTGCTTAGAGATCAGAATGCCACCATTGCTGACTCTGGGCAATCAAATAATGTAAGAATGCACACATACCTTTAAGAAAGTTCTGTTGATATGCAAGAGATACATTTGTTGTAAAAAAAAGTGGCAGAGAACCTTCATATAATGTAGACCAACTCCTTTCAAGATGGACAAGAGGAACTAAATCATAAGCTAACATCAATCACACTAATTTCAACCAAATCCATAAAGTAACACCAACCCATGAGAAAACTGCCTCTCCTTCCATAACATGATGTACATTTCATAATATATATACAAATTAGAAACTCAGTAATAGGATTCTGATACAGTCTATCCATACAGGTATTGATATCACTCTATTTTGATTGTTGCAAAATTCACTAATAGTCCACTAATAGTCCAAAACAACTGCTACAGATGTTTCCTATGAAACCGAATCGATATCTAGTGCATTGAGGCACTAAGCAGCTGAATCACTTCTGAGTGTTTCTGTGTCCAAGGAGACACCAGTACTGAGCCTCCTAACTCCAGCCCCTGGCTGGCAGCACACAGACCACTGCTGGTCCCCAGGGCATTGCTGCTGCCCAGTCCAGGCATTCTGCAGGCAAAGCCCATGTTCCAAAGGCAATGCAAGCACAGAAACTTTGTTATTCAGCCTTCCAAGGGAAACTCAATATCTTTTTATTATGCAAATGTGCTCAAATGACATAAAGAAATTCTTCTCCAGACACAGGTGAAAGAGAAGTTTAGAGAATTATAAGAAAGATGTAGCAAGGTGCCTACTAACGATTTACAGCTAATATGACTGTCCTGAAATCCAGCACGGACACGTCTGTTTCTTCCCTTAAAACCACTTCTGGGAATACATTTAGTGCCCCCATCCTCTCTCAGATTCCCAAATCTCTTCAAGAGCTTGTAAAAAGAATTGCTTAGAAATAGAATTTAATTGCATTAAATAGCAAATTAATCTTTTCCCTCTAGATATCCTACATTGTCTCTCCACACCAGACAACAATGCAAAATACAGCCACGCACTGACTGGAGCTTCATTGTAAAAAGTTATTCCAGGATATTGGCTTCTGTCCAAAAGGTAAGAGTAACGGAGGTAATTTAAATATGCTTGAGCACAGGAACAAATCCCTTAGCTCCATTGCTCTCTTTGTCAAAACCCATTCTTTCAGAAAATCATTTTCTTTACTCATTGGACAACAAAATGCATTGTCAAGAAATTTTATAGCAATAATTATAAAAGATGTCCATTTGAACCCATTGAGGTCTTACTGATTTTATAATACCCAGCAGACCTCCCTGCAGGAGAACACTATATTTATGTTAGCAATATATGCGAGAATTGAGATCGTAAAATTAAATGACCACATAGAACTGTCATTTATATGATGAGCACCTCCAAATGTGAAGGCTGGTTTATCTTGCAAGATAGGCTAGAACTAAATGGTCCACTCTCAGTGAATGCTTTTAATCACGCATTTCTTCACTGTTTCTGCAATATTACACTTGAAGGACTGGTGAGCAGTTTGCTATGAAATGTTAAATGGCTACTGGCAGTACAAGCCCGATGGAAGTGCTCACTAAAATAGAAGTACAGTACATATTGTATGCAATTGTTTTATGAGAGACATTATGGTTACTAGAATAACATTTCACCATTACCGACCGCTGAGAGAAAAGTCATTAAGATATTTGGCAAGCCAGTGTAATTTTTCAGCAGAACTACAGTACCAGACCTCAGAACAGCTTCTGTACAGAAAGGCTAGCTGTCTCAAGAAAACTGAAGTCTTTGGTGTCATTTTATTCATAGGGGTTTATTTTCAGATTCCAATGAGAAAGTTATTGCTGCTGGAGAGTGAACAATTGAGCCTTAACCCTTATTATAACAATGCAATTTCAGAAGCAGTGCAATAAATCTTGCAGCAGCGTTTCCATTAAAAATCTCTTTTCTAAAGAGATTTTATGGTGTGTAGTTTCATTCGGACACTTTTATGTGTCCGAATCTTTAAATCTTTTATGTGTCTAAATCTTTAAACTATGATTTTAAAACTAGAGAGAGATTAAGCACGTGTTTAAGCCCTGTTAAATAATGAGGTGGAAATAAACATAACTCAAGTCACTGCTGTCATCTCAGCCTCTTCTATGGTTTTGCAAATACTGGAGGAACAGAAAATTCATGCTCTCCCTGAAAATAGTGGGGTCCATGCTGGACAGGATTCCCCTCAGCACCATCAATGGAGCAGCAGCTGCCCATTTTTCATATTGCCATTAACATACTAAAGACTGACTCACATATGCCATTCCATCCTGATTGTTTCCAGTAAATATGCTCTCCCTCTTCCTACAACTGTACTCTAATGATGTGACGAGGCATTGCAGCTTCAAGGTGCAAACATTTTGAACTGAAACAGCCGCTATGCATCACCGAACTAAATCCTTGTCTCTATAACAAGAACGGTAATGACCTATTACAGTATTATCACAAGGTAACAAGACATAAGTAACAAGGCCCACTGCAACCAAACACTTTCAGTTGTCAGTGTTTCCAGTGGAAACAATGACTTCTGGTTAACGTGAGCTGACAGGAGATCTCATGAAAGCCCATAAATGACACAGGCCAGCATTAAACAAGCTGCTGTTTTAATCTTGCTTCTTTCTACAAATCTGACCATGACAATCCCAAAATGGTGTCATTTAAATAGGATTTTCTATTTATCTGATTTGGAAGAAGATAATTTTGTTATTCCATTTCTTTTAATCTGATATTGTGTAACTTCCACACCCATATTTAACAACATATATTAAAGAGGACTAGATTCAAGCTCAAGAAAACATTTACCAAGTGATCCATTTTCTAAGAGAAGAATAAATCAATAGAAGCTCCATCAAATTCAAGACAATTATTTGACACCATATGGGAATGGACTACGCTGGGGAATATTTTATCTACAAAACTTTGTAAAAACATCCATGTTCCACTGTGTCTCTGAAAGAATGCAGTTCCCATGAACTGAGGTTTTCCAGTCATTTGTTGCTATCACCAGAGTTCAGGAAGTTCTATTCTAAACAATTCACTCTAATCTGAGAGCTCCCAGATTTTGAATAATATTACAGTATGGTTGGTCCCATGTCTGTAACTTCCAAATAAAACAAAATACCTAACTACAGAAACTGAAATTGCATAGAAACTTACTTACTTACTTGCCTGGATCTCTCAGATGATTACATCTCCAATTCATAGCCCTTCACTCCTCTTTAAGATTTCATGCAGATGTACAGGTACCCAGAATATTCTCCAGGGTAGCAGCTTCCTCAAGTTCTCTGTTTGGAACTAACAGTTTGGAAGACTAAAACAGGATAGAATGAAAATTCTGGTTTACTTGATAATTTTCAGGAGTAATCCCAAAAGGGTAACACACAACAAGGAAAGCCATGGTGAAAATTAACTTACTCTCTAGCAAAGAAACATCCATCTGAATCGAAGCTTCTGGCAAAAGCCATCCTGTTGAGAAAGATTCAGACTCCATTGCTGCCATCACATTCTAGGCTTGCGTCATTATATTTTTAATTTTGCAAAGATTTAAACATATGCTTGATTCTGCCATTATGAGTAATTCTTACGGGTCTTCCTCTAGTACAGAAACAACTCCCAGAAGTGTCCATTCACCTGAAGAGGTGCTTAAGTCACTGTCAGTGCTCATACTCACATCTATCACCCCTTTCTGCACTACTCCTCACGATTACCAAGTGATTTTTGAACAACTGTAGTTCATTCATGGATTGTGAGTTTACCGCAGTTATTGATACCAGAGCAAAAAATTTAGAAGAATGGACCTAGATGTTTAGAACCACAACAGAATATAAGAGAAATTTAGACTGGAAAGATTAAAGCATTTTCTAGAACTTAGCAGTTGAACTCCACAACTCTAATGTTATTAACATAAGAGGTTTAAAATAAAGCATTAAAAGGTAAACAACTTTTTTTTACACAAATAATAGCCAAAGCAACTGCCATCATATCACAAAATTACTCCTTGTTCAACAGAAAGCTAATTTTGAAAACTTTATTCTCAGTTAGCTGCAACTGGACATACAGAGGTATCAACACCTATATTTAATTCTCATAATCATTTCAATTCTACAAAATTAATAATTACATTTACTAAAGATATATTTTTACTTCCCTGTCTCCTAACTTAATGAATTTGCTTGTGTTAGAACCAGACAACCAAATCAGATATGTATCCATGCACTAAAAACTAGTATTTTCCCTTTGGTCTTAACAATGAATAAAATTTGCTTTTATTTTAAAATTCAGTTATAAACATTTTTCCTCAGGAAACATTCATTCTCTTTCTTAGGACTTTTCAAAATAATTGTGAACACAGATAAACATAAACAAATGTTTTGTCTATAAAGCTCGTCTGTTGGGCCAGAAGCGTATACTCTTCATCATTTTAAATTTAGAATATTAATTTTACAGAATGTGAAAATTCAGAGATAGCTCTTCACAGGCTCTATCCCCACTAGAATTCTCTCTGGAAAGCTAATAGCTTTAACAGCTTTTTCTATTCATTTCATTTGGCTTTTCCATGAGTTTTTAGGGTTTCAGAATATAAAAATCATTTAACTAGCAAGAATTTTTTAAAAATTGCTAAAATTTCCCTCAATAAACTAAAAATATAGAGTAACAAAACATCTTATCAGGATTTCTAAAATTTCACCATCAATACCACTTAGCAAAAAATTTCCAAAATTATGCCTATATCATAAAGCATTACATGACATAAATTAAATTTAAAACACTAGCTGCATTAGCAGTTTCACTGCTTGGATGTAGAACTACACATCTTATGAAACTTACAAAATGAGTGACCTAGTCCATGTTTAAAAACTCAACAATTTTCAAGCAAAGCATGAAGAGAGACAGTGTTGGCTCTTATTTCGTTTACAAAGTTTCCCCTGCAAAGATACACCTTCCATAGCTATAAAATCTTAAATTTAGTTCTTCAAATTTTCCATGCAAAGCTTCTACCTCATTTTCACAAGAGCAGCTCTTAGTATATCATTATAATGCTGAATAGCAATAGTTCCAACAGAATTTAAGAAAATACACACTTTGGCCCAACAGCAGAGCTGGGATAATGTGATGACTAAAGAGGATTACTTGTTTAGGTAGTCAAAGTTTGCCAGGCATTCATGCCCTAAGGAAAACTTAATTAATGTCAATAAAGAGGAAGAGAAAGCACATAAAAATTAAGTAATAAAATTTGTGCAAAGCAAAATATGAACTGATCAGTTATCTGTGCCTGTGGGTTAGTTTTGTAAATGTAAGACTTCAGCCTACAGCATGGTGGGATGGATTCTGAGTTTATAATGCACAGAACCACTTAAATCAATGAAGTTATTCCAGAGTTTTGCCCATGTGAACAAATCAGTGATTGCTGCCATGCCCTTCTAAAGACTGAAAAAAGAATTCTTCCTTCCCAGATTCAGTTCACTGTTTTAGCAAACTATTTGCCTATGCCATTTATGCAGAATTCAGAAATTGTGAAGATCCATGATCAGATTCTCTGCTGCAGAAATTTAATGCTGATAAAACTGCCTATAAGTCCATTGATAAGCAGTGAATATTTATTAATCCATAACAGGTAGTAATCACGTTCTTAACTTTTCAACTCATTATCTTGCTGCATCTCTTCTCTGCATTATGCACTTTGGAGCATTACTCAGTATACATTCAAAAGCTTTCAGGTACTGTCAGCTATTTTCAACCACCTAGCTAAGACTATAAGCACTTTTTTGACATGAACTTGCTAAATTCTTAGACTTCTATATAAATTGAGTTAAATGCACCTAAAAGTGTGGGAAAAAGAAAAGTACAGATACTTAAAATTTTGTATTAAACCTGCAGCAGCAGCTTAGTCTCCTTCTCTGTGTCTTGAGCCACCAAGTCAGTATCCTTCCTTTGTAAACTACAGGGTATCCAAAGGGCTATATAAGTTTCATACTTCTTACCACCTTGAACAGCTAACTCTTTTGTAGAGGGAAAATAAAATTCTACACCCCTTTCAAAAGTGTATTGCTGTAGCATTCTAGTTGTGAAATTGATCACTTGCTGCAACTTTGCTACTAAATTTATTGCTGACTCCCAAAAGGGGAGAGGTTTCTATTCCCACTGCCCCAGCAACATCACTCAGCATTCTGCCTAGACTGGTTTGTTGTCAATCCTCAGGCCACAACCAAGGCCAAAAAGTGCTATTCAGGCTACCAGAATACCAGAGTATCTGGATTTTAACAGTCTTGTTCAACAGCATTTGCAGCACTAGTCAGGATGCAACAGTTTAACGTTTGTGTCAGATTTGATGTAATAATGTCACTTAGTTTGAAGGACTTAAATTCAGTTTAAACTACAGTGAACTGCTGCAAATCCCAGAGAAACAAATCTCTCAAGGCAAAACAAACACTGGCTGGAATCTCAAGGGGATTTCAAGGCCAGCTCCCTCTTCAAGGGAATCGTTTGGGGTGAGGAAGGAATTTCTTTTCTCAGACAGCTGACATGGCAACAGTCATGTGGTCACCAGCAGCACCATCCAGTTCTTTAGGCAGAATAAGGCTGGGAATTTACAAACTCTGAAATTATAAAAAAGTAATCATATGGTTTTGCATGTAGGTGGCTAAAAGATCTCAGCTCTTCCCACCAAAGGAACAACTTGATATTATTTATAGAAGAAAGGGAAGCCACTAGGGTTTTGCAGAGCAAGATACTTCACAGAGGTGTCACCATTCTCTCTGGCAGATGACTTACAGGAAAATATGTATAAGAATTAGGCTAAAAAGAGTGAAGCTAAAAGAAGTTTCTACCAAGTATGCCAGGAGATACACACTAGACCTGTTAAATAATACTCACAATTTAAATATAAAAGTGTACAGTTAGCTTCACCTACTGCTCTCTACACTTGAAACTGATCAAAATTATGTCAGTTTGTGATCAGTCACAATATGTTCGTGCTCCATTCACACACAAAATCAAGAAAAAAAAATTTTTTCCCAATCACAGATTCTGTTATTCTAGTTTTGCAGTATGGTGAGTTGTGGTATTCTTGATGAGAAAGGAATGTAGGAAAACGAAAGAAAATATTAAAATTGTAGAAGTGACCTTTGTCACTATTTGAGATAATAACAGTTGACTTCACCATTTCATATGATAATTATTTTTTAAAAATATTCATATTACAAAAAAAGGCATCAGAAAAAATGTGTTAAATTAATTACTTAGGAACCACCATGTTTAACTGGGCAAAGTGTTAGACTTAAATTATTTGCCTCCAGTGACCCCTGAAAAAGGCTTATTTTTGCAGTTTGAATATAAAAAGCTTAGAAATGCTAATCATTCCATCTGGAAATCAAAATCATAAACTGTTAGATTAATGAATGTTACAAGTAGCTCTCACATGCAGAATAGTAAAGACATTGTTAGTAATTTGTTTTGACAAAAGTGATTAGAATATTTATTTTTGCTAACACTTCTCCTACATGCCGACCTGGAAAAACGAAACTTGTTTGTATAATACAGTAATAAAAATCTTTATTAAAACTCAGAATATTGCTAAGTTAATTATATGATATTACCAAGAAAAGGGATAATCAAGCAATCCTTCATGAGTTCATAATCTGTAAGGCAAACAATTCTTCACTGGTCTGATCTGTAGTGCCACTTAAAGCTATTTTAAATGGAATTGCTAGTTTTTACTATTTATTATTACAATAGAAGAAAAAGCAGAATTGTTGATTATAGTTTCTTCTGATCATAAGGAATGTAATGCAACAGCACCTAAACCATTACAGTTTTTTTAGATTACATTGCCTGCAAATAGTGCTTCATGAATGAGAGAGAGGGAATGTTGCAGAGGGTGCTTTTGTTATCTGGCTTGTACCTGCTTATTCCATTATGTGTAACACAGGCTCAGAAGTCTATAAAGTGTTTTCTTCGAGAAAAATCACATTTTTAACAATACTGCAATTAGCTGAATTTACAAAAAAAAATAAAAGAAGAAATTGTAGGCGTTTTAACAGACTAAAATCTCATCTGTGATGTCAAACTCAGCTGTAGGATTTCACTCCCATTTTGCTTTCAAAATAACCACTAGTGAAGAAAAAAGGCAAAAATTAGGAGCAGTCATTGACAGATTCCTTGTTCAGTAGGAACCACGTTATTCAGGGCTTCCAGCATAGCACAGACTAAAGATGTAACACAATGACTTCAATCTCAAGCTCCTTTCTTGTGGCTGAGGTATAGGAAGATATTCCACCTTGATTACAAGCAAGAGAGGATACCTTAACCTCCTTGAGTTCCAGTGATTAATTACTCTTGCTGTATAAACCAGTTATGCCTGCCTCCAGTTTCTAGCAGCGCAGCTTTATTATGCCCTTCCTCTTATGTTTGATCCCAAATCCAAGTTCCAGCTCTGCTCTAGGTTTCTCCTGCAGGCTTCCTACTGGACAGATCAGACTAGCAAGAGTGCACAGGCCCTATAGCTTTTCTGCAGCCTTTAAAGCCTTCACAACCAAGGGGCCAAGTTTTCCTGCAATGAATGGGAGCTTGACTCGAGCATGACTGAGTCCTCAAGTCTGAATATAGAAAGTATAGAGTACGGGTTTCAGAGTAAACTTTTGACTTGAACAAAGATTTAGAAACTTCTAAGAAAGTCTGTGGTGGTAGGGAGGAGTAGAGGAGAGGAAATGCTGCAGCAGCTCTGGAGAAGTTAAAGGACTATGATTTTGAATGTTTTCATGTCTCCAGTGATATGTGTACCGTGTTGGTACACGTGAATATTTTATTGTGCACTGTAGGCAGGGCTTCCTCAGCAACATGACCTGCATTCCCACAGTCACAACTTATCTGATTACTTGCAAAGCAGCCACTAACTGAGGTGAAGGGCAGGCTCTAGACAACTGTGCGTTTTGCTGTTAGGAGGAAATTGCAGTTGTGCCCAGTCACATCCAGACTCAACAAGAGGAACCCATCCTTACATTCCTATAACCTTAGCCCAGTGCTGGTGGTCCATATAAGCAGAAAAGAGGAAAATGGGACAGCACAGGTCAAATCTGCTACAAAACTCAGAATTAAGACATTCCCCATCTTCTCATTCATTTGGCATGGTTCTGTTTTTGTTATCAGCTTTGGTTGGTATCTACAAAGCAATGTCAGCACCTTCTCCAGGCAAACAGCTGCCTCTGAAACATTTGGGGCCATCTCTTGGCAGCCGCCTTTCTAGTGGTACATCAGTGAAGCACTGCCTCTCTAAAATGCAGCAGCTGCTAATTCTGGTGTGGTACATAACAGCTCGCTGCCACATCAGGTTGGGTCCTGCAAGAAAATTAGTTTCTCTGGCCCAGATCATTTGACAATTGCTACTGTATGAATAATTCAGTCCACGAAACCTAGCAAATGCAAGCAAGCAAATAAAACAGCAAGCTGTGTACTGCACTAGAGGGCCAGCAGCAGCCCCAGTTCAGCCAAAGGGTGTGACAGCTGCTTGCTGATGGTGATGGCTGGCCACTGCATACCAGCTAATTGACGGGCCAGCAGGAGGCTTCCCGGAAAGACATTTCCGTGTGTCAGACTGGATGGCTTGCCATCCCCGTCCCTTTGATTCGAGTTGGCAAAATTAGGGTTCAAACCTATTAAAATATGTTCAGCACAATTCTTCCTCTAAATTTACTGACCTGATTGAAAAGGACACATTTAACTGAAGCCATTCAATCTTCTCATGACTGAGAAAACTTTTAGCTTCATCTTACTTGCCTTTGGCTTCTGGGCCTACAATGCTGTATGACAGTGAGCTTCACAGCTTTGTTCAAAAATGTTCCTCCAGCTTTAATTTTGGTAATACAAACAGGAAAGATACATTAATTGAAAGGAGTAATGCTTCCTTCTCTGTCCTTCAGTATGCTTTCCTGCCCTTGCTTCATCCACTTTTAAAGCATGAAAGGAGAATGCATTCAAAGAGAATTTTGCTGCTCCTGAGATGAATTTATTCTGCTCATCAATTCAGAAATACTCTCCAAAAGAGGAGGTGACTGCAGCTCCATCCCAGGCTGCCTGGTGGGCTGTCTCACACCTCTGGCTGCCCACCTGCCCTGGCTCACAGGCATCAGCCTGGAAATCCGAGAGCCCCAGACCCAGGGCAGCCCACCTGGCAGAACAGCCAAACAATCTCCACACCCTGTGCATCTCACTTTGTAGCTGGCATCCTTCCAGCAGCTGCGTGGGTGAGCCAGCAGGAAACCAGGCTGAAACTTTACATGTTTCCAGAAAGAAATTTGTCCAATTGAACTATTTGCATGGACTACTCAGATGAATTGGCAGCCTCACCATTAGAAGTTTTCTGACTGAACCTGCTCTGTGTCATGCTTAGTTAACACAGTAGCCAGTAAGTGTGGGTAAGTGATTCACACAGAAACAGGGAAAAAAATAATAATAACAAAACATCTCTGTAAAATTGCAGTTGTTGGGGAGATGATCCAGGCTAGAAGCATTTATAATGCTTGCCATTAAGGCTTTCCACACTGCTCAATCTGCCCTTGGCTTCTTGGCCACATCAAGTGTGTTTTGCCAAGTTTCCCTCATCTCAGCCTATCCAGAGCTGATTTCCCAGGCTCTCATGGTCTCTGCTGAGCAGGGTACTGAATGTACTGAATAGGACGCACTACTGAGCCTATATTTTGTATATGTCCTTCTAAGCCAAGCACATCCCCTGACACACATGTGCACTGTACAGCTCTCCCTGCACAAGACAGCTGTGTGCACATGCTTCCCCAGCCAGTCCTAGCAGTGCTTCCATACCCTCCTTCCTCCACATGTAGCAGGCTCACTTTCCACACAGCTCCCCCTGAATGCATATTCACAGCTTGTGCCAATGCTAAAAGTACCACAGAGCACAGGCACATTTCAAGGGAGACTTCCACAGCCCTCTGAAATCAGCATCCTTCTAGGTAAATAAGCCTCTGATGACCCATACTGTATCTATGGCATTATGCTGCATTTGTGATTCAGATGCCTGCTCCAAATCCAAAGCACACACACAAAGTACTAAGAGAACTTTCAACATAAAGGAGGTATAAAAGTGGAGCTGATTCACACTCTTAGCCGCAATCAAACTACCAGAGGATGCTGAATGATTCCCTCTGCTCTGGTTTTGGATGTCATTATCTGACCTCATTTCTTGCTTGTGGCATTTTCTTGGGCAGCTCAGTGCTCACATATTATCATCAAGCCAGCCGCACTCAAAGACATTCAAATGTGAGTGTATGTGTATGTCACTGAAGGGGCATAAAGGGTGGGGTAAATTAAAGGCTTTTAAGTATTACTGATTGAGAAAGAGAGAAAACAACATTTAAAAACCTTTTAAATTGCTATTCCTTCCTTTTAATCCTAAATTTCTCTTTGTTTTGTTTTATGCAGCTGGCTGAATGATGGCAGAGTGGCTTGCAATTATCTGGATGACATTAGATGCCAGCTGAAATGGACACTAAAGGAAGAATCCAACATCCTGCATATATAATTCCTACTCCATTTGGCATTGAACCAAGTCAACAAATATACATTCCTTCCCCACCGTCCCCAGTAAATCCCATGGCCACTGAATGTTGCTATGGAAACAAAAGCCCAGATGTAGGAAGGGTTTGGATATACGCAGTTTCCAAAATGTTGGAGTAGAGTTTTAGATTGAGAACTACATGCACCTGTAGGTAACTCCCACAAGCTCTGCACACTGAACACTTAACTACACCACAGACCTGGGCTTGCAATGCCTGCAGAATTCTGAAGGGCCCTAATTAATCTGATAGCTTTCATTTTCAGTCATTGTATGGCTTATTCAAATCACAGGTACTTCTCCACCTGTTCTGTAAAGCTTACTAAAATAGACCTTAGAAACTGAGCACAGCTGACAAAATAGTATTGTTGTATTCCTGAATCTGTTCCAAAGATAGATATTCCAGAGAAATTAAAAAGTTATATTCCTGCATTAGCACATTAGGTAGTTCATAGCAGTTTAGTAAATCAAATATTCCGTACTGCTAGCTTAATAAGGTGGGGAGTCATGCACGAAATGACTGCCAGGTTAATAACACAGGGAGCCATGCATGGCATGTACTGGCATATAATAGCACAGAATGTTCCCCTAAATCCTTTAAATTGCTTATCAGTTCTTAAATAGGCATTTAACTAAGCCTTCATCCAGAATCAAAAAGAAAGAGGAAGCAACCTACAACTGAAAGGAATGATAGATAAGGACTAAGTTAAACCTTAAACACCATCTTGTAGAAAAAGCTGGAAATCCGCACTTGCAACCAAACCAAAACAAACAAAACCATAATTCCTACAGCTAAAAGTAAATGAGCAACTCTTAAAATGTTAGATGAAAAACTAGATGTATTGTAGTACGAAGAGAGGACAGAGGGAAAATGCCAAAAACCTTGAAACCAAACCTGGAGCAACATGCAGAGGTGATGACGAGGGAAACAGAATTTGTACCCGTTATTTTCCTGATGGCTCACAGTCAGCCAGAGATATTGAAGTCCAAACTGAAGATTTTTGTTTGGTTTCCTTTTCCAGAGCCCCTTCCAGACTGCCATATGTACATTCCTTCGTGCCACAACGCTTTTTGGGCTTTGTTTGTAGGAGCAGCTGAAGAAACAGGACACAAAAACCTGAGCTACAGATGGGAAGTCAAGGTGAAGAGAGAGAGTCTAGACCCTTCTTAAGCAATAGTCCAGGGAAGGTGCATTGCTGTGCCAATTCATGCTTAGAATCAAGAAAGTTGTTTCAATTTTACATTTTTCTTTTTTTTTCTTCCTGTTGCCTATTATAACTGCTCAGATGGCCAGCTCTTCAGGGCAAGGACATACTCTCAAAAGGTTCCCAAATGGGCCCTCAGGCATGCTCAGGACTTTGCATACTATTGCAATAGAACTGCCCAATTTGCATGTTGTTTAAACAGCTTCAGGCCCAAATACCTGGAACATTGAATCACATACACTGAGGACAAAATGCTGGCTGAATAAGCTTCTGTACCACTTCAGCAAGTGCTAACTCATGTAAACACTGTCATCATACATGCTATGCTGTGCAGAACAGGTATTTTCTTCTGGATGCTGAGTCATTCTTCCCTCCACTTTCACAGAAGGAAATCCTCAAGAGTATTCTTTTATAAATAGCTGGATTTAAATGCCTATTACTACAAACTACAAATAACTTGCAAATATGAGTCACAAATTTATATAATCAAATTTTCTAAATCTAACCAAACATATATCACCATTCCAACACGCAAAAAGATAATACACTTACTTATTACTATGTTTGGATGAGAAGAGCAATTTAAAAAACTAATTTAAATTTACTAAGCATGGAATAGAGAACTTTGAACTTTCCCACTATCACTGCAAAAGTACAAATAATGGTCACCAGCAGCTTTTCCTATGACTCACTCAAGTAGTATTAAGGAATAAGGACAAACAATTACATTTCTGTAAGCAAAAACATCAATATATATCCATTGCCTCATAAGCTGAGACCATTTCAATTAGGCTGAATGTCCTTGCCTAGACAATAACAGAGAAAAATATGAACTCATTTATCTCTCCAGCTCCTATCCACTTCACCAAAGTATCAGTTTCAAAGCTTAAGCCACTGAAATATTACTCAGTTCATTATTCCCTTTCTTCTTCATAGAATTAAAAAGATACAAATGTTGTGTTACTGGCACTTTATGTATACTAGCTTCTATTTAAGAAAAGAAACAAATATAGAAAACATAAGGCTACACAGAGATACTGATTCATCCCTTTTGTAAATCACAAAATATCTTCATTTTTCTCATCAGGGATCAGGTACTGCTATAAGACAAAAGGCTGACTGTGGTTTACCTGTGATTAATTTCCCATGGAAGAAAGTCAAAATCATATCCAGAAATATGCTTGAAAGTCTCTGAAGAAACCTACTGTCCCAAATGAAACTGCTTTACACTGTAAATGTGGGAAATAGTACTCACTTCTTGAAGCATGTGAAGCATAATGGCACACAATATGGCCATTCTTTCATGCAAATGGCCAGTAAAGATATTTGAAGGAGTTTGCTCTGTACCATTAGCCTTATTAATAACTAGATTAATATGTTGCTTTGAGTATGTGAAATGTTATAAAGCAATGTGTAAATGGATACTCTTCAATACCAGCAAAAAGACAGACACTGTCTATACCTGCGTCTAATGCACTGAGTAAATAAGAAAGAAAATACCACCTCTTTCATCTAAAACAGCTGCAGACACAGTACCTAGATGCTTTCTGAGAAAGATGCCTTTACATTAATGAAATTTTTATCCTTTCTACAGATTTACCATTTATTTTTAGTAACTCGATATCAGAAATTCCTTCTATAGTATCAAGGTGTAACAGTTGTAAGCAACCTCAGTAACAACCTATATTTTATTTGCTAAGAAATACTTCTATTTCCTCAGAATATACCGTGTTCTAAATTCTCATTTCTCTTCAACTAATGCTCGAGCTATTACATGTACTGTCGGAAAGGCTTTTATTTGTAAGTATGGTCTTTTGTGTTAAGAAAGATAAATGTCAGACTCATTAATTATGTATCTATAATTAGATACTGCTGAAAACGAGCTGAAACTTGTTTTGACATCTCCTTTGAAGAATGTATTTGTACATTGCATGTAACATTGCATATATGCATTTGCAAAACCTGAAACAGCTGAATGGCAGCTATGTACAAAAGCCAGTAAGCTTTGACAGGGTAAACAAAATCCAAGCACAGCTGAAGCACAGACTAACAGGAGGGAAATTCATGTGAAATAGCTTGCCCAGAAAAAACCTAAACGGCCATCAAGAGGAAAGGAAGCCTCTGACCAGGAACACACACTGATGAAAGCTGTACTTTGTTGATTGCAGAAAGTTTGCTTTTAAATACACCCTTCTAAGTGTTTAACTAATTTCCAAGAGGCTTGATTGTACTTCGCTCAACTTCAGGGGGCTTTTTCCTACTAATTTGGAGATAGATTGCACCTTAAGGCAGAGACAGGAACATGGGGTGTGTGCTTAAGCGGCAGGAACCCAAGAGTAAGAGTGGGAGGTATTGTGCCCCAGTGACAAAACATCTCCCTTCCCCCACAGAGGCAAAGGAGACAATCAGCCATACAGCTAACAGTGAATTTAAGTATGAAAACCAGCAGTGTGCAGAAAATACTGCAGGATGGAAGCTAATTCTCTTCTGCCTTTTATGCAATCTAGGAATTTAAAGAAGTAACGCCAGCAACCTTTCTGTGTGGGTGATCCCATGTATGAGGAAAGCACATGTGAATTAACAATGGTAATAATAGCAGGAGTATTGATGGAAGACTCAAATGACTGCCCAGCCTTTTAAAGGATAATTATAAATGGTCTGACAATGCTGTTTGTGGGACTGAATAAATAATTCAGCCTTATCACAGTTGCTGGACTTCACCCAGAATTTAGGTGCTGTTATGAATAGAAAAACAACACTGTAAAAATACCTTTCTACTCAAAAGAGATCCTTCTTCTATATTCTCTGAGTCATTCCTGATACCTTTACTGACATAACAATCCATTAGTACTGATAGCATGGCAGTGCTAATCCAGCTCCAGGAGGGAAGTCTGGATCCCAGTTTGTCTCACCATGGTGGAGGGATGACTGGCACACAGCCCAGATCTCTGCTAGGGGTGCAGTGTGGGGGCACGCAGAAAACCATTCCCAAATACCTGTGATTAGGCACAGTCAGTACATTTCTCTTAAGGACAAACAAAAGCCTTCCAAAACCAACCAAGACCCTTGCTGAAACAGGAAAAACAAATGCATTTGCCCTGAAGGCACCCTCCATACCACAGTATGTCTTCTGCAAGCACATGGCACTGAGACAGTCACTGCAACTGACACTATCCGCGTGTCACCCTTTCAGACAATGAGTTAAGACAAAAAAAAAAATTTAAAGCAGAGGGGCCTCAGCACTTTATTTTTGCACATTTCAGAAGCAAAGTGACCTTCATTTGGGATAAATCAGCACAGCCACACCAATTGCTTTGACTAATGTGAATAACTTTACTGATTACTTCACACTTGGTAAAGTGTGCCAAAAAGGAGCGATTCTCTTGTTGATGATGGCTAAGTCAGGGACAGCTTGGCAGCTCCTTGCAGGCACAGTATTGCCAGTGCTTGCCAGTTTATCCCTACGCTGCCTCACGTTCTCCATAGGTACAAAGCCATTACATCATCAGTGTGCAAACAGCCACACGGTCTGAGATTACAAAATGGCAGTGGGATTTCTCTCATAGCAGGTGTACACCAAAGTGAAAAGTTTCCATAAAACTGAGAAAGCTAAACACCTGGGGGTTTTGGTGTTCATTTTAGAGTAACCTTCAAAACTGAAAAGGAGCAGGAAAATTACATCCCTTATTTCTAAGGGTCTTGCAAATAAGAAATTTAAGTGAACATAAGGAAATGTGAAATTAAAATATTTCTAACCTTAGACAATTTCAGTGTTTCCACATTTGTAAGTGATCACAATCTAGCAGTTCTCTTTCATGCCAAAAGCATCTACTTTAAAGGACCCAACCACCAGAAAGACAAGTCTTTCTTCTATTTTAAATTTTTCCCCAAATGCCGTTAGCACACTGAATACAAAGCAACTTGAACCACTGTTGTGGACACTGTGCTCTATCTTGTGCAAATCAGAGAAAGGAAGAAGCTTATTTCTTGATTAACAATTCCTCAGTGGTAGTGGTGGGGAGGAAGAACCTGCCTACAAAAATCATAGCTGTTAGGAAATATCAGCCTGTCTATAAACAGATGGCTACTCCTCACGGGATACTATCCTCTCCAGGAATGCTGCACTAAGTTCTGAACCTCTTCCAATGCAGCCCTGAGCAGGCTGTGTTCCTAGCAAAGGTGAGGAAAGTTAGAAATGGAATGAAGCCAATCTGTTCATATAAAAGCTCTAAATTCATTACTCTCAATTAAAATGAATGAGGATAAGGATCGCTTCCAAGTACATCAATCAAAGAAAGTACTTGCTGCAGGAAAACAGAAGACACTGGTGTATACACGAAGGAATTTATTCCCATCTTAACAAAATGTGTGCAGACGAATGTACACAAAATGGGCAGTTTATTTTTCACTTGAGAAGTTGTAACTATCTTGGAATGATGGGTTAAATATCCAGAGTTATATATTTTTATTATTTTTAAAATGCCTATTTCTTAAAGAAATATTTGTATGCCTGCACACCTGATCTTACAAAAAAATAAGAAGGTAACTTCAGCCGGAGTGTTTCACACCATGTAAATAGCTATACGATGCTTAGTAGACAAGTATAGATTTGCCTCCAAATTAATTTATTCTGTTAACTGTTCTATTAACTTTGGGCACCATAAGTGGCCTTAACTCCTTCTGAAATCAAAAGCCTGAGAAACTGCTGAGCACTGCAGAATAAATTCTTGAGAGGGAAAAAAAATCTTCAAACAAAAACAAATGCTTCTTGTTGTTGACAAACAACAAGCCCTTCACAATACTGGTGTATTTCTCACTGTGGTTTTGCTTTTGGTTTTGGTGTTTGGGGTTTTTTTTCCATTGGTTGCAGTATGGACAAAGCTGAGGTTTGCAGCAATAGAAATTGCTATAAATTGATGAAGAGCAGGATAAGTTAATTTTTTTTGTAGCTACACTTGTTATTGACAACATATCATCAACATGCATGCTCCTCATCTCCTCTAAAGGATCTGTTCAGTCCAAATCATTGCAACTTTTGCACATTTATCTCTGCAAAAGGCTGAGAATGTTGAGATAGCCCAGTACCTACCATATTCTCAGAAATGTTTCAACATATTATCACAGCTATGGAACTTCAGAAATTAGGATATCAAGGAGAGTTGCACAGGGGATGATAAAGCACTTGAGTAGAATGCCTGAGCAGGATGTGCTTGAGTAGGAATTTGGAAGACATGGAACAAAGCACTTTGTTTCTGTCTCAGTTTAGCTTCTGCCCTACCTCAAAAGTGGTATTGGAAATCCATGTTTATTATTTGTAAGGGAGCAACTGGTGTTTCTTTATGCAGGAGGAGTATAGAGTCAAGTCTGTTAACGGAGATGTGTCAAGAGTTTGTAATTTGTAAGATTTTAATTTCACCAACCTATATCACAAAGCACAAGAAATGTGCTTATTTCATTAGGTGTGGCAAAAGGGGACCTATTTTTGCTACATGCCTACAATCAGGCTTGCAGAAAAGAGAACCCAAAGAAGTAGCTGTGATGCATCAAAATAAGACAAGAGCCTTTCCCCATCCTGAGCAATGCATGTAATCCTGCTCTGGGTGAACACCTCTTATTACTCCTGAGGGATGATTATCATCCTCAGAAAAGTCAAAACTTGACCTGCAGCACAGCACAAGGATTCTAGATTTTCCTAGGATGGCTTTCAGTCCAGTCCCTATTGTCAGGGTCACATAAGTAGTCTCCTTTGGCAGGTCTTAATTCTGTCAGAAACTACAAATACATGACGTTTTCTCACACTGACATCATTGCAGACCAGCTCTTGTTGGAGAGGGCTGGCATAAGACTTGTGGGATAGAATGAGCAAAGCTGAAAACAACCTGTGGCCATGCTGGTGAAGGGCTCAGAAGGAAGGATGAGTGACAACAACATTGAAACTAAACTGATCAGGTCAGGGGGGCTGGGGCTGAAGCTGATGTATCTGCCACCTTCCCATGTCCATTGACTGTTTCAGGAAAGCTGTGCCTCCAGCTGCTGCATCTACACTGTGCAAGCACAGCCCATTTGCAGGCTGCAGGGCCCAGCTGCCCTTGTGTTCATCCCTCTAAGCTTCCTTCACAAGGCAAAGAACACTTACAGATATGCTGTGCAGGTCTCATTTTTCTGTCTGGCACTCCACTGGATCTGTGATGAGAAAATTTATTGATGAGAGCCATAAACGGACACACAGACACAATTTAAACAAGCAGTTGGACACTGACTGCACTGAGCTTCAGAGCAGGAAGAGCTGCTTCTTCAAACTGTGTTGTAAGCCTTTCTTACCTATAGGAACTAACAGTCCAAAAATCAACAAACTATGATGAAAAATCTCACAAAAGCAGAGCTAACTCTCAGGGGTACTCCGACTAGGACAGATACCAGTCTACAAGGAGAAACTGATCCTTGCAGAGGAAAAAAAATGAAAATTAAAGATAAGGAAAACAAAGGAAAAGAGGAGGTGCAAAAGTACAAGAAAAGGCCATCACAGAAAGACTCCATGTGGTAGAAAACAATATTACTTAAAAAAAAAAAAAAACAAACAAACTCAGGAGTTCCAACAAAATAAGTTCTTATTTTATTATCTACATACCAACCAAGCTCTTCTGAAAAATTTAGTTCTATAGTAAAATACAATAAAAACCTAGACAGAAATTATAAACTGATTAATAAGGAAAACAGGAGGTGCTTAATATCTTTAATGTAGCCACAGAAGTTATCTCCCTTATGGCCATTTTTAGCATAAATGTTGCTATATATACATCTAGTACTAGCACAGGTCTCATTAACAGCTGTTCAGGTAGAGCTGTGAATTGAGCCATACGGAGACTATACCAGAGGGCAGGCTTTAAAGATAAAGACTTCAAGAACTGTGAATAATTTAACACATAATGCTATACACAGGACTCCCCAAATTCAATTTGTCACTCACTAAAATATCTTTGAGGCAGTAACGAGATTTGCATGATAGTTTGGGTCTGACGCAGTAATTAAAACTAAGAAGGGTCTGCAATGACTTTTGCATTTGGTTGAGACTTGGATCCAGGAGATTAGTTTGGGTTCCCGAACACAAGCTTCTTCTGTCATAGACAAAGGATGCACTGCATTGCTTTCTACCCCAGTCTACACCAGTAACAGGAAGCTGTGTTTATGTTCTTCCCCCTCCTGCTCTAGAAGCAATGGGTGACAGCTCAGACAAGAAGTGAGATCCATTAGCAGCACCCTCAGCCTCCTGAGTCCCACCTCACATCCCACGCTCCAGAGCTCAAGTCTTCACTGGGACTGCTACATGCTACTGAGATGTAAATAGCATCTTACAACACCACCACAATTAAAACACATATGCTTATGCATAAGCATACTTCCTGAAACTGAGGACTGAAAAAGTCCTTCATTAATTCATTTACAGTTCTTTCCTATGCACCAAAAAATTCACCACTTAGTCCCACTGGACTTCTCAAAGTTGAGTTAATGGCAGAGCCCTCCTGGGAACTCTTAAGAGAATTCACTTATTCACTCATGGAATATTTCCTTTGATAAGCATCAGTACTCCTTACATATATTTTCCATAATATATTTTCAGATAAAGTTCTCAAACATACAACTTGTTCATCTATCATTCTTGCCCACATTATCTTGAATTAGGACATACTCATATGAACAGCTTAGATCTTTTTCGTCTGAAATTACTGTTTCACCATGAGCCTCCCACTCACTGAAAAAAATATAGTAATATTCAGTTTAAATTAATTTTTCTATTTCAAATAAATATAAGCATCCTATCAGCATTGCTTAAGTAAAATGAAGAAGGGATTGAAGCTGCAAGACAGTTCCCATAATGTGACTGTGTTTGATGCTATAAAGGTATGGGAACACCAGATGGCAATAACTACTGCACATGTATCTTTAAACACAAATTGACTCCTGTTACAACATTGTCTATAGTGAAGCTTCTAAGGCAATATTATTTAGAGGGTCCCATATTGCATCCCGAAAAAAACACAGACAGAGAAAAAACCCACCATCAAAACCTACCCCTCAAAAAATACAAGCTGTGGGTTAGGGGGGCATTTAGGTTTTTTTTTTAAACCAAGCCAGATTTCCTCAAAGGGTTAGCCTTCAATTCAGGTTTCTACAATATTTCACAGTAGCCTTTACATGAGTATGAATCAAGCTGGTATCTTTGTTATAGGATTCAAAAGTTACAGCAGCAGAAAAGGCATAAAGGTCAGAAATAGAAAACATTGCTAAAGTGTTGTCATTCCTAATTGAATATTTAGTTTAGCTTTTGGCACATAAAGCAAATGCATAGAATGCATAGAATGCACAATCACAAAATAATGATGATTGTTCATTAAGATAATACCCTGTAAGGGCATTAGTAACAATAATATTTTTTAAAAAGGACACTTTGCAACTTTGTTATTCATCATCAGGATATCCAAGAAACTTCATAAGTATCAGGTAATGGAGCTCATTTAGGAATCTGTACTAAAAGTTTGAATAACTCAAAGTCCCGTGGTAAACTACTTGAAGAACTAGGATTAGACTACAAGTGTCATGAGAAACCAAAAGCTCCTTAGATTGGTTGCAATGTAGAAACATCAAAATGCAGAAACTCTGCAGTGTACTGAGAAACTTATCCCCAGGTCCGTTAACTGCTGTTTGCACCCTGACAGAATTTAGGAAGCCTGACCATGGATCAGGGTCCTGCAGGACGCTGTGCAGCTACCAGAGGGGTCTCTGTCCACACACCTTAGAACCTGGTCCCCAAGCTTGGCTTCAGCTGTGTGACGTTATCAATTCGAGCTGTTCACTTGTCCACTTCAAGTTGTTCCAGCTCCTTCTGAAGAAGATTAAGTCGTTCCCAGATTTAACCCAACGTCTGGGTTACCTGGAAGAGCCAGGTTCGAGGTAGCTATCTTCCCCACAAAGGAAATTTATACAAGGTTAAGTGTTCAAAGACTGCATACCTAGGGCTGCATCTCACCCTAGTTTTCTTGGAGTATCCTCCAGGACCACAGTGACCACTTGATCAGGAAGCAGGGCTGGGAGGGCCAGTGCAAGGCGCTGCCGCTGGTTCTCCGCAGACAGCTGCCATGGCACACCCAGAGCCCTCACAGCCGCTCCATCCTCGGCACAGCCGCCTCCACGGCCGGGAAGGGACGGGGCTGCGGAACCTAGAGGCAAGGGACGGAGCAGGAAAGCAATCCGTGATGCCATAGCCCAGGGAGCAGCGCTGTGCCCGCCTGCCTCCAGCGGTTGCGGGGTTTCAGCCTGCGGGACCTTGAGCGAAGGATCGGGATCGGGACCTGGGTCGGGATCGCTGCGCTCCCAACTGCGGCCTTGCAGCGCCACCTGCCGGCCCTGCCCGGCAGCGCAGGCGGGAGCGCCGGGGGCGCGGGCAGGAGCGTTTGGTTTTTGAAAGAAATTGGATTGATTTGAAACCTGCAGAACTTCCTGAGAAAATACAACTACTCTGCTCCCTACACTGCCCTGCCTCGAATCAGGTGGTTTCCTCGCCTGCTTCAAAAACGCGGAATGTGTTTAGATGCATCTGTTTAATTGGAAGATCATAAAAAATAAGAGGGATCTGCATCAACTCTAATTCCCCCCCCCCCAAAAAAATGTCATAAACCAATTCGTCTTTGCAGAGTGCAGCTATTCCCTACGAAGCAAAGGCTAGAATAATCATTCAACTTATGATTCAACTTAAGGAAAACTGTCTTTTAGTCAGAAATAGTGATTAAATGTGTCTCTAACATACCTACTGAGAAAATTATCAGCTTAAATATATACCTATGTGTTTTCCAGCCACCTACAGCTGTGTGCATTAATGTTTATAGCTGGCCACATCAGTACTTACTAAACTCAGGAGCTCAGCAAGGCCTGGTGAACTTTCTTGGCTCAGCACAACTGCAGACAACTCCACTGTCACCTGATTTCTGCAGAAACTCTCCTGGCTCCCTGCTGCACCATAACTCTCTCTTATGCACAAACCTCACCACATGCACAAACCTTCCCATGGGATGTGGCAGGGATGGAGAAGGAGTTCAAGCTGAATTCCCCTTTCAGAAACACGTTAAACTCATATGATAGTTATGCTTTTCCAAATAGTAATTTATTAGAACTCAATAAAACTCATCATTTTCAGTTGACTGTTCTTCTCTTCTAAGAAAAACTGCAAAATCAAACATGGGAGAAAACAGAAAAGCAAAAAAGAAAGGAAAAAGAAACTTCAGCAGTATGTTTGTCAAACTGTTTTTGAATAATGGAAAAAAGATTACTTTCCAATCTGATCCTTCCTTCACACCAAAAAAACCAAACAGGTCTATATCAGACAAAGTATAGACATTTATATTGTAGTCTATAAAGCAAAGTTTCACAATCAGTCAATAACTGAAAGCAAGATCAGCAAAGAAACATTTAGATGACTGTTTCAATTTTTGTCTCGCTGCCTGTAATGCAAACCTAAAAAAAGATTGCAAAAAATAAATAAGCACTACAGAAATAGATATCCTAAACACATGCAAAAATTTATTACACAATTTTCTACGTGTATCAGTTACATGTGTTGTTGTCTAAAGATATTAGAACCCAAATAAGTCTGAAAGGAGTGTGCTGCAGTCCCAGAAAGCTGAATGAAACTGTCACAATCAGGACATAAAACCCCTCACCATCCACAATGGGATGAGATTGTGGGGCTTTCCCAGCCCCAGGTACCTCAGTGCCTGGCTGCCAGAGAAAAACAGTTCAGACCAATTAAGGATCGTGGCAATGGCACTGAGGGTTTGCTCCTTTCTGTGTCTGTGTGTTATCCAGATCCAAACCTTCATCTTACAAAGAAAAGAATATTTTTCTGAGTCTGAAAGTCATCAGGGATTGCCATCACCATAGTGAAAGCAGAGTTAACCATCCTCATATGATCAGCAAGGGAAACCAGCTCTCCTTCCAGTACCTGTAGGCTTTGCAGCCTGAAAGGAATTATAAAGCAACACATTTAAGTACATGGAGAGAGGAAAATAGGAGGTTCTCAGAATACAAGTGTGGAACAGTTTCAATGAAGAAAAAAGTACTTTCCTGCCCTAAGTTGGCTATCCCACAAGGATTTCAGAACTAAACAACAGGGGAAGTGTTATTTATTTCCATAATTTCTGACACATGACATCAGTAACAGTCACCTGTTAAACAGATTCCACCAAACAAACAGATAAAGCAAGAAAAGTGACAGCAAGAACAACTGTGATTTCCAGAGTTCCAATACTGTTCACACCTGCAGCAGGAATCCTAATGAAGTATTTTCTATCATCTCTGTTTACAAAAGAACTTTACAATTCCTATTTTCAAAATTTTCTCTCCAAAAAATAATGCTGCTTAGAGAAAGCAAACAATTTTTCTAATGTCCAGAGACAGAAATTTTGTTACTAAATCACCACGAAATGGCTTCTCTCCTTTTCTCAGAACTTCATTTTGTAAGTTGCCAAATCAGGTGAGACAAGATGGTGGGGGAAAGGTATGAAACAAATCCAGAAATCCAGAATATTTCTGCCATTCACAGAAAACCAAATTATTTTCAGCTAGGGGAAAGAATGTTAGAAAAAATATACTCTAGAGGCTGGTTTCATATCTTCCTCCTTGGTTTTCACTATGCTGTCAGAAGGGGCAAAGATACCCCTGGGAAAAACTGCTTGGATATAGCTTGACAGCTTAACCTTTCCCTGTATTTTCAATTCCTTGGTTTACTTATGGCATGCCTGTACTTACAGCAGTAGCACCACCTTCAAGGCCTGGTTTAGGAAGCATCTATCATCATTTCCTCACCACAGAAAATGGCTCCAAATTAAAGGCTCCCTCAATCAGGAAGCAGTTAAAGCCTGCTGAAAGCAAAGCCTCGCTGAGCAGCAGGCAGTGCTGGGAGCACAATGGAACCCGACCAGAGCGTGCACCTCACTAGCTGTCAGCCACCCTTTCCAGCATCAGACCAAAGAGACCCACTGAAGTCAATGAAAAGGTTTCCATGGAAATCAATGAGGTCTCAGTAAGGCTGTAAAGATGCATCATTAATTTTTTCAGCCTCACTTTCACACGTATCCATTCCCTCTCTAATATCAATTCTTATACTATTTATGTAACTCAGTGTCTAATCAAGGCGTGTACTCCTACTTGCTGGGAGCTGAAAAGATCATGCTGATTTGTTACTTATTTTTTAATATTTAGGAGGTACCCAGTTGCACTGTGGATATGGGCTCCATGAGAGCCTGTACAGAGACACTGGGAAGCAGAGAAGCAGTCTGGATATCTGCATACAAGAACTTTTACATCTGAAGACCTATCGCATAGTTGCCACAGCAAAAATTGCTTAAAACCTAGATCAGTGGAATTTAGATATTTCAATCACTGTATTATTAATACCCAGAATAAGGCCTAATTTTTTGTTGGCTAATATGAATCTCATTTACAAAAAACCAAAAAAAGACAGCATTGGTAAGCATCTTCCCTCTAAAAATTATATAGTTAAAAAACTATTTAAAATCTCATCTCTTTCCTGCTTATACAACACTACTTCGTTAAAACAAAGCTTCTTCAGGAAAATGTTCATAAAGTTGTTGGTTTATTGCTTCTGCTCCTTTTTAAATTCACAGTTCTAGTATACATAAAAGAGTTAAGAAGCATGGAAATTAATAACTGCAGAAGCTGTGAGATGCTAATGGCATTGTATTTCACAAGACTAAAATGTGGGCAACATAGACTGCATTAGTATTGCAAAGTACAGCACAAACTATAAGAAAAGATTTTAAATTATTTACCTTTCTACTTCAGCACAAATGTGCTATAACCAACTATCATGAGATATTGCCTAGAAATTAACCAGTCATCTTGTGTTTCTATCTCCAGATTTACAATTAGTAATGCTATTAATGTGGATCCTGTACTTAGCATCACTAATTACATTGCTATGAACTAATGGTGTTAAAAATAGCAATAGCCATCAACTACCAATTAATGCTTAATGAGAGCGAATAAACCCTGGCATTGTAATGAATTTCCAAATTATTGTTTCTCATGTGTCTCCTGAAATCATACAAAAATGTGTGTAACCTATGAAGGCAAGAAGTGAATAAAAAACACATTCATCACAAAATTTTAACAGGAACAATAGGAAAATAAGGATAAATCTACACCTTTCAGAAAGTAAGCAGCCAAACAGAGATACACTTTTACAAACAAACACTCACATTTTTACAAAGGTTAAAAATACAGTGGTCATTGAGTAGTTTAAATGTTGCAGCCTGAAGCAGAGCAGGGCAAGAGCCTAAAACTGGGAAGGCTGTGAATACTGTAAATAGCATTAATAAACTGCTTTTGTATTGAACTGTTGGAGTACAACACTCACTTTTTCCACACCAAACAGCTTTGAAATACTATGGTAGGCAAGACAGAAAAGGATCCCCATCATCTACATCATAAAATACAGTAGGTGTTATTTACTCCAGAAACTTTCAGAAGTTAGAATCCACTTTAAGTAATAATAAAACCTGGATTTGTTGTGTCTTGGTGGAAAGAAATAAAGATCCACTACAGGTCTGATCTCTGGGGCACAATATGAGGCCAAGATAAATCCAAGGCTGGAAGTTAAAGGCAGAGAACACAAGGGAAAACAGCAGACAGAAACAAGAAGAAAGAATACTGAAAGCAGGTGGGAAATTCTGATTAGCTGGGAGATTGAAAAGAGATCCTTGTTTAGCAGGACAAAGTAAACTAGATAGCACTGAAATATCTATTCAGTGTTTGTCTGACAAAACCACAAAATTGTGGATTTACTGCTGTTCCCTAGAAAGTGGACACTCACTGTGAGCCCTGGTACACCAACTGCAGTTAAAATGAAGCATGCACACAGCAAAGCAACAACAGGTAAGGAAACAAACACTGCTAAAATGGGAAAAGTCATCTTTCTGGGAAGGAGCCAGCTGGATAAAACCCATGGAATGACTGACCCTTGGAACTAAAACCCTGCCACAAGGGGATCACTCTTAATGCAAATTTTGAGAGTTGAGAGAGATGAGTGCCAGAGCAGTGACTGCAGTAAAGGCAGAAGGAGCACAAAATTGAACTGCTTTATTCAAAAATGTAAGCATGGGCATAGGATAAAGGATGGGAAAACCAAACATGCTAAGTCACAGCCAACTTGAGCAGCCCTGGAGGAGCCACTGAGGGGCACAGCACCTCCCTTCCTGCAGGGATGTGTGGGCAAAGGGACCTGGGGAGAACATGGCTGAGTTCTCCTGTGCCCTGCAGGGCAAATGCAGCCTGGGGACACCAGGAGCAGCTCTTTCCTCCATGGAGCAGTGTAGGGGAGATCCAGCCTCACAGCTCCACATGCCAAGCATGCCAGGCTGGGGGAGCAGCCCAGGCAAGGTGCTCTGTCAGCACGAACTTCCCTGGGTGATACTCTTCCAAGTGCTTTATTGTTCACCAGACAATGTAATTTTTCTCATCTTTGCTCACTAAGCTCTGTGCCCAGCTTTGATTAGAAATAAATCCCAGAAATTCCGGATACCTTCCTAACTGTAATATCATGAACAGATGCTGGGACAACTGTAAAGAGGTGGCAGCTACCACTGAGAAGCAGCTCCATGTTTCCTGTTTTGTTTTGCATGGAAGAGCAGATACACAGTTGTATACAAGGAAGGCCTTACCCATCGTTTACTTTCTTACCCTGGTTTACTTACGACAAAATTGAGTATTGGAAGATGCTCTATACAGAGGTGTGTTTGAAGACTTTTCTCTCCTTACATTTAACTTTTTTTCTTGACACAGTTTTTATCTCCATGCTGGGTCTTCACAATGCTTTTTGGTGGAGAAATGGACGTTCCACCACAGCAAAGCAGGGTGGGAGGCAAGAAGATGTAAAGTCAGAGGAGGCAATCCCCAGAGAGGGTGCCGGTCAGCACACTCAATGCTCCTTCCTCCTGTGAACAGAGAATGAATCCCTGTCTCCTCCACCACACAGAAATATCGTAGCCACCTTTGCTACACGCTCATTCAGACCCTGATCCATTTAGACCTGAGAAGCCTCTTACAAAGGAATCTTGAGACAAGTTTATCTAATGAAAAACTTCTTTAACCCTTCAAAAAATATCCAAATGCTCTAATTGGAAGTTTATTTTCCAGATACACTATTCACGTTTCTCATGCTGGAAAAATGGTTGATTATAAACTTCAGGAAATATAGACCAACTTATTTTGTTTCTTGGGACAAAAAGTGTCTTGGTTTCAATGCATATACATAAATATATTAAGATACGGCTTTATAGTTTGGATATTAAGTCTAAAGCAGTAGAGTTTTGTTCAGCATTTTTTTTGCTAAATACACTCACACAGTGGTCTCTTGCAGTATTCAAAGTTAGTCACATTTTATATCCATCTATTCTAGTTTCCCTACTAACAGAATTCTATATCAGTATCCTAACAAACATTTAGACAGTACATAGTTAGGGTGGGATTTTCATGCCACTCAGTGTAAACCTGTAAACAGTTATTGAAAATAATGATCCCCTCTATACCAAGATTATTCTTCCATTTTCTCATCTTTCTTCATCAGCAATATCAGATTCTAGAGCACTAAAGGTACTCTAGTACCAAGGCAAACAAGCAAAATTAGATCTCTTTTTATGGAAATCAACTAATTTTGATCTGAAATTATTCTCAAATCTTGGAATTGAAATGTTTTCTTACACCTTGGCTCTTCGTAAGTCTTTGACCTAAACCAATGTTACTAATTCAATTCTACCTGCTTTAATTACATCTCTGAAAATACATATCCGTAACACTTTTGCACAGGAAATTGAAATGCACTTGTCTGAGATGATGTTTAGTACAAGACATTTAAATTTCCTGCACTTCTGAAGATTTAGCCATGGTGGCTTTGAGTCAGGCACCAGAACTAAGAATTCTCATTCAAACCTGCAGCAATCCCCATCTTTTTTCACCAAAAGCAACAATCTACCATGCCTCCATGGTGGGAAAACAGGCTTTATCTGATGTATTACAAAGGATTCAGAGCAGAACTGATAGTATACAGATGGGATATTCTGGGAACACATGTTGGGAACACATGCTGGGATTCTGGGAGCAGCAGGGAACACACATGTAGATTGACAACCACTGTGGTTAGTTTCTATGGTTCAGGGCAAACACTCAAAGCAGGAGTTGTGTAACCATGCACAGCTCCAGACTCCACGTTCAGGCAGTGCTCACTGCTGGGCACCATGTTAGGGATCACACCTCTGCTTCTGAGATCAAACAATTAATTTTGAAGCTTAGCTGCTCTTTTAAAGTGTCTGAAAAGTATGTTAGAGCTTAAATATCTACAGCTCTAGCATAATTCTTGGAAGTAGATTTGTGGTTTTCCTTTATACTACATATATTTGTTTCATTGATAATGGTTTTTTTTTAATACTAATGGATTAAAATCTTTGCTTTTTTCGGTTCTTCAAAGTCCTATTTTTCTGCAGTTTTCTGTTTTTCCACTTACAAGGCAATTTCAGTTTAGTGTCGGGCATTTGTATTCAAGGAATGTCTAGAAAGTATTAGAAATGCAGAATTATTTTTTTTTTCTGTTTTCCACTGGCTCCATCATATGCTGATCTTTTTCTTCAGGCTCACTTCCCTGATGGAAGAGCTAAGTTCCTTTGAAAAGGGCTCCTAATCAGAACACAGGTTCATCTCTAAAATGGCTTCAAAATAGTGAAAATTATCTGTACCAAATGAGAATGTTATGGATTAAGGCCACATAGTAAATTGTGGTAAATTGTGAATAAAGTTGCTGAAATATTCATCATCACATAGACACACTCCAAAAAAAAAAACAAACAAAAAAACAAAACAAAACAAAAACCAACTGACCCTGGCAATTTGGCTGTGGGAATATTCTGCTCCACAAAACAAACCAAAAAAAACCCCAAAAAACCAAACCAAACCAAAACCCAATCAATTTATCCTTGTATAAAATAAAATAAATGAGATCTTGGAGCCTTGCAGTCCTCTTCACAAGTATAAAGAAAATGAAGCCTAAATAACAATCCAAAAACACCACCTGCATTCAAACTGACTAACTGAAGATTGATAAGATGAAATGCATCCATAGTCAAGCAACCAGAAAGTTCTTCTAAGCTTAAATTCTCATGTATTATCACCTTTTTTCAGTTTCATAACAAAACATTTCTGGGAACACTTCCCCAGTCTGTTCACTAACATTGAGATAATATGCAATATATCAGTATTAGTCTTGAGTCAGTAAAGATTACTTTTGTTGTTTGGTTTTGGGTAATAAAGAATAAATGAGAATTATTAAAGCCAGGTTGTATGCTTACAGTGTTTATTATGCAATCAATCAAATTAATATAGCCAAATGCATCCAAACCCTTAATTTTTAAAGAATAATTAAAAGATACTGAAATGTGGCTCCCAACTGCTCAGCTTTTCACTTCAGTGCCACAAAATTTCCTCCTACTTATTCTTCTTAATATCACTGAAGATGATGGCAGAACTCAGTATAGAACCAATTTTACTGATACATTTGAAACTTTTCTTTGACACAAAACAACCTTCTACACTATATTATAATTGTGCATTACACAACCTGAAACTTTTTTATACATTAAGGAACATCTCAGATTTATCTCACCTTTGTAAGAATACATATAATCCAATATCTAGAAGTTTTACTTGTCATAAGCCCCACATCATAATATATACTAACTGCAAATAGCCAATCTATGAAAGAAATTCTCCTAGCATGTACTACCTGGAACAGAAATCAAAGGAGAAAAAAAAAAAAAAGAACGCTTCCATAGAAATTTATGGCAAAATAATCTGTGTTTCTGAAGAGATGATCATCCTAATTACTATAGATGGATTTGAGACAAGTTCTATATGCCTGAGTTGGTTCAGCCCAACTTAGACCCTGGGAGACATTATTCTGTCTGTGTATGCAGCAAGCAACAGTCTCGTAACACAGTAGTCCTGCTCATTGGTGCTTGAGAGATGTGTCCTCAGTTTGTTAACTCTCAAACCAGGTAACGCATATACTGTAATTTTATTCAATGAAAAAGCTTTCCTGAAGACCTTCAGATCCCACAAATGCAAATTCTACATAAGAGTCTGAATTCTATATAAGAATCTTCTCTCTCTGTAAGCCCAGAGTTCTGTCATGGGCTGAGTCTCATACCACATATCCAGCTCTTAACCACAGCACTTCCAACTTTTTCTTTCTTGGTTTCCTACAGCACAAGCACAAGACCACTACACGAGGAAAAATGTACATGTTTATTTTTCAATTAATCTGTATCTGTATGTGAAAACGTCCACATCCAGCGCAACGAGGTGTAGTGACATCACAACTTACTAACACAAGGTGGTGCTCTGTTCTTGGTAAACAGCTCCAAGCCTGATTTACAGCCTGTGGGACTGTTTTCAAGAACTCCAACTAGTTTTCAGAGGCATTTTTCTTCCAAAATCAGAATTTGGATATCAGAAATTTAAATGAGTACTTAGCAATTTCTTTCTTTTCCCCCAAAGGTGTTTTGCTGAATGAAATGAAACTTCTCACTGCATTTATCAATTCTCCTGTCATAGGAGATCTGCCTGCAGATCTCCCATTGCATCTTCCAGTCTCTCCTGCTGATCTCTCTCATCCAGCCCAGCAGCTGGATGTCACCAGGACTTAAGGCTCTCAAAGGAGATACACAAGCTCTTTCTCAAAGGCTGCTAAAAACCCCAACGAAATCTCTTAGTTTTTTATCAAGCAGTAAAAGATAATCCCTCAGAGACACTTTATGAACAAGGTTTCCTCAGCACATTCAGTTTCCACTATGAGAATCTAAACACTAGATTGACTCCAACCCAGACACCATATTAAAGATCCAACAGTGGTTTGTTTCCTATTTGTGTTACTAATAACACGTATCAGTATCACAGCTTTTCCATTTTCATCCTAGGAAAATACTGGTAGGCTTTCATTGCCAGAACTTCCAAATCAGCTCCAAAAACATCAATCACACTTCTGTCCATCAAAACAAGTGCACGTGCAGCACTTCCAGATGAAAAATCAGAGCAAAACAAAGTAATCCCACTTGCTCTTTACAGAAGACTTTCTTTTAGATTAAAATTAATATTCAGAGCAAGTTCAGCCATATGTTTTGCCCAGGTTTTGAATTTTTTAGGGTTATATATTTGTCAGGCAACAACAAAATTGACACCTCAGTGATGGAGGTCAGTCACATACAGGACTCTGATAACTCTTTAGGTTTCAGTGTGGTTCAGATCCAAAGAAACCCTTGTACCACCTTGGAGCAGTCACAGCCTTTTATTTCAGTACACACAAAATCACAGGTGACAAACTAATTCCCAGTCTCTTACAGGTCATCCTGACCTTGGAAATACTGGCCATCTGTGGGAACCTCTCAGAACTGCAGGATACAAATTACACAGGTACTCTTGTTAGCTATATGAAAATCAGTGCATCTAATCCCTTGAGCAGACAACAGTGGTGGAAATTTCCTACTAGAAACTGCATCCTTGCTCTGTGCAAAACTGTATGCTACATAGTGGCTGACTACCTTTTCCATTGCCTCCATAAATTTCATGGCAAACTAGAGACAGTGGAAATCCCAAAGCAGAAAACGAGCAAGATAAACATTTTCTCATCTCTTCCTTAGAAGTGCACCATAAGAATAGTAAGCATATGGGAAATTAGTTAACTTATAAAGACCTGTGTTACATAAACATCTCTTTAATCAGATTACTCTGGTGCCACGGGATTGTGCCATGTTTTATTTCCTCAAAGGACACGCTGTTCGGTTACTATAGCATTTCTGTATCTGGATTAATTAGAAACGGAAATGTGGATACAATTAAGTTTGAAATTAAACATTCTGTGTAGGAGGGAAGATAATCACTGCTTTAGAATGATCTGGCTGCTCCAACCTGTGAAGTATCAAGCTATTCTCTCAATTAATTGGAACAGTACTGCATGTTCTTGGAGCCAGCTAACCGTGGCACTCTGTACAGAGTGTCTGTGGACACATTGCTTCTCTGACCTTTTATTTGACCCACATTACTTGATGATAATAATAGTAATTAATGTCCCTACACAAGTCTTGATGTCAAGCATAGTACTTACACTTTTAAATGACTCTGGTCTTCTTCTGGCTGCCCTGGATTCCTGCTGTGTTCTTCAGAACATCCTGAACAAGGAAACTGAAGTGTTGGTGAATTCAGGCAAAGTTCTCCTCTGATTCACAGCAGAATTTATTATCAATTTTGATTTCCATGAAGAAGGGTTTTCATAAACAGGATTTTCTTTCAAAACAGGAAAAAGACAAGTCCTCTTCCCCAATCCTGCCACACATTGAAAAAGAACATGTGAAAAGTGACTGAAGTTCAAGACCTTAGGGAGTGGGTTAGTATGGATGCAATTCTATGCACACTAATATCAATTTTTCTCTCAACAGAAAGCAGAATAAACTTTATGCTTTATCTTAACAGGAAGATGTACAACATTCTTGAGGCTGCAGGAGCAGCCTCAAGCATCTTGTGATGCTTGGCCCATCAGCGATACACACAGATCTCATGATCCAGTAAGCCGACCAGGAAGACAGAACTTCTGACTCTCTGAAAGATCTTAAAGTTCACTGTCTAAATGCTTGCTTCCCTTTTACCTCCTGACCAGCTGTGACAATAGGGAGCTTACATTCTCCCCACCTTCAAATATAGAGGAAAAGAACAGATCCATAGGGTTGAGAGAGCACACCAAGAGAGGGAGGATGTACAGACTGCGTAATGTTCAGATTCAAGGCAGTAAGACAAAGGTTTTCCTTCCTGATAATACTGGTGGAGATATTCACGCTAAAATGCACAAGGAAAGCATGGTTGTCCAAATGAACTGTGCAAGTAACAGGTCGTTGGGAAATTCAGAACCATCAGAGCAAAGAGCATTTCTTCCTGTGCATAGACAGAGATCAGCTCTGTTTGACAGGCTGAGAACAGAAGTCTCTATTTTGTGCATTATAATTGAAATACCAGAGTAGGTGAGGGCTAGAAAAACCTAAAACAGGATAATGAAAAATACAAACAAAATTTACACAAGCACTCCAAAGAAGGTTTTCATGTGGAATTATAGCCCGAAGTATAAATCTGATTTTCACATTTTAGCGCATCCATTGCCTACATACAAGTAAAACAAACAAATAATAAAAGACAATGGAAAATTATCCAAACTGCATAATTAGAACACCCTGATCTTCTTATTGCCAAGCTCTTGGCTTTAACTACTAGACCACATGGTTCACACCTTAATTAATGCATAAATTCAATGTTATAAAAATTTCCAAATCTTCTTTTCTTTTTTTTTTTAATAAAGCTGAGATGGAGATTTCCAGTGTCAAGCAATTAGAAGTGTCTTAATCCACTCAGATACCTTCTACAGGGCTTAGCATATGGCAAGTACATTTTCCAGTCTTCTTGTCTGGCTTACTGCTCTTATTTTCATTTATGTCTTTCTTTTTATATTACATTTTTCACATTTTGTGACCTTTGTCCCAAGTCAGCTTCGCTGAGGATGGGAAAGGATTTAATTGTCCTTAAAGTTACAGTGCAAATGAAGCAGAGACTGTATTACAAGCCTACACCATCTACATTTCAGTGGGTGTTTTATGCATCAAGTATGTAAACAATCCTGAGAACCTGCAGAAGGAGAAATTCTGTGCCAGGAGACTGTAGCATATTCCCCTCAAAGTGTTTCGTGGTTATTTGCACACATAAGAATGACAGGAATAATAATGATAGAATTTAAATATCACCATGGAAATATTTACAAAAATACCACAGAAAGAGAAAAAAAGCTTCCGTGCATGTTCGTCATGAAAGTGCAAACTGATACTCTCATATGCAAATGTTTTTAGAACACAAAATAGAAAAAAAGAACAAGTTCCTGAAAGTGTAAAGTCTATTATTGAATCAGTAGAACTGCGAAGAGTCTAAGTTATAGAATAGTTTCCTTTTATAACCCTGACACCTGTTTGCAAGGCACAGGCCTTGTTGCAAAAATTTCCAGTTTATCAGAGGTCTCCCACATGTGGCCATTAATCCATGCAGAGCATTTTTCTTTTAAAATTTGGGGATGATTAGGTAACCTGCATTTCTTCAAACAGAAAAACCCCAACCCAACAGGGCCTTACTTTTGCCAGCTCAAAACAACCACAGGCTTTAAGACTAACTGAAAGTCTCTTAAACAAGGCTTCTTATCCCAAAAAATGCAAAGGCATATTATTTCCATGTATGTGATGAGTTCCAGGAGAAACTTGGTGGAGATTATCAGAAAATGAAATGTGACTATGGATCTTGCAAAAAACCTCCTGAAACATCCATGCATGGTGACAAGACCAGTGGTGTTTACAGTAACTCCACATTTTCATCCAACAACACTTTTTCTATAAAGTTTAAAAAAATTAGTTTTCCCAAGGGCTCACTTTAATACTTGAGGAAAAACATTTTTCCAAATGGAAAAATTCAAATTTTTCAAAAGAAAAATTCATCAAGTCCAAGTAATTCATAATCCTTACTCCCTATGATACTTTAGACATCCCTGCTGCCTGTGCTTCTGTTTTCCTGCCTCGAAAGCACAGTAAAGACAGAAATATTAGCTGAAACTGGTTATAAGCACTCTCAGAAAACTCATGCTTACCATTTCCTGGGGTCACCAAGGAATTATAGCAGATGCTATCAGAACAGCTCCTACCTAGGAGACCACACCTCTGCAAACATCAGTTCTCAGGACAATAATGAGAAAAAAATCTTTAGGAATCTTCAACCTGAATCTTTTAACCTAAAGTTCTATTTGAAGCTAAGCACTCACCTTTCTGAATGTGGCACAATCTGATTTGTAGTCATTTTGATTTCTAAGATCCCCATTACCACCATGATACATACACCACATCATTGAGTTCTGAAGATGGGGGACTTGGAATGGCTCTGCTGTTTTCTACTCAGTTATTATTATCTAGGGTTTGGATAAAACCAGAAAGTTTGTTCTATAACTCTTAAGAAACAATTGTCACGATCAGAAGGCAGCAGACACAAATAGATCCACTCACACAGGGCTGAGAAATGAAGGAACATATCAGATCTAAAGCACAGCAGGCACCATTTTCCTGGTGACCTTTTCCTTGCAGCAAAGCATTGGCCCTGGTGAATAAATGACCAATTTGGGTCTTTTTCGTTTAACTGATTTTTGCCATCTGGGGGGCCCAGACATGTTTCTTTCTCCCTTGGAAGGTCTGTCCCTGCTGTGAGTGGCTCTCTTGGTCAACAGCAGGAGGTAAGGCTGGTGGCAGCTGCCTGAGGAGAGAATACAACAACCTATTACTGCTTCATACAGGAATGGCAGCCACCTCCGATTGTGTGAAGAAAGAGAAGGAACACTTGTTTCACCCTCAGCAATCTCCCCTATTTCATCCCTACCTATAAAAGGTATTCACACAGCTCCTACTGAGCTATGCAATCTCCAGTGTCCTTACAACACTCCTGCATTGCAGCAAAGCATATTGTATCTTTGTGCACATCAAAACTTGAGGTACTGAAATATAAAGTTGCTCAAGGTAACAAAAAGTTCATAGTCCAGAAGAGACACTCTGTATTTAGAGAAAAAAGCACTTTAAAAAAAAAAAAAAAAAAAAAGAGCTTACTTTTGCAAACTCCCCAGAAAATTTTCAGTTCCAAAAACATTGATCAATCCACAAAACTACCCAGTTGTTACACTTCTCTATGTCTTCATTTTAAAATACTTGCAAAGCCAAGCTGCAGAATCAGTCAGCCATCTTGCAATAGATCAGACAGGTAGCAAGGCTAGACTGTATCACTGAGCTTCATCTACAAAAATTCCTGGAAAAAAATCTTCTACAACTTCAACTTGCTCCACAGTGGTAAAGTCCCAGCCAGTAAAGCACTTCCTGGAGACTCAAATCTGTGAGCACATCAGTGTCTCAATCTGAAGTGGGAAAGACAGAGGATGGAGATGAGTTTCCTACAAATTAAATCTGAAAAAAAAAAAGTATAGTCGCTAGAGGCTCAAGGGAATTGTCAGGCATGACCTCCAGCATCTCTATGTCATCAGGGCAGATATCACATTACTTTGGCGTGCCAGTGCAATGAAAGATGGATTTAAGTGCTCCATCTTAGCCTCTACCCAAGATATATGGGTAGGAAATACCAACTTTATTTGATCTGCACAATTAGTTTCAGCTCATCTGCAATGAGAAGACTCATTTTACCTTGGTGCTACTGTCATTTCATATGATCCTAACACCCCTGACTTTCAGCATCAGAACATGTGACAAATAGACACAAAAATTCATGAAACAGATTTTAAAAAGCTATTTGAAGATCACAAGAGATTTGTAACCAATTTTGCATGACTACGTTGTTTAAGATCAGTCTTTGGGGTCAGTGTCTTATGGTAGATATCAAGTTTTGCTTTGGCAGAGTATGCAGGAAAAAAGCCAAGACACATGTGTTCCACATAAACAAAAAAGTGAAGCATTTTTTGGCTTTTTTGTTACCAGCTTCCTCATAATAATCTTTAGAGAATATAATGTAAAGTGCAGATCTTTTGTTTATTTTTAAGTTATATTTAGTACACAAAAAGCTAAATCCAACTTGTTCAAATACTGTACATACTGTAATTACACCCTCTAATTTCATGCTTTTGGTCATGCACTTAGCATAAGTAGATGCAATTACACATTTAAGGCATGTAATTATATAATTATTAAGATTCACAATTCAATTATATAATTAATGTATGCAAATTCATAGAACTATCCTGTGACATTGATTTTAACTAGAATACTCCACCAATTCTGAAGGGAGTTCTGCTTAAAAACTCATTATGCAATACAACTTGCAGAGGACTATACTGACAGAAAGAAGGCAGATCCACTGTCACAATTATTTGGATATCTGCATGAAATTTAAATAAAAAACATACAGATAGATAGATAACCAAAGCTATACACACACAAAGATTCTCAAAATGGATTAAAATTCACAAGCTTGTTTTACAAGCCAGCATTGCTAAAAAGAGAGCCATCTCCAAAAGTATCCTACTACTTCCTAAAGAACTGTTATAGTCTCAAAAAAATATATTAAATAAGCAATGATCTCTTTACATGTTTCAATTTTTAAAAAATGTATTTCATTGTTTCTTTCACGGGAGAAGGAAAGAAAGAAGCTTTTCAAAAATAAGGAACACAGACAGGAAACTCATTTCCACTATGGTTGGTTTTTTCCTTAACCACCAAAAATACTTAACAAAAATATAAACCCCATGATTACTGCCCTCAATCTCAGTGAGTATTTTTGCTAATGCTTTTAGTAATTTTATTGACACTCTTTTCTTCTCCTAATAAAACGAGACTTCTAGGACCAGGAGGGCTTTGTGCAGAACAACACAATAATTAATGGTACATTCAAGGAGGCTTCTCTCCAAGAGCAGAAAGTGGCAGAACCAAGAAAGCCACTGCCAGAGCAAGGGGACAGCCATCTTTCTGTTAAACCATGTGGATGATGCAATCCCTGAGCCCCAGTGTCCATTCACTGAATTCCAGAAGATGACAATATCCTGGTCTGAGCTCCACTGAAGAGTGGATTCACCTTCCCCTGTACATTCACCTTGATGTGGTTTGAAGAGTAGGCATGAAGATTTGAGAAGCAGCCCTTTCCCGAGAAAAGCCTTGAGGAAAAACCATGACCTATGTGCTGCAACCACCTCCAGCACACACCGTGAATTTGGTTACTGGTAACTCGGTAGGAATATTGTGTTGGAAGAAACACATCAAAGTAGCTGTCCCTGAGCACATCCAGATTGGAAGGAAGCACCAGGATGTTTTAAGTCTCCTTGTATGCCCCATTCCCTCTGCTCTTCGTAACACTCTATTGTATAAAATCTTATTATTAGATGTATGGTTGTGCTGGGGAAACTCCTCTTGGTTACAAACTGAAGCAGGCATATCCCAATGGAGCCCTGGCTGGCACTCAGCAGGCCTCAAACCACAACAATGAAAAACTAATTGCTGGGAGCTCATTGTCATATGTGACAGATTCATACTCACCCTAGAAATAGGCAGATATATTAAATGAAAATAAACTGAGAATTAAGTTTTTTAGTAGCTTTTTCCTTCAAGAAAAAAAAGTCAATACCTTGTAGTCCTGGGGCTTGAAGATCTAAATCAAAGTTAATAGGTATTCAACAGTATGTGTGATAGGAAAATCAAATATTAAATGATCTGACTTCTGAAATATTAAAACAGTTTTAAACATACTATTTAGATATTCACAGAATCTGGGATGAAACTATTTTCTCCACTAAGATTAATACCTATTGTTATTCATCTGAAGGCTTATAAGGACACATTCATAGTCCAGGATCTTAGAAGTGATAATGAAAAATGCTTCACTGTCCATATTGAGTTTAAATAAGTAACTATAACTGCATACTAATGAAAGAAATTGAATTTTGCCAGGAGGACACACTCAGGCAATGCTATTTACATTGCTAGGTACTGAAGGTGAGAAACAGATATACCTCAACTATTTGGGGAAAAACCCCAAACTCCTCTACTAGAGGAGTCTGGGAAAAACTCAGACTCCTCTAGTAGAAATCTAAGCCTATTTCATCATCAACTAACACAACATGCCTCTGATCTTTGGAGGTGTTTCTGTCACAGGTTTTCCCACTCCACAATTAACAAATAGCATTTATAACCTGGCCAGCAACATCCCTGCAGGTGATCTCCACTATTTTCAAAGTATTCTCTCCTATCATTGCAGAGGAATAACATAGCTAGCCTTGAAGAGGAAGTAATCTCTTTTTGAAAGGTTACCAATAGCATTTCTCTGTTGGCAGTATTTCAAAGAGAAACTACTGCTTCTAAGGCCCTGCAGCTCTTTGGAGAAGGAAAGACTACTCTGAAGTACTGTAATGCAGAAACATTGTGTTCTGTCTGAAAAATCAAACCAAAGTTAGAGGTCTTGAGGGATCTCACAAAAGTAGGATGGCATATTCCTATTTCTCCAAAATTTCCACCTTACCTTCACATAGCACAACAACATAGGGCTGTTTCCTCTAATTTCAGGGGATTTTGCCACGTGATACTGAAACATGCAATGGTGGAAGATAGCATCATAGGTCTGAGGGTAGCACATTTCATAGCTCAGGCCCATAAACATTCCTAGCCCACACCTTTTCAGTTTTTCCCTGGCCTTTTCTTGATTTTCAGCAACAGCTTACAAAGAGTATTTCTGACTAGACAGGTTTTGGCAAGTTCCTGCAGTGGCTACCTTTTCTTTTGACAATTGTTGTACTGAATTACTTCAGTTCCTCTTTGTTGATACGCGGTTTTAGAAAATTAGTTACATTACAAAACAAGCAAACCCACAAAACCCAGAAAATAGCTTTTTTTTTTTTTTTGCATGTGTCCTTGTTGGCAGATCATGATGGAGTGTCTCTTTTCCAGCTGGCTTAAGGAAAGGGTTAGGAGTTTCCCCTTTCCTCTTAGATTTTTTCTGATATTGCTTAAGGAAACCTGAAGCTCCTTCTCTAATGGATGTGCCCTGCTTACACACACTAGTGACTCTTTCTGTGCACATTAAACATTTAGGCTAGCATTTTAGAATTTTAAGTTTGGTACAGAGAAGACAAGGGCTCCTAAGCAGAACCAGTCTTCATCTCTGACCCAACAGGTCAAAGCATATCCCAGAGGCATGTACACACATTTCATCATCCTGTTCAATGCTGCTGTCATGGCAGTTGACCACTGCAAACAGGAAAGTCATAAAAGTCATTAAATGTTATAATTTAGACACATAAGGATTTTGCTGCTGTGGGAAAATCCAACTAAGACTAAAATAGCATACAGCAAATACCTTCAAACACAGAAGTCAACACATTGCAGGGCACTAAGTGCAAATTTTCATATGAACTTTCACAAGAAAAGGACTTTGGAAAAACATAGACATACACAAATTATGCCAGTTTGGAGCCTGTTTTGGTAAACTTGAACAGGCTCAACACAAAAAGCAGTGATGCTATTGATTACTTGCATTATAACACAACATTTATTGTTGCTGACGCAAGTGGTATTAAGGTGAAAGACATTTGCAGATTGATGGTAGAAAATTATTGATTTCTAATGAGATATCATGGATATAGTATAGTACCCTAGCATACCAATCTCATCACCAGTTCGTGTAGATAAAATTTGAGCCCGATGCTGAAGTATATGCCACGTCTTCCAAACAAAGATATTTTGATGTATCTGTACCATTTTATGTCATTTCCAGCTCTGCAGCCCAGCCCATTTCTCCCTCCACCCTTCACTCTTCCTGTCTCACAGACTGACCAGGGTGAAAGAAAAGGAGGCTGTGTGACAGCTCCTAACACATAGGGCAGCAGCATTCTCAAGAGCCTACCTGTGAAAAGGGTTGACCACTGCAGACAGACTCCAATTCACCATGAATATTTGATATCCCATGATGACAAGAGCTGCTAACAAACCTAGAAAAAAACCTGACCAATGAAGGTGTCACAAGTATATTGGCCAGCAGTGACCTTAACCTGTGATGCCAATCAATGCCCTGAGCAGCCTGGTCTGTGTGAGCTTCTCCCTCACTGGGGGATGGTGTCACGTACTTTAAAACTCTTCACCACCGTTTGGGAAGAGGAAGACAGGCTTGTATCTGCTTTAAAATTGGACAGCAACATCAAGATGTATTCAATCAACGTGTCATGTCCCATCTCAAGTGTAAAAGGAGAAATGAAGTAGAACAATAGCATTTCACAGCTGATAATTGTGTTTCTGCCTGATTTGCTCTAATTACACTGATTGAACAGGCTCAGTGTTACAGGCAACCATCAATTACCTGGTCTATAACCCAAGTGTATGTTTTTCTTCAGAGTTTTATAGCTAAGGTCTTAACCCTTATCATACAAGAATTGCACATTTAAGTTTAGGTAATCTAGTAACTCTTCTTCATGCCCAAAAACTTTATTTTTCATTTAGGGCAGTCATTTCATTTCACTGCCAGCATACTTCATGGTAACTAAATTACCCCTAAGAGAAACTCCAAATGAACTTTCAAATTCATATAAGAGCCTTTGCCAACCATATATTTTCAATTATACAGTAAGTTGTTTCATGGCATAACTGCTGCTTTTTACATTGATTAGTTGATATTTTTTGCATACATTAAATTGTTCAAGGGTGGAATACATCATGATGAGAATTGGATTTCAGAAAGTTTACCTCATCACATTCTGAAAATCATATGTAATACAGTTAACATTATCCTTTTTTGCTTTATTTCCCTTCATGTGTCTAAATTTTGACAAGGAATTGAACGCAAATGCTGAACGGTTTCCTAGTACATATTTGTGATAACCATTTATGTCTCTAGAGCACATAACTACTTTTCACTGAAAGTAATTTTGGCAGAAGTAGCAGGCTTGTGGATTGGCCCTACGAAAATGTGAATTCCCATTATGTTTATGGGACTCTGCTGAATACAATGCTACTTAAAACAACACTATGCAAACACAGTCCTTTGAAGGGAAGGAACATTTTGGAACTCTTTTGCTCAACAGAGTACTTTTGCTAGAGGACCATGAATAATTATTGTTAGACAGCAAGAATAATGCCACATAAAACATCTATGAAAACCTTCTTACACAAATGTACACATTAATTTATTACAAGCAAAGAGCTAACTGTAAAAGCAAATAAAGGACGTTCCTGTTGATGGAGAATTTGGCTTTGAAATTATTTCATTATTAACCTTAAGGTTTTCTCTTACTTATATAGATGTTCCTTATACAGAAAACTAAATCTCTGATGTTCTAGAAGAGGACAGGCTACACGCAGTCCCTTACAGTAAATGGCCAAAGCCACAAATTTATATGTTTCACAATGCTGTGTTTGAGTCGTTCTCTAAGGAATTGTCTTTCAAAACATTGTTATGTGCCAAGATTAAAAGTATCCATAGCCTATCAACATTGTAACCTGAAGTTAAAAAAGCATTTGTGAACGCTCAAAAAAACCCAAGCTAATGGAAAAAAAAAACCAAAACACCCCCTCCCCCACCAACACAGTACGATGTTACTAGTGTGATATCTAAATGGAAAGTGATCCTAATAACATCAGTGTAAAGGTATTGAGATAATGAATAGAACACTCCTGACACTAGTTTTAAAATCCACAGTGTGAGCCTTACATTTTTTCTCCACTTGTCGTTCAAGCCATTTTATGTTGCGGGTGAGTGGAATAGGTGAAATGAGAGAAACAGTAAGTGAAGCAACAGGAACTCCTAACCACTTATCTCTGTGGAAATACACCTTTTTTCAGCCTTTCAAATCAAGGCCCTAAGGTAGGTTGCAAGGTTGGTATCATATAATTCAATAATTATATGAATAATTCAGATTCAGTTTGATATTCTGTATCTTTAGCCATCATCATCATCAAAACAGCCCCACACCAAGAGAAATAACACGAGGAAAATGACAAAGGGATAATCTTATCAAAAACTGTTTCCTTCTGTGAGAGTAAGAAACCCCAGTGAAAACTCCTCATTCCCTGTTTGTCCTTATAGGAGGTAAAAGCATCTTGGAGGTGTTAATCCTCTTACAACACTTGATTTTTTTGTGGAAATCATTCGTTTTCCCCTCATTAACATGAAACTTGTGCTAATTAGACATTAGACTTCGCAACTTTTGCTGAAAAATTTTGTTTCTACCCTGGCAATTCACTGCAAATATGATGTTGCGCCTTGCTGCCTCAGGTTCCACTACTAATTACATCTGGGTCCCCCTCCCAAATTTGGTCTCTTTTCAGCCTCAAGTCTGAGCTCCTCAGTATTTCTTAACTACAGAGGGTTTGAACCACTGCATATTCTTGTAGATAAATTGAAATAATTGAAAAAGGGAGGAAATAGTCAACATTCTCTTCACAAATCATACTTATGTTTATATAAAGTCAAAGTTCAATTTTCTTGGGTCCTAAGTACTTCCAAAGCTTGCTCTTCCTTTTTTCCCCCTTATCTCACTAATATCATTCATCTTTAAAAATCAATGATTCTCCTCTTGCCAGTGTTTTGTTAGTAACCTTCAACAAGAATAGACTCACTCCATTTCCATGTACAATCCCTTAGGATTGCCTGAGTCTCTTTTTTAAAAGGGGTGAAATAGCATCGCCCTGCTTCTACCACAGTTACGAAACCTGACAGAAAAAAACATTCCCAAATCCACATCTGTGGAAACAAAAGTCTAAATTTCATCATATGGAACTAATGAAAGAGCACTGCCACTGCATACTTGTGCAAAAAACTCTCAGAAATGCCCATCTGAAAGCCCTCTTGGATTTGGAGTAATCTTACAGATGAAGGTTTTCCGTCTAAGACTGAAAACACACTCTTCCCTTCCAAAGAGCCTGCTCTCTTATACCTATTTGCCAGGGTAAATATGTACCTCTTACAAGCACATCAACTCAAACTAAATGCAGAGGCAAAAGCTGTGATCCACAGGCGATGGAAGCCGTCTGCTCCCCAGGGTGATACCTCCTACAAGTCAATCACTGCTTATTCCCAGTAGCATGCACTAACAAATTCCCACCAATCTTCTCAGGCAATGAGGCTCCCCGAGGGTCTCTGTGACACTGTGCATCTTAGTCTATTGTCCTGCTCCTGTTGTTTGTGTTTCCTGCTGATGTATGTCTCAAAGCAATGCACACTCTCTGAGGACAAAGCAAGAGCACACCATTCTCACTGCCTGCTGGTTTCTGCAGTGTTCTCTTGTTTGCTTTAGAAAAGACTCTCTTCCTTTATTCCCCACTCAAGTTTTCACAATCCAGCATCCAAGCACTGGTCTGATTTTATCCATGTGATTTAGAAAGCCTTTTGATGTTGCTTTTATCTTTCTGTTAAAAATTCACCTCTTTGTATCATTATGCTGTAAAAAATTTGGGTTGACTCTGATAGCTCTCAATACAATAGCATTTCACCAGCCCACAACACAAATCCTTCCAGCTCTTCTGCAGACATTGCCCAGTTCTTAGTCTTTTGAAGATCTTAACCCCAAAAAGAGATGTAGTATCCTAGTATTTATTAGTTACTTGAAACCTGCTTCTCAAAAGTAATTTCCTACTTGCACCAAAATAAGAGTAAAGGCAACACAACCACTTGTACCCCACCAATCTTTTTCTATGAAGTTCACTTCAATAATCATAAGGCTTAATTGCTTACTCTGTCAGCCAAGCCTTTTGTAGAAAAGTATCAATTCATAATTCACTCTGCCTTCTAACTCAATTTAAACACAGGATGCTTATTGTTCCCTTTTGTCTCATGAAAACTTCATTTAAGCTGGATATAATTGTCTATGGCACTACAGGATCCAGTTCTGTTGTGTAGAGCTACAAGCTATAGCAACCATCTATTATCACAGTGCAATTAAATAAACACTTCATCTACATCCAAATAACACAGCACGTTCCTTTTTTCTAGCGCAGCAAAGTCCTGTAACCCCTGACATGTCTGAGTGTACTTTATAATAAAAAAAAAGAAACAGAAACCTAAGTAACATTAATAATTACAAGTATTCCCTTCATTCCACTTGCTCGCAGAGGCATAACATTACATTTGAAGAGCTAAATGAAGAAAAATATTGAGATATGCTTCCACATATCAGGCACCCAAAGCTTCAATCTTGTTAGCATTAAGCACAGAATTTTTTGGAAACATTGTTCTTGAAATGCATATTGAAATATGACCCTTATTTTTTCCTGCATTACTCTTTTCATTTGCCTTGCATAATTCATATAAATTTTGGAGAAGTCTGAATTACAGTCTTGGCACAAAGATGCTGTCTTCCCAGAACATGAGTGATGACTAAAAATTTTGAAACAAGGAGTATTTAATGCCATTAAGACCAAGAAGGGCTATTTAAATACCAAACATGAACAGCTTACGCAGACAGTCCTGCCCTAATTTCCACCTTTTTTAATAACAATGATAATGAATAAAAATGCAGATTGTTTGTTAATGGTTATATCTGACTACATACATTATTTATTCAGTCATTTTGTTAATATTTAAATTATACCCATTACTGATGGGAACTTTTTAAGCAATACCCCATCTGAGCTACACATTGTGAGGCAAAACTTTCATTGCTTGGTTTGATAATGAGGCAAAGAAACCAGCAAGAAGCTGGCAGCCCCCTACACTGACCATGTTCACATCTGCCTTCTCTGACTAAGCCTCCTCTCCTGGCCCCAGAGGCAGCACTTCAGCTCTAGGCAGACAGTGGGATGGTCCTCTATGGGCACTTCTATGCACTTACAAAATTAGGTGCATCAAATAACGTCATAGATGCTCACATTTTACACTGACAACCTACTTCTAATATTGGACCAGTATGCTGACATTTGGAAATGTGAAATAGAGAGGCATATGGAATTAATTATTTTGTTTTTCAAGTCACAGATATTAAATTCAAAAGAAAACAAGTTATGAGATTAGTGACAGGCAATCACAGTGACTTGTTTAAGAGGACAACACTGAAATACATGTCTCCTTCACATTCAGGGAGGAGTAGGTGTGGATAAACTACATAATTCATGGATATCCTTGTTTCAAGAAGACAAGTCATGTTCATTTTTACTTAATCCAAATACAAAATCACAATACAATCTATCTTACTACTTCCCCTGTTTCAAGTACTCATTTGAAAAATGCTCAGTTATGTCTTCTACACAGCAAATTTCAGGAGAAACAAATCAGTGCTATGCATCACTTCCAGGGAAAGGGTAAGTTTAGACTCTATGAGATCTGCATTCTTGTTCATCCAAGAGCATGCTGTCTGCATTGTCATGCTAAGAAATGACAATTCATCAGCATTAAATGGAAGAGTGCTACCTAACGGAAACCACAGCTGTAGTATAAAGAGAAGACATTTACCCCAGCAGATGTGATCACTTTCAGTGTCTGGTAATATATAGGTTTTTTGAACAAAGGTATTAAAAATAAATTATTATATCAGTCAGTTACATAGAGGTATTACTGTATTCAATGAACTCAGCTCTGGGCTTAAAGGAATTAATGAAAACAGAATGATATCTGAATTATAACAATAGTATAGTATATGTGACATGCTTTTAACAAGAAAGGACACGTTCAAGACCAAAGTTCTCTGTGTTATAAATTACTTTTTAGAAGGCTATGGGTACATCACGCTACAGAATAAAAATCTAATATGTGCAGACATGCAATCTCCAAATGGTCCTCAAGACCAGAACAGGACATTCACATAAAGAAACAAAGTCCCATAAATTTACCAGCCCTTGCCTGGTACCCTAGAGGCATAGCAGATTCCACAACTCAAAGGATAAACAACAGAAAACTGTGGGCAGCATTCAGCTTTAGTAATGATCAGAGGCTAAGAATAACAAAGAACATTGCATCTCTCAACAGTAATAAAATCTGCCCATCCAAGTGTCTGGCTTTAAAAACCCTCATTCATGGCTGCAACCAGCACTGGCCCATAAGTCAGCACTCATATCTTTTCATTTATATAATCAGTCAAAGCAAGGAATGGATAGCCAGAATAAAAATATATAAAAATCTTTATGAAAAGCAAACTGCTTCACTAATAATCAATTTCAGACAGATCAAAAATGTATCACGAACTATTTTGAGAAGAACTCATTTCAAAAATCTAACATCATGAAGTTGCCAGAATTGGGGGTTTTGTTGAAATAACACAACTTAGTGCTCCAACTACAAGCATTTATGTGAAGTTAGGGGTAGGTTGCACTCTCCAGTTGCACAGAGCCCTGAGTGTCTGATGTGCTCCATCATTCAGCCTTCCCAGCAGCAAATCAAATAAAGATGCAATTTTGCTTCTTTTCAGAGCTGATTGACATTTTAATTAATCTACAGTTAGAAATGTTAATCAAGCTATGAAGTGAGGCAGTAATTCACAGCTAGTAAAATTCCCCACAATGGTTTTATAAGCATCAGTACACAGTTCACTTTGTTAGTTGTTCTTTGGATATTTTTAATAAAAAAATAAATGCACCCACAGTGGCATAACTCTTTTTTCAAAGAAAACCAGCCTCCAGGAACCCATTCCTAACAGAGGATTCTTCTTTCCTTCTATAAGATAAATCTAAATCCCTAATGAGTTATTACAAAGGATTCAAAAATAAAACCAACTTTATTTACTACTTTCATTTTGATATATTCATAGAGATACAGCAATATTATCCCTTCTTCCATGGAGCTTCACCCCACCAATAATGTTACAGAAACAGGTTTTGTGTCTCTATTTTTAAAATATTCTACGCATTCAAAGACTCTCACTCCAAAGATTTTGAGAAACAAAAGCTGTGCTGGATCTCAAACACAGAACAAAAACATTTTGAACGTGGTATGTACGTGCATCACTATTTATTTTTTTTAACAAAGTAAATCCTTCACAACAAATATTTTTAAATTTATAATTAATTCGTTTATTTGTTTAGTGCATGCATTTTTGAAAGGTTATTTATCTTCTACAAAGCTCAACCATCTGGCTATTGTGAAAGCCTAAAAAAATAATAGAAACAAATGGCTAAGAAAATCCCTTGCTTTTCTAAGAAATATTATGGGTGTGGTACAGCTGTTTTGGCAGTCTGTACGTGCATGGGTCCAGCAAAGGATGGCAATAACATAGCATCATGCTCTTGATAGAGAAAGTTTTCCACTTCAGTAATTGTATACAATAATCCTAAAATATTCTCAACACTTACATCCAATGTTTTCAGAGAACAGGAGTAGGAAAAGAATTTAAGAAGTATTTGAGAAGATGAAAGTGCCCCTGTGCACAGATGCATCTCCAATTCTGAGAAGCACATTTAATAAAAACTCACCTATCGGAGGCAGACATTAAGATGAATTCATCCTGTCACCATAGGAAGTGTACAAAAAACTCCCTAAGCTATGTTACACTTAGCAGACACCAAGAACCTTCACATAGTTTTTCTTTGCCAAAAGTTTTGACTTACAAGTCTAAAGGAAGAAAATTAGTGCCAGCATTTTTTCCTTTCTTTTACTTCTTTAAAGGGCTCTACAAGTTCCTACATCAGTCAGCAGCAGATTTCAATCAGCTCAGTGCAAGGGTAACATACCTGCAGCTGCGGAATTTTCCATTTTCAAGCTTAATTTCTGACTCTGCAGATGAACTGAGCCACAATAAAAAGACATCCTTACCCATTCACCAGTGTGGGTTGAGAGAGAAATTTAGCCAAATCATTTCAAAAATATATACATCAAACATGATCAAGAAAATTTCTTGCATTTTTTTCCTATTGATTTCTTGATTGATCCCTTGTCAGCAATTTGCAAATAAAATGATCTGTTAAGATGTTATGACAGTCCTTGTGATTCTTATACATCTTTTATCTTTCACTGGATATACATGTCACTAAACACCTTTGAATGAAATGCCCAAAAATCACAAATAAATTCACGGTGAAACTACATACAACAACCTCTCAGTAAAGCTAACCTCACATAGTCAGAAATGAGGCAAGGAGGAAATCAGTTTTAAAAACATTGTTTTCACAGCCATCATTAAAACTTATGATTAAGAAATGGGCCAAGGGTAGCTACAGTTTGGTTCCATATGATATTTTGTTTCCCATGTGGAATATATAACTTGGCTGCATAAGGGTGCCTTGGAGCCAGAATGGAGGAAGGAACAAAAGGTGATTATTTGCAGGCCAGACTGATCGTGGGTATATGACCAAACCTTCCCTTCTTGGCCTTTTATATAAATTATTCATTTATTCAAATACAGCTGCAACAAAACATCCTGCAAACAAACCAAGAACCAATAAAAACCACCCCAAACCCCTAAAAAGACCAAGAAACCAACTGAAAAAAACCTCAACCAAGATTTCACTTTTATAGGCCAACGACTACCAAACTACCATATTAATTCCTCCCCAATGAAATATGTAAATTCCAAGCACAAAGCTTTAATTTACAGATAGCAAAAATCTGTGTGATGGGATATACATACAATCCAGAGAATTTTTCTGCTATTTCACACCATGAATGACTAGGATTCTCATAACAAAGTCCTTTCAGAATAATCTTGCCATGTTTTTCCTTAGGGAGGATCAAAGATTATCTTTAAAAATCCACAAAACCATCTGACCAAAATCTTGTCCTCTATTACTAGTGCCATTTTCTTTTACCGAAGAATCTTCTTATTATTTTTAGAGCAGGACTAGTCAGTCAAGTATTTTAAAAAAAAAAAAAAAGTGACACGCATTTATTGGTGCCAGTCAGACCTGGATTTTAGTTTCCTTGTTCATAGAAAATTATGTGGTTTAACACTAACCATATGTTCAATCCCAAACCCACGAAAACGTGAAACTCATGTCATCTCGTATGCTATCAATAGAAAAACCCAAACCCTCTCAGTAGGAAAACAAACCAAAAAAGAATACAATGAACTTTGCCGCCTCTTCCATAAGTTTATTAAGGGATGGTGTAAAAAGCGTTTTCAATTGGTAAGGAATCCAAACTCAACCTCGCCCCCAAATTTGCATCAATTATGCAGAAGACCATGACATGGGCGGGTAAGTGTTCTTCAAGAGGTGGGCTTATGATTTCTGTGCTTATTTATCTAATTCCCACAATTCTGTTAGAAGTGGGCAATGCACTGTCACTACCAATACGTGCACTGCAGCAGAGAAATCGTTATTTTTCTCCACCTTTTCTTGATAGACAAATAATGTGACTATTTTTCCCCACATGCTCTCAAATCCATAGTCCACTGAAGGAGCCCCTCACCACCTGGAAGTGCAAATAGAGGTTATCTGGCCAGTCTGTCTTGCACACTGGCCAGCAATTCATCCTGAAGGTTGCCCATTCACAGGAAGCTGCAGAGCAGCCAAAAAGCTGTTACCTCCTGACACCCACCTGCACAACCTGGCAGCACAGAATTGCAGCATCTCCCCACTTCCCAACCCCACCTGCCTGCGGTTGTTCTGCAGGAGAGGCAGTGACCAAACTGCAAAACCTCTGCATCTCCCAGCGGGGCCTCACTCTCAGAAAAGTCTCGTGCAGGATTCACTCACTTCCTGTCTTATCTTACATTATCACCTGATTTAATAAACACACAGTGGTGTTCTGTTACACAGAAAGATCTCACACTTCAGTTTAAAAGCAGCCAAGGCAACCGCAAATGTACCAGAAAGTTTGTAGGAGGTTTTCATTCTGTCAGATACAGAAAATTGAAACTGGAGAGCATCTTACTTTAACTAGACAACACAAATGCATCTGTTTTATTCATCCACTTTTGCTTGGAAGTGACGGTCATCTTCACTCCCAACTTGAGAAAACACTGAACATTATAAATTTTGTTATATATGTTTATGTATTTTTCAATTATAAAAGACAATTTTAATATTTGGTAATTGATAGAGGATAAAACCTTGGCTGATGGGCCTCAGTCTTATCAAAATCTGCCATTACCTTTTATTGATCTTCTCTTAATGAAGAAAGGCATATGATGTATTTTGGCAAAGGTCCTTCAGTTCAAACTCTCTCAGAATCAATTATCAACACATCATAGCAATGTACTCAAGGAGGGCACAGGTCCAGCCTTTGGCATTGTAATAGCAGAAACTGTAGGTCTCACATTTGTAAGTACTATGCAGATTACAACCAAACATGAAATACAATAAGTTATTTATAGCATTCTGAAAAAAATCTCAGTTAATCTATTTTGTTTTATTTGAAAAAGAACATTAATATCCATAGCAGAAGAACTTGCTTTTAGCAAAAGTACTCATGAAGAAAATGAATCCACATCAGAGAATCAGTCTTTCAAAACCAGTGAGTGTTGGTCTTCAGATCAAGGAAAATTTTTCAAGTGAATTATGTATTTCACATGTATTTTTTAACTCTGGTTAAATAAAGGCTAGTTTCAGATGCAGCAGAATGAAACCAACTCAACACACAAATAATCCTTTTTACATTAAATACCATATTCTTGAAACTAGCACCTTCATCTTCATTTACAAAAGAATATAGTTGGCCATTTTGCTACTTTGCAAACATCGTAACTTCTATTAGTGTTTCAAGATACCATGTTCAGGGCTTTTACTAGATCATACTTCCCTCTTATACCCAAAGGTTACTGAGCTTTTCACAGTTGACTGAGATTTACAAGCCAAGTGAGAAAGCTGCTTGCATGAGCAAGGCTTTGTAACTAAGCAAGAAGGCAGTTCTAACCATGGAAATAAAGTACATTATTCCAATAACTCCAGTAAATAAGGCATGATGCGGCAGCAACAGTACAAGGGCAAAATACCAGTGAAAAAACAAGTCATAGGATCTACAGATTGATAAATTAACAAATAATGCATCTGCATCTGAAGCAGCGTAGATTGTCCTTGTTTTAAAATTATTTGTAATTTTAAAATAACAGACATTAACATAACAGATAGTATATGTTACTCCACAGCCAGTGTTTATTTAATTCACCAAATTAATGAGACAAAAAAGCATTGCAGTTATTCTTTGTAAGGTGATCCTGTAGGGGGATATTATTACTATAAGTAAATCTAAATGGATACTGCACAATTCTTTTCCCTAGATGCATTTTCTTTTATTCAAAACAGTCCATAAGCATGTAGTAGATTTCTAATAACTATGTTGAAAAAGAAAAAACAATAATATACATTTGTAATAATGCTAATAATGCATGTCATATACATATGTATCTCTATATATTTACACACATGTATAAACTGGAGCATGCATTACTTTCTCTGATTGGCAAATTCAATGCATTTACCTTCTCTAACTGAATGACTTCTGTAAGTACTACAAGGAAAATTCTGTATCCTGATTTTTACATAAAGTATACACAAACAGAAAAAAGCTTTCTGCTAATGAAATAATTCATAGATAGAAAATTCAAATAACTTTAAATTAATAAAAAGAACAAGCTGAGAAAACCAACAGAGCTGCCACAGCCCTGACAAGCTTTTAATATTTCTTTCACATTTTCCTCAGAATTAAATTTTCTGTCTGGATCAGACAGAATCAGTTCTCTGATCAACTTTGCCCTTACCAATGAGGTCTGACTGAACTAACAAGCATCTCCACAGTCTATCACACATAGATCAATCCCAGACAACAGGCAGACGCTGCAGAGCTAGAAGAGAGCACAGACTGTGTGGGAACAAAGCTCTCCCAGTATTGCAAAGGCAATTACCTCACTTCTAGCAAAGAAAAGAACGGGGGGCATGTTGTTAATATGATCATTCTAATGCATGACAAGCCAATGACAACAAGAAAGAGAGATGCATGTCATTGCACGAAGTAAAGGAAGCTGCAAGCACCATGGGACCCATCCTGTGCTCCAGCTTGTTTTTCCCAAGAGAAATTGCAAGACCTAGATTTTATCTCAGCAAAAGTATCTGCACACTGATCACTCCTGTCTTCTTCCACATCTGTTACAGTCCTCAAAATCTGTGTTAATTTCTACTACATGCAACTCCCAAAAATGCTATTCAAGAACACGGAGGTTGAGTTTCCTTCATATACCAACCATCCAGAGAGCTGAAACCTAACTTCCAGCCCAAGAGCAATTACAGCTCCTTCATACACTGGGGAAATCACTCAGCGCTGATATCCAAAACAGCAGCGCCAAGTAGAGTTTACATTTCTGCAACCAACAGTGGAGTCCTTTAGGCAAGCAGACAAGGACTGAGTTCAGTGCTGTAAGGTTAGAGAGCTCACACTGTGCTGTTCTCAGCACAGGATGAAAGAGGGGGATAGAGCTGATTTTTCTTCCTCTCCCGCCACAAGCAGAAAAAGCAACACTTTCCCAGACCTCACTCCATGGGACAGATCTTCAACAGCACAGAGTACACAACTGAGTTACAAACTATCCCAATTTTAAACCAGCTGAAAATCTTGACTACTCTGGAAATAAGATTTTAAAAAGAAAAAAAAAATCCTATCTTTGATTCTTTGATGGTTCAAATGTTCCATAACAGCACTTATGAAACTATTATAGGATGTGCTTTTAATAAAAAAAGGCAGAAAGCCATATCTCATAGCACAGATCTCCTTTTCATTCACAGAACTCTCAACATTATTCACACTATGAAGAATATTTTCCCTCTAAGTCAGAAAACAAGTTTGCCTTTTTTCCTTTCTCCCCAAATGTCAACACTTGTTCCATTTGGGAAAGCTTGCAACTCAAACAGATTTTCACTGAAAAAGAGGTTTATAAAAGTGGCCTTGAACTATGTTTTGAAAAATATTATCCCATTTTTCCATTAATTTGCCCCTTGTGTAGAGCTAAATGGACAGCTTTTGCTTGCATTTATATGGGTATTTTTCCTTCAGTTGTTTTTCCCTTATTGAATGCTTAAAATAGGCTTCCCTTTCCCCTCCAGTTTTTATTTACGAGCCCTACAGAACTGTGTTCACAAGTGTACAGGAAGCAGTGGCACATTTCTCAACACATGGTGTTCCATATGCAAGACTTTACATGTGTCCATATATTGGATGTACTAAAAGTCCTCTGATAGCAACAAATTGAATTGCTGCCAGTCACTACAGCACGGTTAAAAGAAGTCTTTACCTTCTTCCAACAACCACTTTAAAGATTATTTGGTGTTCCTGAAGTACTGCAAATAAAAAAGAAAAAAAGTGCTCAGAAAAATAAATATTATATTTTTTGAATATGGAAAAAAAAATAGCTGAAAGATCCACATATGTTTTAAAGATTTTTCCCCACAGAATCTGGTTAATTCACAGTTACTACCATGAAAAATAATGTCTTGAGAGGGAAAGAAAGAAAAAGAGAGCTATATGAAAGCTCTAAGTACAAAACTGATGACACATACAGTAATCAGAGGTACACTACATGCCCTTCCTGATGGGATTACTGCTCCAGATTTGCTCATTATATTGGGAAGAGTTGGCTGTTCATAGTCTTCTGTCAGGTGCTGTCTGATGATAGGAAGATCATCCCAGCACATTACAGCAATCAAGTGTCTTGACAAACGTCCTGCAAAACTGGGATATTGTATTTCAGCAGTATGCAATGGAGTTTTGCCAAATGTCTAACAGCCCTATTATTTCTCCCTGACAGGCTGTTTTACAGAGGTTATTATTTTCTGATTACAGCAAATTAAAGTATGGGTTGCTGGACAGAACAGAAGAATATTTACATTGGATCTCTGGCATCATTATAATGAGATAAAGGGCAAATACAAGCCAGAAATGCTTCACTTACAGTGACATTGCAACTTGTTACACTGTATATTTACAAATTTAATTTAATCCTTCTTTTCAGTGCAGTCTTAGCAAAACAAGACTATTATAGTCACAGTGATTGTCCCTCAAGAGGCAATAACATACATACCCCTTAACTGTGAAACAAATGTATGTCTTAACAAGTATAGAAAGTACATTGATAACAAGACCCTCCCTGATTTTAAATAAAATTCAGACTGAATTTTTCCTGTAAGTGTTTTACATTGAGGAGAATTATCTCCTACTGTTGTCATTTGTCTCACTTGGTAGGCACATAGCACTAATTTGGCAGTATTGAAGTCCTATGAGAAACAGCGCCTATTGATATACAAGCTATAAAATTTTGTCTAACAATTCCCTTTCCTTTTGATTGTGTGTGGGAAATGGTATGGAGTGGGCAGAGTCAGCCCTGCAGTCCCACGAGTGTATCATCCAACAAGGAAAAGGATGCATCTAAGAGGCAATAACAGTACAGCAAATGGAATTATTTCTTTCCCACAATGAAATAGCAGGAGATTGTTTTTCTGCTTTGCATCCCTTCTGTAGGACACACAAGTTACATGTGTTCAGTACACAGCACTCTCTACCCATATGCTGATGTACATAGCAAACAAGAATATATTGTTTTCTAATTTCAAAGAGAGCAACCTAACTGTAAATGGTAATTAAGACATAATTTTTCTGGTCCCACATCCATTTGCATAAAAATTAAATCTTCGTGACATTTGTAGTTTTCAACAATACAGTAAAATAATGCTGCATAGAACAGAAAGAAAGCATACTTCTGCTATATTAACCATGGGAAAAGAAGAATGGCACATATGTTAAAGATTAATACTGATCAAATTACATAGAAATCTGGGCTAACAGTAATAATAAAGAGCAAACTGAAAAACCTATCAAGGGTCACATCTGAAATCTAAGTCAGATAATAATCTTTCCATGTTAGTCTGCAATGCATTGCTTCTGGTAGAGATCAGCACTGTGAACCAGACACAGAACAAAATGTAGCTCGTTCCAAGGCTGAACTTCCTGTTTAGGTGTTAATGGTTATAAAATTTATTTTATCTTAGCAAAGATATTTCTGATCTGCCCTAGAATAACACCTTGACAGCTGTAGTTATTTCAGTTACTGGTATTGCCCTGATAGGCAGATGTTACTGCCCACAGCACAGACAGCAAAACTGAACATGATCTTACCTGCAAGTTGATTTTTTTTACTCTATGCAATCCCCAACAACATATTTCCTCAGCTGACAAAATGAGACCCGCCGTCTTATCAGTCTTTAGTTAAAAGAGAAGTGATCATAGGAAAAATGAAACCATCAAGTTAAATACCACAATGACACATACAGTTATTAATGTGTTATTAATAGTGATCAAAAATAGTTATTAATGTGATCAAAAAATTTAGCTTTACAGCTTCAGTCCAAGATCTTTCAAAGCCAGTTAAATTCCCATTCAACTAAAAGGGATAAGCATCACCCCAACAGTGAGATTCCCAAGGAATTAAAGCACATCACTGTTAAGGCTGCACAGTTTGAAGAGGGTAGTTTCTCTTGGGGAAAGCTGGGAAAGGCATTACATTCTGAGCTGAATGTAATGGTTTCAAACTTCATGACTTCAGTTTGAAATACACAGGCTGCCTACATAACTCAAGTTGCATTGATTTGGGTCCTTGACTCTATGATTTCCCAGACAGAAAGTGATCTTAATATGTCAAGGAAAACTGAAACAATCTTCAAAATGTGTTCTGTATGGTGCTTATTAGTACTGTGATTATTTTAAAATGCTATGCAAACCTTCTGTGTCACATCTTTATGCTAAAGAGAATTCTTCTATATAGAAGTTGGCATAAACACCATGCCACTGACACACGTAACGTGATGCATAGAGCACTGTGCATTTACCCCTCTAAATTGTGAAAGTGCTTTGAAATTCACAACCTAGTGAAGGTTGGTCAGCAGTGAATAAACAGAAAAAAAAAGGCAGAAATTACCCTGTTTTCTAATATAAATGAACATTTAGTTTTCTTTTCGCTCCTAGACCCTAGTCCTAGCAGCCATGCAAACCTGGATGGTAATGTGCCAAAAATATCAGGGGAGCTGACCACAAGTGTGATATTCTGAAAAGGGGAGGTGTTTTTGTCAAATCATATTGAACTAAGTCATTAGTTTCTCTACATATACTACTGAGGCCTAAAAATCATAACCACAGCAATACAGGGTTTCAAAATAGCAGCTGAAATCTACAGAGGCAGCTGGATATGAGTATCTGCAGTTGGTCTGGCGTGCACAAAAAAGGAGTGATACAGCTGAGGTGAGGAACCTCTCAGGAACCAAAAGCTGAAATTATATTGATTAGGAGGACATATTTGCCTGAATACTATTAAATATTTATTTTAGTATGGCCAAATAAGCTTCATTTTCCTTCCCAGAACACTTTGTACTGCACTTTTAAGAATCACGTAAGTAAGTTGTCTTGGGCCATCAATTTGAAGCTGAAGCCTCAACCTAAAAAAGGTGTTCAAGCAACCGCCACTTCAAAAGTATTGATCCACTGACTACTGACTATTGAGAACTTGGGATTCGACCTAGAAAATCATCATTCTCTTGTCTCAAAAATACAGCTTTCTGCCATGCACTAGCTAAAGAGAAAAGGATTACACTTAACACTGACACACACATTTGTATCTCTTCTTCTGATTTAAAAATAATTTTTAAAAAAAAACCAAAACTAAAGTAACTATGCAATTCCAAAACCCTCATACTTTATAATTGAAAACATTTTTTAAATACAAATAGTTGCAAATTTATGCAAAGCTATTTGGTACCATTTAGACAATAATACACTAAGTACAAAAAACCCTCTTCAACCACAACATCCTCTTCAGCTTTTCTTTTGTGACATTGAATAAGTGTGTTTCCACCTCCTCTTGTACAGGGAGTTTCCATTCCTCTCATGATCCTGGTTGGACATTCCAGTTTGCATCCACATCTTTTGATCGTGACTGATCAGAATTGCTCGCAACATACCCAGAGAGGTCCTCACGTGTCTGAATGTGAGTACCAGCACTCACCCTTCAGGAGCACTGAGCACTTTGTTGGATACACTTTTCATTTCTCCTTGGCCATGTCTCACTGATGGTTCAATACACTTCCTCTGTAGGAAAAGTCTGCAATCAATGCACTCAGATCTTCTTCCATGGCTGCTTCCATCTGTGAGCCTCTGGAAGAGATGCCTTAATTCCCAAGTGCCCAGACCAAGGGTTTGTATTATTGAGTCTCTATGAATTTGGTCTCCAAGCTCTTTATTTTATAATATAAAATAACCATCTTTTTGATCCCTCCTAAATTTTTGTCATAAATAGATTTCATCAACATGATCCCATTGTTTATGCCAAAGTCATTAATAAAAAAAAAGAAAAAGTAATTTTCTCTGAGTTAAAATCCTTGAGGAAATAAGAAGTACCCTCCAACGTTTTTCATAATGATTCACTCTTGACATATTTTAAATGGTTCCTTATGAGGTGTTTACATTTTTTAGCACTTACGATCATAACTAATAATTTGCCCTTATTTCTTCCAGCTCCTAACTAACAGTTTCCCAGTGTTAGATTTAAATTGCAAAGACTCAGGAGAAAAGCATAAAGTATTTAAAATTTATGTTCAAACTCCTGTATTGAAATTGTTAACTGTCTTGTTCAACCCATGGGAGATGACTTTTCTCTTCTATGCAAAGATAGATGTAGATCCCAAATGCAGTGAGATTTTGGAGGTCAAGAGGAGACATAACCACAGAAGTAGAACTTTCAAAAATATTCAAAATATCCAACAGGTTAAACAGAAATCCAAAGAGCTTCTACAACAATAAGCTAAGGTTTTTCAAGGAGGACTGCCTCTTGTAAGAAAAAGCCAGGTTGCACTTCAGATTTCTTAAATGTTCCTCCTTTATATGTCAGTGTGTCTGAAACACAATGAAGTTCTATTTATAAATTCCCAATTTATTTTTGAAATTTTATCAGCATAAAATCCAGAAAGCAATTTTGTATTTCTATGTTTCATTTAGGAATTCTCTTTGAAAAAACTCCTAAACAAACATTTAGCCCCTACAAAACAGCACCCCGCATGAAGCTGGGAGAAGCTTCTTTCAGAGACCTTCATCCTCACCCCAACCCCAAGAAAAAAAGAGAAAAACTAAACCTTCTACACAGCCTTTCCTTGGGAATCCATTCCTGTTCAGGAATGCCAGGGGTTCACTGTTCCCTTTCTCACAAAACTACCTTAGCTCTCCCATCACTACAAAGCACGTTCGCTTCCCTTACCAAAGCTTATGCCCTCTATCTTCTCTTTCAAAGACCTACTAAAATTCCTTTTTATAAGTTCTCTTGCTATTAATAAAAACTTCCACAGCTCCAAACCTCACTGTTTCGCTATTTTAAAAAATACTGGGAAGCTGTTGCTCTTATCCAGCTTTCCAGAATACTGCACACCACAGCAGACTTCTACTACAAATGAAATCTCATTAAAATTTAGCACACACATTAAATAAGAAAACCCTATCAACTCATGATGAAAATACATAAATATTTTTAGATAATTTGTGCTTTCTTATACTCAAGACCTATAGAATAAGTATTTCTCATCTATAATACTGGAGCTGGACTTTATCACTCCTGTTCTCTGTAGGCCTAATTCTCATAACGGGGTGTATTTCTGAGAAGCTTCACAGAGTGTCTTTCCAGCTACATGTTTAGAGTATCTTGCAGAAAGGATTTCAATGTTGGATATAGTATTTCATTACTATTTTACTATAAATACTGCTGCAAAAACGTAGCCAAAAAATAGTTTAAGCACTTAATAAATAAAGTACTGCAAGTGAAATGACTTCTTGTATATCCCCTGGGATCCCAGCCACAAATGCCAGGAAAACAGTTTGAGAAGCACCCACAGAAATAGAAAGTTGGATATCGGATTAAAAATAACCCAGGACAAATGAATAGCAATCTTATTTAAAGTTAGATTTAAGAATAAGATTGTTTTATTCTGTAGAGTTAACCACATAAGTCAGATCTCACCATGAAAGGAGAACGAGCATCAGTAGCACACAAAAGCCATTAGAAGAAATACCAGTGGTAAGATTTCCACAAAAACTGAAAAAGAAAATAAAAGGTACAAAAGCACAGACTTCTGTAGAGGAAGAAACTCACGGCAGTGCATTAAAATGGATGTTACTTGTGAATATTGGTCATTGTAATTTTGTGGGATTTTGTCACCACAAGCTTTCTGTAAACTAAGAAGCAGGTGCTTGACGGGGCCACTAGCTATACTGAAAGTTGGAACTTGATTGGAAACAAAAATATGTGAAGGCGAACAGCAGAAAAAGAAATCAACTAATAGTAAATTTTAGCCACAAAATTACTGTAAAGTAACTCTAATAATAGACTGGCAAGGATGAGATCTAGCTATCACAAAAGTAACATTATTACATAAAACCAGACCTGCCATATTGGGCTGCAGCTGTAATTCAACAACACAAATGTTCTGCCTCTGACAGTGATTTCAAACAGTTCTCCAGAGGCTGCCATAATCCCCAAAATTTACAAGTACAGATTACTCTGCCCATACACGTTTTTATATTAGATCCCAATGGCTGCATTTTCACCACAAATTCAGATGTGCCCCAAGAACATTTTCAGCACTAGACACACTCTCCATCCATGTGGTTAACACAAAGGTAAGAGAACCATGAGAGGAGGCTCTGGCCCCTCTTTCATGCAGGGGACCATTTGCTCCAACCACACATCATCTGTGTACTGTAGGTGCAGCAATGAAAATAGTTCTTAAGCAGGTACCTCAGAAGACCTATGGAGTAGAAGGACACCACCTTAGTAAGGAGCTCAAAGACATCTTCATACTCACATCTGGACCGCCCAAGAACCTAAACCATTTGTCCAGTCCCCAGCCCACCCTTTAACACAATGATGAAGATTTAAGTACATCATATGCAACCTATGTTAGTTATCTTCCCTTCTCAACAATGCTCAAGCAATGCTGTTGGGAGAGTGACCCAGGTAAATAATGTCAGCCATCAAGCCACTGACAGGCTCAGATTCAACTTTTTATTTCTTTTCCTCAAGAGAAAAGAGCTTCTGAGGAGGTGGAAATTGGCCTGATTAAGATCAATCCCAGTAAAACTGGTCCCCAGAATACCCCTATCCATTCCACAAAAGCCAGTACACACTTCAAAAATCTTGGGGAAAAGGGCTTAATCTCATTCTTAACAAACGTGGTAGCATAGCAGGCAGTCTACAGCAAAGTGAGAGAGCCAAAGACATTAGGGCACATCCAAAGACAACGAGCAATCAGCCAGACCTTCAGTTAACACAAACCAGCACTATCTTCATTAACTTTTTTGGCTCAGAATCATCTTCTAGGCTTACAGCACGCAGACCACACGTGACTTCCTCCATCAAACTTTTCACAAGCCAAATATCAGCCTCACCCATCTCCTTCTCCCACAACCCCTCGGTTGCATGCTGTTCCAGCACAGCTGAGCTTCATTACTGCACCTTCCTCAGCCTTGTGAGAGCACGTCCTGCACAAAGCTCAGCCCTCCTTCACTTCTTTCTTCATGCTAAAGAAGCTTGAAAGCACCTCCTAATGGCACAAGTAACATTCTGAATATTAACTTTTTACTGTTTCTAGAGTGTTCTATTTACACTGTTTCTAGAGTGTTCTATCATAGGGAGATACAGCTTCACATAAGTAATTTTAGTGGCCGCTTCCCAAAGAATGCAAGGTACAAAAATAGGAAATATTATTTTATCCCACATCAAGCAAAAGGCATTGCACTTCACCAAGACACATTTATGCAAAGACATATCTTTCTATATTGTATGTCAGAGTTCACAGATACCCTCAATTTGGCTTAAATATGGAGTTCATTAGTGCAGTGACCACAATTTCACATCTGGATTTAGAAGCAACTGAGTGAGCTGTACTGCAGAGAAATTAACAAGAACACTTCTGTCAACTGCACATGAAAGAAAAAAAATGTGCTGAACAAAACATTTTAAGAGCTCAACTGTGGGCTGCCTTATATCATTAGTACTGACTAAATGGAAATTGGAACAACAGGAAGCTGTGTGATTGCTTATTTTATCCCGAGTTTACCACTTGGCTACTGTAATGTTCTCAGCTACTTTCAAGAGAACAAACTAAACGAAAAACTGTGACTTCATTCACGTTTGGAGTGAATTTTGGCAGGACACTACAGATTGCTGTGGTCAACTTCTGACTGAAGTAATCTGCCTGTTACTTTATGCAATCCTGAGCAGAAGACATAAACACCCTTCCTGCATCCATTCACTCCATAAACAGCCAGAACAGGAGTCAGTGGTCTGTGATTGCCTATTTACATCCTTTGTATTTTAGTATCCAAACATGCCTGCACGTGGCACATAAGAATTAATAGAACTGATATTGCTCCAGCACCATCCCATATTTTTATCTTAGAATTCTTACTAACTAGCAGTATAATATCATCTGTTCCTCTTGCATAATTTCTTTTTTACTATCTTCCCATCTAGAGAGTTTCTTTTACACAAAAAAAATAATCATAATATTATAATATAATACTTCTGCAGGAAGACAAAACAAGAAAAGAAGAAATTAAAGCTTATAATCACATTCCACAGCAAGTCAGTAGCAGACCTAGAAACATAATTCAGGATCCCAGCGCTGTTCCAAAACTCTGTTCTCTCAGCTGTACATAAAGCATATGGCACGTCACACCTCTAAGCAAAGCAATAGCATGGCTGGACTTCATCTCCCCCAGTTCCAAATCCCTCTCAGATGAAAACTTACAGATACTGGTAATGCCATTCTTCTGATTCCAAGTGCTCAATCTGACTTTATTAAAAAAAAAAAAAAAAAAAAATCAATTTCCTTTCTGAAAGTGAATACACTTATTGTGGGTTTCCGCAATGTGCAGGAATATAAGTTGCCTATATGCACTAGAGGTTGGAAACATCACATGTAAATAAAAATGGTGAGAGAAGATAAGCCATAAGAAAGAATGTCCCTTCCTTCAAAAGCATCAATATTAAAAGTGAGGTGTTGGAAAAATTTTATCATATACAGGAACTTTCTTCCATATAGGATTCTGAGCACCCGGCAGGATATGAACTTTAATACCAAATGCATGACAACCAAGTATTCACATGTCACACGGCCTCTACAGACACAAAGGAAAAACAATGGTTATTTCCCTTAAAAATATTCAAATATGAATCCAAATATGAACATACTTATACAATCTTTAATGTCCTTTTTTTCCTAGCTATTGAGATACTGATGTCTCTAGTGTTATAAATATGTGTTTAATTCGTGCCTATGAAGTTTATATAATCATTCAATATTAGAAATGCATGTGTAAGATATAAATGCATACTTTTGTATCAAACCGAAACATGTCGAGACCACACTCTCTGGAGGGGCGAGTTCCTGTAAGAATGTGTGGCTCCTTTAGCTGAATAGATTTCCAGGAAGAAATCACCAAGACTAAAGCCATGGCTGAACGGGAGATGGGCCATCTCAAGAGGAACCACCTGGCCATTAGCACCCTGACAAACTATCTGATGAAGATATGCAACATTTCAGGAACATCACCCCCTTCCTGGACATAGATAAAATTCCATCGATAATTCATCATCTCCTCGGACCGGACGAGCATTGTTTCTCGCTAGGACAACCCAAGACCCAAATTAAATATCTTAAGACTTTTGGACTTTGAATACAGTGTTGCCCCCAGCAAAATAAACTGTATATAAGCTCCCCGTTCCAAGACCTCGATGTGAACAGAGCAATTCTGACACCCTGTCAGATTGCCTGTCACCCAGCTGCCAACACCCGGGTTCGGAGCTGTATCCCTGCATTGTGGCTTTTTGTCCAGAATTTCTGCCAAATTTGCTATCGAATAAATTGATTTTTATTTAATTGGAAAAATTGGCTCTGTACATTTATAACATCTAGCTAGGATTTTTTTTATTAAATCCTTAAAATCCCTTATTCTGATTCCTATTTTGGTTTCCATTTGATTCTGCCATAGTATTTGTCTTTGACAAGTGGCTACTAAATAAAGCTTTATTTACCTACTTCAAAATAAGCTGGAACTGAAGCTGTTTCCACAGGAGCTAGCAAAAAACTGCACCTGTAAACCCTTATTGTTTATACCTACACTGGAGTTTCTCTATACAGCTTTATTGACATGCTTTTCCCATATGAAGATCTGCTTTGGGCAAGTTTCACTCCTCTTTGGAGCCTCAAGGTTTTCACTTAGACCAAATCCAATCCAGTTTAAAGTTTAACAAGGGCTTTGGAGTTTACAATGAAATATATTTGTTTGACTCCTCCATACTAACCATATCTTAGTTTTATATTTGCTTCGTTTGAAATTTTTATCCTGGTTGCACAGAAGAAATAATGACTAAATGAATAGAGACGCAATCTGAGCCTGGTATCATTCATGATCAACCAACAGTGAAGGAAGAGTTCAATCTCTTTCTTACAGATTGCAACATTTTTTAACCATGTTTTGACTTTTCTATAGGATTTTCTGTTTATATGCACTAAACCACAACAATATTTAGCATACTGAGTACTGTTTATATATCTTGTATTTAAGAAGTGCTTGCTGTGTTTATGTTTAAATCAGATAACACAGATGGCTTCCCCCTCCACAACTCCATAATAAATCTAAATTGTAACTCCCCATTTATTTTTACTGACAAGAACCCTTTGAAATTACCATGTATTTTATTTAAAGGATTTTTTTTTCAGTTTTCCCATGTTTAAAGAAATCTCCTGGGAGGGAAAAAAGGCACTTTGAAAACAAAGAAGTTCCATTAATAGAAAAATATTTTAAAATTATAAAAAGGGAGTAGATTCAGAACTTACTGTTTTTTGCCTACAGATTGAGCATAAAGGTTTGTTCTTTTTTTGTGGATTTCTGTTCTTTTAACTAATATAAATTGGGCTATAGGAACCAATTTTTGGCCTAGGATTTATACAACGCATTTTAACTGAAGAATGAGGGGCTCCATTGAATGTTAAAGCCTGTCTTTGTTCCAGCTTTACCACCTCCACCGATGGAATGATTATCCATGACTGAGTAGGCAGAGGACTGGAAAATCCATGTTCTACTTTTGCTTCTGTCCCTGTCTGTTGTTTCATGTCAGTTTCTCTAAAATTCACTGGCATTATAGAAGAAACATACTAGTTTTTGTCTGTCCAAATTTCATGATAAAACACAAATTCATACAAGTAAGACAAAGCCCTCAGTTCCATCACGGCATAGATCATATCTCCATACAAGACAATTTCCACCCTATATGCCCCTAAAGCCACAAATTTCATGTGCAGCAGCCAAGAGCCAAGGATTCCCAAGAATTTTGTAAGCCATCAAAAGAAGCAGCAAGCCTGAGAGAAACCAGCAGGTCAGACTGTTGCGTTTTGGACCTGATTAGCATAAAAGATTTGATGATCAGGATGCCTTGGTAAGAACAAACAGAGCTTTGAAGATTGCAAGATTGAATCAACTTATATCTTGCAACATCTCTTGCTTGTAGAAGTTTGTTTATGAGATGATTAACCCAATCATTGTATTTAAAAATTACTAGCCTTCTCAGAATAGTATACAGGCATATGTACATAATATAGGTATATGCATTCCACAATAAATTCAGATTGTGACCAGCACCACTCAGACTCAATATCAGACTTCACATGGACAGCTCTGGTGTGGCCTCCTGTTCAGAGGCAGAAATGTAGCACCACAGGAGACAACGCAGGGAGGCAAAGCCTCATCAGTTTTATTGCTCAGAAAGTGCTCAGTTGTGGAAGAGAATCCACAAAAGAGATATCACACACATTGCGGACTTTTTATTGTTTGTATTGATGCAGGGCAGGATGGCTGGCAGTAAACTATTTTTTTTCCTTCAAAGTACTTACTCAGTTCTTACAACAATGAAAATGGGCATTACAATAGAAAGTGACCCAAGAACAGAAAATTTACAAATTATATAGAGCGTATAGAGCTCAATGTCTACGTAAGCATACGTGCCTGCCATCATTCATATTTCCATGTTGCCAGGAGCCAGCAAGACTGCTGGCAGGGCTGATTTTTTTTCCATATTACATTTTCCCCTCATGAATCAATGCTTATGATTTCATTTTAGCCAGCCTTGAGGAGGGTTAGGAGCAGCAACTGGTCTATAAAGTGTCCGTTATTCTAAACATATAAAGGAACTAAATACCAATTTTCATCTTTCATGATCAAAAAGGGTTTTTTATTTAATAGTAAAGCATTGTACCTGAGAGTCCAGCCATCCTTTCACATCACTCCATCCAATTAAATACATCCTGATTTTCCTGATTTAAACCAATATGAGGATTGAATCAGATTAAGATTGGCAAAACATACTTAAAACTCCATGGAGCTGAACAGGTGTTTACATACGGTCTGTAAGAAGCAAAAATTAAGACACCACATCTAAAAAAAAGATAGAACGACTCCCAGGTTTTAGCTTAGTTGAAATCTGCATGCTTGCTAAATGACCAGAGCTAAGAGCATTGGCACTCACCTAATGTTTTTACTCCTAAAGGAACCAGCATGCATTTGCCCCAACTAGAAGATAGTGAAGCTTTCCAGTGTAAGAAACAAAGTTTATTTCACTTCGTTAAAGATATTAAAAAAACAAAACAACACTGTACAGGAATGCTAAAGCATTCTGACTGAATTCAAATAAGGAGCTAAATTATTAACTCTTTAGGTTCCTCCAGTTTTTGAAGTGAGGAGGGAGACTTTCCATTACTTCAAAGGAAGGCAGCCTTAAGTCTCACAGAGGGTGAGTGAAGGCTGGGCACTAAAACCTCCAACTGCACATAGAAGAGAACAATCTTTTGTGCTCAGACCAAATACACTCCATAGAAACCACTCAGTGATGGCAAATTATAACACTAGACACTTCACCCACATATACCAAAAAAATACACATTTTCATGGGAACTGAAACTAAATCAATAATTTGGTTCTAGTTTGCTAAATTTTGTCCAACAATAATTTTTTATAATATCATAAGACAAAAGAGTTCATGAGCCCATTGACTAACACTTCAATGCATTAACAAATGCATTTTGGTTTGCACACAACATCTTAGGAGAAAACAACACCTTCACAAGGGATAACAGCTGTAACCATGCAAGGATTTGTACCTCACTGGGAGTTCCAGCTTCAGGTTGAGTCTCTTATAGTTCAAGATTGTCCTAAGGCCACCATTAACTCATCATTAAAAAGAAAAACACTGGATAGAGTTATTCAGAGAATGTAGCTCACCAAGAATAACTTTTCTAAATAACTAAGATCTCTCTTGTGCCAAGAAGGAAAACACATTATTTTAAAGTTGGCCAGGTCAATGGAATACAGGTTTGGAAAGATATCAGCTGTGCAGAAATAATGAAATCTTTCCATCTCCTTTAAATACTTCAGTATATTTAATTCAGATAAATTTTGTAGTGGAAAAAAATTTCTCGGGTATTTTCTGGGTCATTTCTGTTGGTTGCCTCCTATTTTTTTAACGTTTTTGTCTCTCCCTTTCTCTAAGTGTTACAAATTCACTATAAAAATCAGATATTGCTTAACAGTTAGAGGATCCTGTTTCAAATAATTTGACAAGCTTCTGGAAGAAGCACTTGAAGAGGCTCATGCAATTGAGTGCCAAACCCCCTCCTATTTCCATGCTCAATAGAGGAGCTGGCAGGACACATCAAAACTACAACCATGCCACATGACTTCATCTTGAACTCCATCTTGAAGACCCTTTTAGGATTATTGTGCATTACTCCATCAGTCTGCAAACCAAGCTGTTCTTAAATGAAAGACTGGGGTGGTGTTGAAAGTCTCCTTATGGACATCATAAACTCTTTATGACACTTCCATGGATACCTCTTCGGTTATTTTATAGTTCTGCTACTAAAATCAAAACTTGCACAAATAGATTTAGGTTGGAAATACAAGATAGTAAAGCACAAAGCCTAAGAGAAACAGATGCAATTTCATCTTTAAAACGTTTCAGTTGACTTTATGGATTTTAGAATTTACTATTTGATTTTATTGCACAGCAACAAGAACTACATGTGAAGCAAGAACCCTTTCATAAAAGGCCATATATATCCTTTTATATCATTTCTACATTGTTTTAGTTTCGAACAGTTTAGTGAAAAAGGCAGGTCACAACATGAAGATGTGCATCATGGCAAGTAGCTCTGATGATTCAGCACTAATATAGTCAGACATGTATGTTCAAGGCCTCTCCACAATTAAGCTCTGTTTTAAGCCTTATAGAAGCTATTTTAGCACATGCAAACACCTCTTAAAATGCCTCTTAGTCAGGAAAGGACATTGGCTGGTCACTATTGAGTACAGATCACAACACCACAGGACTGGAGAACAGGGAACACCTTCTTGTACACTGAGCAGGGTCTCATGTTTCCAGGGCTGGAATACACTTTTATATGTGTAAACCACTTTGCCTTCCAAACAGGAGTACAGCTAGGGCTCTCCTTTAGTTACATGGATTTTGGCCAATGGAATGCTTACAGAACCTTGAGAAGTTTTAGTTCTGTTTATATTCCCAGAAAGAGGGGAAACTTTAAACCATGCCTTATGCTAGTTGAAGTGAAGATAGAACACCTAATTGCCTCTTGGCTTCCAGACATTTATTAAACTGGCCTTACAAAACCAGGCAAAATAACAGATAAAAGTGGTTGGATCCATTTCTTAACAACATTTGTTAGCAACAGCTTTCCACAACTTTTTCCCAGAAAATCTATCGATTTTTTTTTTAATCATCATCATCAGCTTGCAGATGCATGTGTAAGTAGGTGAAAAATCAGTTCCTACATCACTGAACAGAGAACACAAAATTCACAGAGGTAAGACTCCACAGATCTACACTGAAATCCCCATCACTCACACTGCTGGCTGATACCTGCGGCCTCCCTGCTCTGCTCACAAAGCATCAGAGCACACACTCCCTGCCTTCAGGCCTAGCACAGAAAGGTCAGGTGTCAGGCATAAAGAGTTAGCAAAGTAGAAATGGCTTTTTCTTTCTTCCTTGAAACAGCACATGCAAAAATTGACTAAGACCATGTTTCACACAGGAAGCTCCTGCTCCAAAGCATAGGGCCTCTAACATAAAAGTTCCCTGAAACACATCTTCTTTTCTTAAAAAAAATTATGAAAACAGATTCTCTCAGAATTCAATACAAAGTTTTAATTAAAATCTTCCATGGTTTTTCAGACAGGCAACCATCATGGAAAACAGCAGCATCCTAGAGCACACCAAAACATGGCAAAGTGGCAACCATCCAAAAAGAGTGACAGGATACAAACATCCAGCTCCTGGTCTGTACTCCAGAACACTCGAGAGCAGCCCACAGCTCCAGCTCTCTAAAAATTCATTTGGTACTTACAGTTAACTGCACCAAAATCTTGATCCCGTTCAAACAGCCTAAGTCCCAAGTCTCTGCTCTTCTGTAGCTCTCTGGCCCCAGTGTCGCTTGGGGATATTTCGCTAGAAGGTTTAAATGTTTCAAATGTGCCTGTTACTATCCATCAGTAGGACAAATTTGTATTTCTCCTAAATGTCTGGTATTAATCACATGAAATACGAATAATTTACCCCATATAGCCGTTCGGGAGTTAAGTGGTTTTCCCTGGAAACACCAGTTTTATTGTGTTGTGAGGTAGAGAAGAAAGCCTTAAAACATCAGCTTCTGAATTGAATTTGGACACTTTCTGAAATAAAACCTGATCTCCTTTACTGAATTTAATAATTGATCCAAATACTCTTCTTTAAAGCTATTTTTCTTCTGCCCCAGACAAAAGTACCAAGAGTCCTGAATCATCCATTCACTTCTTCATTTTTCACACATTTAAACTTAAATCTCATAACAATTTAGGTCTGACGCCAAGGGGAAATGACCACACAAATCTGATGGATTGTTAAAGAAAAAAAGAATCACTTTAACTTTATGGTGTTTTCTGAGAACAAAGTCTTCTCTTTAAAGGCTTCCATAAAGGCTCCACTTAGAATATTTTTTTTAAAATTTAAACTCTTAATTAAATGCTGACAGTGCTCTCAGTAATGATGAAAAAAAAAAATTCCTATCAGGCTGTCTTCAGTGTATGAATTAACAGCTCTCCCTCAATGAATCAAAGTTCCCTGATACCAACCAAGAAAAAAAAATCAGAAATCATGCTATTTTTTGGGTGACCAATGCCAAAAAAAGTACTTTGCTTTACTATACAAGCACAAAAATAAATTAGTTCTTTATCTAAATTAAAGTGTCCACCCACACTGTAGCTGAAGTAAATAATACTTCTGTAAACAAGAGTGTGGAATATGAGGAAGGTTAACAATTCTGTGATTCTATTAACACACTATGTGTGTAAGGCAGTGCACAGACAGCTGCAGGCTCTTGCCAGCCACAGCACAGACCTCATCCATCAGTATGGGACATTCAAGAGGACTTTAAATTTACTAAACTTCTGCAACTTTCAAATAATAAGAAAATGGCTAAAGGTTTTCTTTCCCCCTTAACATCTTGTGTCTGATATGCCGCTGCTCTGCTAAATTACACAGCACAAACAGATTCCACTAACACATTCCCATACATGGGTAAAAACTCTGCCATGCTTAGAGTACTGTAGGTACAACAAGAAATTCAAAGAATTTTTATTTCTTTCTCTGCTCCTAATAATAAACATACTTTGTACCCCTTTTAAAAGCAGACAATTTACATTATTCTTTTAAAGCCACTGGCCCCATGATTCCAAATCTTTATCTGCATCACTACTCTAATATTACTGACATTTAATACTTATGGGAGAGGGAAAAGTCTTGACCTCTTCCATGAGGAAGTTGTTCATCACTGGATTTTATCCAAGGGGAACATTAATGATGACACAGAAAAGCAGTTAACCATTTTTCTTAAATATAAAAAGCATCTCCTCTTAAGAATATGCTTCCATCTTACTGTGGGAAACACACTAAGAGGCAACACATCAACCTTGGTTTGTTTGTATGAACTCTTATCTTCAAATGTGGATGTACAGCTCCGAAATTATTCTACCTGACAGCTGAGGGATTGCTCCAACATGTCCACTCAAGAAAAGAGTAAGATTTAAACTGATTATGTGAGGAACGGAACAAGGCCCCCATGCATCCGCTGCAAACATACCTCACATAGCAGCACTGAGAGGAACTCTTGGGAAGAGCACATAAGCACACTCTCCTGAGGCCCTCTGCTTTGCTCATATCTGTGATTTATCTCCATCAGCAATCTCAGAGGACAGAGGACAAATCTCTGCCTACTCCCTTTAACATCCTAGCAGATACAGGCAGTAGCCTCTGTCTCCCTCTCAACAACATTCCTGAGGCTGCCCAATATTTCGCTGGCTTTTTTGACCACTACACACTGACACAGCAATTTTAGGGAACTGTAAATGATGGCTTAATGACCTCTTTGCTGAGTTTTAACTGCCAACCCCAAGACCAAAATCATGCAGGCTCTCCTGTGCTGCTCTCCCTGAAGCTTTATTTCCTGCCTTTTTGTCCACTCACACAGTCATGTAGATTTCCCTCCCCAAATGCTCTAAGAATCAGTCAAGGCACTGCGGTCAGAACACAGGTTAAGTAGTATCTGGTAAATGAGTGGAAAAAAATGGATAAAGGAAAATCCACAGAGTTGTTCTTGTTATAACTGAGAATTTTGTTCAGAGTGATAATAGGCAATTATTATTTTATTATTAGATTGGTAAATTATGAATTTAATAAAATAGTCATTCCTTTCATGCACAAAGTGACTAGGACTCGACTCACAGCTGAAGGAATAAATCAGGTTTGCTACATCTAGAAGACTTAGAAAAAATAAAAATCACTTACTTCTTTCTGTCTATGAAATCTCAGGAATGAGATGGTAGCATTAGTCTAGAAAGGGTGACACAAGCCACCTGTTACTACTATGACACTCTTTATTTGGCTAGTGTTGGGGGAAGAACAGGTCACTTTTGCAAACCTCATGGGGTTCTGTTAAAAAAGAACTCCAGCTCTGTCTCTACAGCTGCTCACACAGTGAGTACCCACCACAGGCAGGTCAGTTGCTGCATTCTGACTTTGGCCGCACTTGTACCACCTAAGGTTAACTTGGACAGCAGCTCACACACAGCACAACAGAGTCAAATACAGGTCCTATGATATCGCTCCACAGAAACAATAAATAAAGCAGGAAAAATGTGACCCACAGGGTGAGATTTGGCAGCCTTTTATGGCTCCATCCCTGCAGCAGCTGTGCCCTTGGAAAGGCAGACCCATGCTGCCAGAGGGAGCAGCCAGCAGAGCTGCAGGGGGGGGTCACTCAGGAAGGAGGGATTCCTCTCCTCTGCTTCTCTCTCAGGATGGTAACCCCGCTCTCTCATACCTACCATGCTGGAAAACAGAGCAGAGCCACAGAAGACTCTCCCCAGAACTTTGAAAGAAGGTTCATTTAATCCGTTTGGGAGTCTCTTGGTCTCTCTCCATGACTTTCCTTTTGCTATCCAACTCTGATTAAGAGGAAGGCGCACTTTGAGTCCTTAGTAACAGGAAAAAAGAGCCAAAAGACAATTTCCTCTTTTACCATACTAGAAAGGAATTAATTTGCTCAGCTTTGAAGCAATAAGTAGTTTTATGGGTGTTAAATGAAGTTAAGTCCTTATTTACGAATAGATATGTTTACACAAATGAAGGCAGATTATACAATAAAAATGTCCAGTTATACGTCTAAATAATGTCCAATTACAACATTTTGCTCTTTGGGACCTATTTTACAATATGTTTAATACTGCTGTACAACATATTTTAAATATTTTGCTTTCTGAAGCATTACTGGTACAATGTCTCCCGTATTTGAGAATTGAATTATTCAGCAATTCATTAAATAAATCAGACAAATCAGATTCTAGCACAGCATGTAGCAGAATAGACTCCAGTCACTGGTATTTATGATGCTTTGCAATTGAAAGTAAACAGGCTTTTCCCAATTATATTTATGATCTTTTATTATTTTAATCTCATTTATATACATAGCAGCTGTTTATACAAACAGTAGCTGTCAGGTCATGTTAGAAATCAATGTGTCAAAAGTATATAAGAAGGCTTTTATATAGGGCTGTATAAAATTAAATATATACACAACTCAAACATTTGCATTACCAGTTGTTTTTCAACAGATTGTCAAGAGGTATGAATCTATTAATTAAGGATTAAGTCTGTTAGTATAGCATGAATCCATTTTATCAGCCTCCTCAAATATACCAAGTTATTTTATTGCTAATGTAAACCATTCACACTGAGATGTTCTGCAAATCTCCTTTGCCCGCAAATGAAAATATGATTAGACACAGCACCATGTAATACTTTGGAGGCGAGAACAAACATGTGAAGTGTGAAATAAATGTAGCAGAGCATGAATCTCCCATTCCTAGCAGCTGTTTGGCAGTACAGCATGTGTATGTGACAGCAATGACAACACAGTGTCCTCAGAGGTGATGAGACTCATTTCCCGAGGAGCACAGAAATGCGTCACAGCTCCCGCCAGCCCCAGGACAGGCACTGAGCACACGAGATGCATCACTTTGGGCTACGGGGAACCAGAGAGCAGGAATTCCAACCAGCAACAGCAATTTCCATACCCAGGTGGAGAAGCAGCATTCTATCACTACCAGAATACCACGATTAATCATTAGAGCTGATGCAGTAAAATATTATTCCTCGCTGTTTCTAGGTACTGAAATGGAGGACTGAAGTCCTTTGTTGTTTCCTTTAGAGCAACGGTATAATTGACTATATTTTAGCAAGTAAATAAACAAAAAAATTTAAAACAGAACTTTATTCTTTTATCACCTAGAAGCTGCTGTCATTGCTGACAAGGGAATAGAGCAACACAACAAAGCTGAGATGGCTACAGCAGAGAATCCACCAAGAACTTCTAGGGGAGCCTGAGAGAACAAGACATACATATAAAACCTACTACCAGAAAGCCCAAAAGACACATCCAGCAGAGAAGGGGAGCAAATGTCAAGAAGCTTTTTTAAAGTTTCTGTTGTCCCTTCTCTCTGATGAGCTTCTTCTGAAAACAATCCAAGAGACACTGTAAAGAAATGCTAATCCACAGAAGTAATGATGCTCTCTTTGGAGGAACCATGCTTTCCTCTGGACAGACTTTGCATTTATGTCTGCTCTGTGGAAACCAACATCTGCCAGGACAGGACAGGCACCAGGACACAGCCTGGTACATGACACGGGATGTGCTGCCCTGCTCAGTTGGGGTATGAGCTTCACATGGACCTTGTGTCACTGTGTGGCATCACTGGGACTGCCCAGTGCAGGGGCTGTGTCTCTTTCTCAAGGACTCCTTGCTCAGGTACCACTGAGTCCCTGCTCTTGTGAGAAGGAAAAGGATGCACAAGGTGCCGGAGGTGGAGCACACAGTGCACCAAAATACATGTGATTCACACTGCCTAGAAAAATCACTGGGGAGTTACCTGAATCATCAAGCAGAAAGGAGTTGGTTAAGCTCTGTATCATCACTTATTCTTTAATGTATAATACTATATAACTGGAAGGAAAGCATCAATAATAACAGGGTTTGTGTTTGAAACAGAAAATGTTGTTTGTCCTGAATAACTCAAGGGACGGTATTTGTCAGCTCACAAGGTTTTACTTTCTGTTGGAAGCACAGGAAACAAAAAATAAAAATAGAATTATGCGTATTTATCAGCAGATAAGCAATCTACGAGTTTCTGAAGGATCAGCATTGCCAAGATATTTTCTTATTAGTCCTACACACATTCTGAATTTCACACAGTCAATATTCCTCACTCATAAAAATAATAAAACCCATAATTATTCTAACAGTAAAAATGTCATACACTCTTCAACAATAATAAAAGATGCAGGAAAAACAACTGTGCATTTAACCAGGCCATGGTCAAATGGCAGACAATAGTAATTTGTGTATTTTTTAAAGCACTCTCTACTCTCCAAGAACAGTTTTCATGGGGCAACATGGTGATTTTTGACACTTTGGGATACCATAAGCCTATATGGTATTCAGACATTTCAACTGTTCTTATGGTCATGAAAATGTATATAAAAATCATTCTTTGAAAATTTGGACTGCCTATTCTTTAGCTAGGAAGTGTGAGTTTTATTCTTCACTAATTCTCCAACAGCAGGCAAAAATAATAATAAACTGCCAGTCAGCAATGATATTTCAGAGGGACTGAATAGATTCTTAAGAACAGAACAGATATTAGTGAGAACAGATGCAAGTTCTCTCCAGCACACACTCTTGAGTGTGTGCATGGGAAGAAGGAAAAAGTTACAGAAAATGCTGAAAGGCTAATTGCTTTATGAGGGTTTTTTTAATTTTTTTTTTTAAGGAAACGTAATCTTGTAAACAATTTGCCCCAATCAGCCTGTTTCATTTTGAAGCCAAGTGCCATATTTTAACCATTTTTAAAAATAATACCCAGCAAAACTGGTATTTATTGACAGTACTTACATGTACATTGAGTTGTAGTCACATCATTTATTCTCCTGAGGGACAACCATCCCTCAGTCAATGCAGAAAAATGTGTATAGGCAAACAAAAACAAACAAAATATTATATAGCACACAGGATGTGGCAAGATTCAGTCAGGAAGGCACTTTTTATTTTTCTAGAAACTCACGTAACACAGTGATTTTCTGCAAGCTAATTCCTTACAGCAAGCACAGCCAAAGAAAATCAAATGCCTTTTCAGGTCAGGATCTTCTCCATGTAGAACAGTAAACACTGCACAGTTCTAGCCTAGAGATACAACAGTATTTAATGATGCAAATAGAAACACCAAGAGATAGAAAATTAGGACAAAGGCATCACAAGAGAAAGAATGAAATGTAGAAAAATTCTATTTAATGTATTTTTATATGATTCCTGGATATAAGAGAATCTAACTCCCTGAGGAAAACTGATTAAAAGGCCAAAGTCAAAGAGATCTGCAGTGGGAACATCTGTGGCATGCAGTCCTTTCAGAAACCAAGCCCATATATTTTCCTGCAGCCACCTTAACACTAAAGTTAATGGTAAATTCTGCCTCGATTCCAAGGACTGTAGGGCTGTCTAGGCTGTGTTAGCTCAGGCAAAGCTGGGACTCACAACGGTCAGATCGTGCTTTGTGTGCCTATTTTTGAAACACACAAATTGAAGGTCCACTGGCATAAGGATGAGATTGCACTGATACTGATGAGGAAGACCATGGTTTAGTATAAAGTTACAATGAGAAAAGGTAGGACAGACAGATCATTAGCCAAGGGAGTCACGTCACACAGACTGCAGCTGGAGTGCAGAAGGGAGTACAGAGAGAGGGAGGGACCTACAACAAAACACTGAAAGTAACTGTGAGGCTCAGGAGAGCTCAGGTGAAGTTTTGGAGTGAAGTTTTCACTGTTTAGAAGGCAACAAACACATGGCTGTTTGGTAACACGATGTACTCAGCCTTATATTTTAAAAACATTTTGTCATTTATTTGCAGAAAACTGATTATCAAAACCAATAAGCCATCAGGTAAGAATGAGTCACCACAGCAGCTACAAAAAGGACAGGATTAAAAAAATACATACATACGTATCCAAAGCTAAACCCGTGCATGGTAACTAACACAAAAGAACATTCATAAATTGCAAGATGTCTGTGCAAGGGGCTGCAGAATAATGATGTATTGAGAAATTCCATATGGAACAGATTTTCAAGAGAACATTGTGAAAGGTGCATCTTCCAAAAATTTGTTCCATAAGTGAGAAGTACTTTTGCCTAAAACTGACTTCATCATTCCATCAGGACTCATTAGCAAAAGATTTAGCAATAGCCTGTGAGATGCCCCCTTACACAGAAGTGATTCAGATTCATGGTCCATCCAAACCCACACTCTGTACAGGAGACAGATTCACTGTAAAGAATCACATTCATTCAGCTACTGAGGTCAAGTATTAATTTTCTGAGGCTGAAGAACAAAATACAGCAACCACTGTCTGTTTCTAATCTTAGTCAAGCTCTCACCAGTGTTACTTTCTCTGAATTTGGTAGTATTCATAGAAATGGATCCCTTACTTTGCCCTCAGCTCTTGCTGGTGCTGCCATTGACCACCTTGGCAAACACATCTGATGCTGTGGCTGTGACCACTGCACTACATTAACACAGTAAGAGAACAATGCAACACATGTTTTGACAAAACACTTCTGAGTAAGAGGAATCTGCTATGTATTATCCAAAAACCACCACAATTAAAACCAGATATCTGTGCGCCCTTCACTCATTTTAATTAGTAAACTGACAAACACGTAGGAGGTCAGAAACAAAGATACTGGCAAGGAATTTTACCACTTGCTGTAAAATACACAAGTGTGCACTTTGCCATATTTGAGAATTTTTTCACATACAAACAAGACATGGCAAGACCATACCCCAACCTGCCTCAAATCTCTTCAAAGTGTTAAGTAAAACAGATGAGTATTTTCTTGATACTGAGCTAGGATATGAAGTTTGCTTTGACTGAAACACTAAAAACTGACAACAGGGCAACTGAGGACAAGATTTTCATTAAACATCTCACATTTGTAATACTTCAGAATTTACTAAAAGGATGAACTAGTTATTGGGTTTGTACTTCCACCACTGCACTAAATCCTGTCTCTCCCTCTCCTGCTCAATTTCACAGTTACAACAAAAAGTGACAGAAAGTACCAGACATTGTGCTTTATTCTGTTCAGAGGCCATTTACGCACATGCTTTGGAAGGGATGGCCGTATGGGCATCTGCAGTTCTGTTTTCAATTTTACAGCCCTCACTGATGAGCAACATTAGATAAAAAGCTGCTCACCCAAAGTCAAGTGTGTACCAGCAACAGAGAAACAGCTTGAAGGTGTTAGATAAGTGACATTTTGATTATCAGTATCACTTTCTATTAATGGAAAGTGTCTTTTTGCATTATCTAATCTGAAACCTTAATTTTGGGAGGAACAGTCAAAGCCAGTAACTTCATTACCTGGCTGTTCATATACAGTCATTAATACAATATACATTTTACACTGAACAATGACAAAAGCTCCCATCTTAACTGACATTTCAATAGCATTTCTCTATTAACATTTAATAGCATTGGGGAAAAAAGCATCATTTCTCTATTAGCCACATGAAGGCTCCAAAGGGTTTGTCATCTTCTGGATAGCAGACTCACCTGACACTGCTAACTACTCTGGAATTTTAGAAAAAAAAGCATTCACATTTTGCGTGAGAATACAAGAAAAAGCAATTTCACTTCATATCTTTTCATGGATATAAATAAGTGTACAACAATGAGAAATTAATTGCTTCACTTCATGTCAGAGTTAGCTACCACCTCTGTGGAATCAACACTGCCTACTCCAGGAGGCACCAGTGAGGTGAGGTCCTCAAGCAGAACATCAAAAATTCTACAGCTTGCTACCACATGGCTCTTAACTCCTAAGCAAACAAAAGAGAAAAAGCTCTCCAAAGAGCCAGAAGACTTGCCCAAGTCTGACATCAAAGTTACAAACCAACCCCTTCCCTTTAAACTCTCATTTAGCTTTTGTAGACTTTCCTCCTGAGTAATAATCTGATTTTGTACACATCATTAATTTCACATAGATTTAGAGACTAGCTGATCCAGGTAAAGGAGAATAGGATTTTCCAGTAACATTGCACTCCCTTAGAATGAAAAAAAAAATAAATAAACAAAAAGGACAATAAATTAAAATAAGGCTAATATATCTGTGATTCCAGAGACATACTCCAGCTCTTACTCAGTCCAAGTTTCATAAAGTGTAAAGGTGTAAGACAAAGTACGTATTCTGAGAAAGAGATCTCAATTTCTCTATTCACTCTTGAGCAAAGAATAATTTAGAATGGATCTCATCTTTACAGATGAGCCAAATCAAATTATAGAAATATTTTTAAAAGTCACAATGCCTATTTTCTTACTAAAAAGCAGACAAGCAGTACACAGGTCTCTGAGAGAAACTGCATTAAAGAAGAATACGTATGTGCCCAACATGATCTCCTTCAAATCCATTTCTGTGAATGGTTAAAACATTATCTCTCATTTTATTTCTGCTCCCTTGTTTTGCTGCTCTTCCTGCCAGTGTTAGACAATTTTTTTTCTCCTACTTGGCAGCACTGAGCTAAGTGTGAGCTCCCTAAGGCAAGGCTAATCACAGTGGGCCTTGTTGCCTTTCTAAGGAAGGGCAGAGCCTCTTTTATGCTGTTTAAAGGTCTTGGACAACAGGTTGTCAGTCAGAGACTGGACGAACCAAGGACTGTGGAGCCATCTCAACAAAATATTTGGTCAATACCAACATCTCTGCAATCTGCTTTAATTTTATTGTTCTCAGCCCATCAGCAGGCTGAAAGCAGCTCAGTACTGAACCTGCACCCATTCATAAACTCCTATGTCACTGGGATCCAAATGATACCAAAACCAAATGGAAAAAGCAGCCTACCTAACTGGGCTGACTCACCTCTTCCCACTGAAACCTCCACCACCAGCGCTTGGCATTTTCCACAAATGCAGGGCAGGCAGAAGCTACCAGCATTGGTAGCACCTCCCTAACCCCCAGCAGGCTGTCATTACTTAAAAGCTGTTTCCAATATTCAAGTAGTTTTAATCATCCTATCCCCATCAATCAAAATCACTGGGAGTGCCTTAAATTCCTTTTCAAACTGATAACACCTTTCCAAGATCGACTTCTAACATGTGTTAGAGAAAATGCGCAAAATTAGCCAAATGTAACACCAGCAACCCCAGCTTGGGGAAAGAAGATAGTCATGCACTTGAAAATGCAAACATGTGCCTGACAACTTGATGCAAAATTAATCCAATTCTGTATTCCTATATGCTTCAGGGAACTCTTATGTTTCTTTTTACCTGGGAACATATTAACCTTGAATAACACAGTGTGCTCTGATCCCCCTAAGGCAGATAGGGCTTATAAATCTATGAAAAGACTGATTAGAATAACAAAATATACTTAAGTATCAGTTTCCACCCTTGTGGGCTCTACAATAAGACAACTGGCCGAAGCAACTTACACATGTTAAGCTGCAGGCATCAAAATTAATTATTTTGCACCAAAGCTTGCCTCAAAAGGGACCACTGAAATTGGTATAATAAGCATTAGTGCAGCTCATGAAATTTATGTGGGCTGGGCTTTTTTTAAAGTTCATAAATCCCCTTTGTATGCAATTGTTATGTTATTGCTATTTGAAATAAAAACACAAATTAGACATTTAAAATCTTATTAAAATGTATGCAGTTAAACACTGACTAAAGTGTATATAACCCTCCCACAGTTTCAGATTTTATGGACAATATCTATCATTCTAAGTCCATAAGTATATTAATTGCATGGATTTTAAGTGCCATTAACATTCAACCAATAGTGTTATTCCAGAAAGCTTCCAGCAAGGATTATCACCTTTTGGAAATAAAATTTAATTTGCAGGGAAGGTAATAACATTTTAATCTCAATGTATTAAAAATGAAAGGAAACAATCAGCTAATATTGGTTTTGAACACTGGAGACCTGTCCCATGGCTCCCAGAAACTAAAACAAACCCATCATCTGGGGAGGCAGAGCGGGCTGTGAGTGACCTGGGGCCCCAGCGGAGCTGTGCTCGGTGCTCCACGGGAAGGGTGAGCCCTGCACCTTCTCAATCTCTCAGCACCTCGGCTGCAGCCCCAAAGAGAGCCAACAGATGCTGAGGTGAAAGCAGAGGGTGCATTGATTGCTTCTTTCAGGATTAGCATTAAAGTGTTCAATGTGTAACATCCAACCCTCAGCTCCTGCACCTCCTGATCAGCCACCAGCACACTGCACAGCGACAGAAAAGAAGGATTTTGCCTTAAGCCAACAGAGCATTTGACTTTGTAGGAGCAGCATAGATTAATCCTGTTCCTGTTTTTTGAATGTGGCAGTTGTTTGCTTTCAAAAGTGCTACGAGGCAACATTAAGTTGCTGTTGCTGGATACCATATTTATAATTACATCTCAGACTCAATTTCTAAAACAATTTTTTAGCATATCAAAATTGTCACTGGTACAAGGAAAAATTGGTACAAGGGTAGTTCTGCATATAATCTTTATGAAATTTGTGGTTCTTTCTCTGGAATTTAGATCTGTTAGCTCCAGGCTCCTAGCAATTTTTCCCAATTAATTACTGCTTTCCTTCCTAATTTTCTCAAACATTTTGGCTGTCAGTATATGTGTGATTTCCTCTCTCAGATTATTTCATAGCATTACAATTAGCATTAAAACAGATATTGTTTTTCCACTCAGAACCTATTGTTTTTGAAGTGAACCCAACAATTTTTTCCTGCTTTCTGATCTGTTGTGATGCCTAAATAACATCTGTAAAGTGCTCCAATATCTTAGATACAGACAAAGTAGAAGTAGCAAAGGAGTTTTCATCACTGATTGTAGATTTCTTTAGGAAGAATGGGAGAGGGATTCTTGTACCAATTTCTTTCCACATTCCCTTCTAGTAGAAACATTACATAACATAAAATTTGACAGAAGACCACTGTTTCATTGCCAAGAACTGTGACATATTCATTAAAATAAACCTTTTAAAAGGGGGCCAAATATGCTACAAGTGCTGCCTGAAAGAAAAAGGGAAAATTCCACTGAGATTTTAATCTGCCACTTACCATTGCTGAAATAATGGCTGATAGCATAGCTCTCAGTAGCTAATCACACTGTTAACATCCCTTTCACATTAGTTTACTTTTCTGTGAGCCATTGCTGTATCCATTGTAATTGTTTATGCTTCCTTTCAGGACACAAGGATTTATGTGATCCAAAGCTAAAGGAAACTTTTTTGTTAATGTCAGTGGATAAGACCTCACACAAAATATGCACCTTGGCTCTCTTGAGCCAGCAGTTACCAAGCCCTCATGTACAAATTTAAACTTGCAAAGGTTTCAGAACCAGTATCACAATCATGTCATCTAGGGATACAAAACCAAGCTCAAGTTTATATGCAGATGAACTAGAAAATTTTAATTAAAGAAATGTTAAGCTTTTGGGGTTTTGGGATTGTTTTTGGGGTGGTTTTTGGTTTTGTTTTGGGTTTTTTTCAATAAAGTGAAAAAAAAAAAGACAATAGTCTGAAGACCAGAAGACACATTTCATTCCATGTGTGGATGAGGGGAAACAGGGAGGCAAGCAAGCAAAGCATGGGTGATTACATAACAATTATTGATGGAAGAGAATACAAGATAAACTTGACTGTGTAAATGTTAGTCAGCAAATCAAGTGTGTTTAAACTGAAATGAGGGCACTGTTTGCAGGAGTTTCTGGCTTATAGCAAGCCTCACATCATAAACATTTTGGAAAAATTTCCGTTGACCAAACCCTGACTTGTTCAGGGCTTTCCAGTAATCACTATGGAGCAGGCTTGTTTAGAAAGAAAGTGCAGTGTATCAGCTCTGGTTTACTTTAGGATCTGTTTGTAGCAAATAAGGGATCCTGACACACCAAAGACCAGCTGAACATTGTAATCCATGCTCATACCCACATGAATATGGATGACTGCCATTACCACACAGAGAAAAGCAGGTTTTAAAACAGGTGAGAAGATTAAAAACAGGAGGAGGCAACTCCTGGACCTGTCCCACTTGTTGATGAATTTTAGGAAGCAGAATGGGACAGCAATTGAAAGAATAGTGACACTGCTATAGCTGCAATGTTTATATTTTGTTCTGAGCAGGCAGCAAGCACCTTCAGCACACAGAGCACAGCAATCAGTATAACTTCAACAGCTTCTAAATTCAAACAGAGAGTACAAACCTACAAACACTCACCAAGGCCTCTCTTCTAAACATAAACCACTAGTTGGTATTTCTGTGGGAAGAGTACTACTGCACAAAGCACTAGAACAAGTTGCCCAGAGAAGCTGTGGATGCCCCATCCCTGGAAGGGCTTGAGGGCAGGTTTCATGGAACTCTGAGCAACCTGGTCTAGTGAAAGGTGTCTCTGCCTTTCCACACCTGCTGGGGTGTGGAACTAGATGATCTTCAAGGTTCCTTCTAAACCAAACCATTCTGTGAAAGCATTTTACAGCACAAATCATCAGTATGGCAACTCCTCCATGCCCATACAAGTGAGTACAATTAGTTTGCATAAAAAACAAACAACTCTGCAGCCTTTGATAGCAGGGTCTGGACTTGATAGCAAGCTGTACTTTCTACATTCCCATATCTCAAGACCTGACCTGGTTAATACTACACAAACAGAGTGCAAACTCTAAAAATGCTGACAGAAAATGTATTTTTCTATCACCTACCTAGTGCATTCTCAGGGCTCCTGATAGGTTACCAGCCCTTTCCCTGACATCACTGTCTTTCAAAAGCCAATTTGCTATGGTGATTTGCAAATTGATGTGCTTTTGCCACTCTTTTTATGTCACTTTTTCGAAATACAACTGCAATTTATATTCTTAATCACTAGTTACATTTTACGTTTCCAGGCACATAAGATTATTACAGCATCCACTTCTAAGAAAAAACATTGTAGTGACCACAATAGATTTCATTAATTTCCACATTTCTTAGCTGGATCACCACCATTATTTTCTCCAAGTGTTTGTGCACCATCTGAGAGCTTCTCTTGTATTGACTGTATTTAAGGAAAGAGTTTCATTATATTTTTGCAGGTCAGCCACAAAACTTAATGACTATATGCCTTGCTGAGGGAATGGTTTTTCAAACACCCTACAAGCAGTATCAAAACTCTTCAAAGTCAGATACATGTTTATATTTCCATCAGCCACCTACCTCTTTAACTTTATTCCCCCACTCTTGAACAGACATTTCATCCTCACCTCTTATAAAGCCTGTTTCTTTTCTACTGCTTGACCTCCAAGTCATTGCTTCTCTATACCCAAGTTCTGCAGCTGTAGCTCCTAATCATCCAGCTGGAGTTCCACTCATTCAAGTCTCTCATGAGCTGCGGAATTTAACCCTGAAGTGGTCCTTCCATTTTTCTGCAGCTGACAACAGTTACTCTCTTTAATGAGTCCTAGCTATGGCTAATTTCTGCTTCCTTGTGTTTTCACTATCAGAATAGGCCCCCACCAAGCTCCTCTCTTGTTTCCCTTTCTGTCTCTCTCCTAAATCAAGGCCTGTGGATGCACCTTGGTGAGCTCATTGCAACTTAGCTCCCTCCCCACCTTTCCACAGCTACATCAGGTACTTCACTGGGTCTTATTTCCACTCCATATTCAACAAAACAACATGAACCAACTTGCTCTGCTACATTTTAAGCTTCCAGAACACTCTTTAATCACTTGCAAAAGAAAATCATCCACCAGCTGGGACTTTTCATGCAGTATGACAGGGCTCACCAGACCTCACAAAAGCCCCAGTTCAAGCTAATTGATGGCAGAACTCTCACATTCACCTCCCCCAGGTAAGAGTTTCAGCAGTCAGATTCAAAAACCAGACAAGTCCTGCCTGTGGCTCTTGGAAACTGTTGGGTTTTGTTTGTCTAGTCACAGTCATGGGGTTTGAAGAGTGCCCCTGCCCTCTCCAGGGGCAGAGTGTTGAATCCCTCTAGGTAACATCTTCCAAACCCTTCCTGTAACCTTTCATACATTTCAAATACTCTTGTGCCTTAGTTGCCATCTCTGTGTCCTTTCATTGTATTTGAGCAGAACTCTGGATTTATAAGCTTGTATTCACCTTGTGAAAATCTTCAGACAAAAGCTACCATATGAATTGCCTTTTGGGTGTGGTAACTGAGCCATGTCAGTTATTTGTTCACTCTTTCCACACTGGGCTAAATTTGTATTTCTAGCAAATATATCTCTAATCCAAATGGTTACCTGAAAACTGGTAGGCTGAACACATTAAAAAAAAAAAACAAACAAACTTCAGGAACACCCCACAGTCTCCAAAAAGCAGCATTTAAAATTAACAAAAACAAAATTAAAAATCCATGAGCTCTAGGCAGTAATTCTGGTATCCCAGAGACAAAATATGAAATACATCAGATAGTGGTTCAGAACTTTTTTCCATGGGGTCATGTCATAAGAAAAAGGAACATACAATATTAGTGTTCACATAAACCTTTACATTTAAAGGCATGAGAATTACACATTGACAGAATTTGGGTGTCTGAACATGCAGTTATTCTTTCTAGAAATGTTCTGTGTTTATGATAAATTCTTTTTCCATTTATATTTTATTCTTGACCAATTCCACCACTTTTTTAATAAAATAATGTTTTAAATAAAATCCTGTTGTAATTTGTTCCTGCCAATTTTGTTCTCCTGAATTCAGTTTTGCCTGCAGCAGCACTTCAGTTCTGACTTATAACTTTCACTAGTAAGGCCAATTAACTCTCATCATACCACTTTCCCTTAACCTAAACAGAACTAAGGGCTTCCCTCAAAGCAGATTGTTTTCTTCTAAGCCATACTTTGGATGATAAAGGAATGTAATTTAAAAAACACAAAACAACACAACTCCACCAAAATAAAGCCAAACAAACAAAATCAAATAAACAAACAAGTACCAAACATTTGCAAGAAAGGCTCAAAATGAATCTTGGAGATAATGAGGCTAGGATATTGTAAGCATTGAGGTTTCAGCAAAACTAAAAGAAAAAAAATGTCAAGGAGAGAAAAAAAACCATAATAATTTCTAACTTGCTGAACCTTTGGAGCAGGGCTTTCTGTTCTGATTCAATGAGCAAAAAGATGTCCTAAATGTTCTAAACTCTTGATTTCTTATTATAACATCCTACTCTACTTTGATGAACTCTTGCCTTTCCTATGAATTTCCCTACCACAAACAATCTAATGACACCTATCACTAAAACCAGAAAGAAAAATGCTCCATAATACTTTTGTCACTTTATTTTACAGATGTTACCTCTGCGACCTCTTTATAGCAGAGAGACTGTGTCTCCAAGAAAGGACATTGCCACCAAGCTAAAACACTCCAAGCCATTTTCTTTTCATTTGTCTTAATTTAATATATCTGGAAACAAATACCTGACACTGGTATTTGCTACCAGTTTTCAACCAGAACCCCGCTATACTAGGCTTTGGGACTTAGCTATGCTTCTTTTCTCATAAACAATACAGAAGAAAATGCTAAGCACTTCAAAAAGTAATTTAAGAGTCACAGACCTTAATGCTGCTTTGGGGTACTAGTGCACTATAATTAAAATAAAATAAAATAAAATAAAATAAAATAAAATAAAATAAAATAAAATAAAATAAAATAAAATAAAATAAAATAAAATAAAATAAAATAAAATAAAATAAAATAAAATAAAATAAAATGGCTTTTTAAATTGAGAATGCAAAGAATTGGGTAAAATATCTGCTTGTAAACTGCTGTTCTTCCTTCTCCTTCATTTCCTGATTATAGGCTTTTCTACAATTCTAATTATCTTTCCAAATAGCTCTTAAAAATAAACAAATAAACAAACTCTATGCTTTTACTTTATCCAGAGCACACAAGCAGGAGAAATACCAAAACAACACACAGAGATAGACAAATCCTGTAAGATGTCCCTCAGTGAAGAAAGGGTCACAGGTGCAAAGGCAGCAGCATCATGAGGAACAAAAAGCAGACAAACACAGATAACAGGAGAGAAAATGCAACAAAAGAGAAGGGATGTGATCACTGCTAAAAGGTGGAATATCCTTTTGAAAAGACAAAGTGGCCAGCTGGTTGCAGAAGGCCTCCTAATGAAGATGTGATGCCAAGGGATGAAAGTTTAAGGAATGAACAACCAGGTCCTGCTTTGTCCTGGAGCAGCCTGCCCAGGAGCAATGTAACATCCAGAGGCTGAGCACAGAGACTCCAGCTCCTGGGGAACCTACAGCCAGCACTGCCATTCCTGCTTCATCCCTAGCATAATGAACACAGGACAATGGAGCAAGATTCTTTTCCCAGCTATGAAAATCTCTCCTTGGGTGCTACTGGCAGTCTGGTATACAGAAGCAGACTCCCACTCTGGATTGCAAAGCAAATCATTTCATAGTTTGAAACCCATGGTACACAATCTACCCAGTAAGGCAACAAATGTTCCTCCTCCCATCTCTATGACCTTCTTATATTCTGGATGTTGTGAACCATTCAAGCTTGCAGTGAAAGTGAGACCTGCCAGATGTGTCAGATAACCCTTGTCCTGCCAGCTTCTCCACATGCAGTTCTGGAGAGCTCACTACAGGTGTAACTTCCAGGTAAGCAAAAGCCTAGTTTTCCCTCCTAGTACCACTTCACTCCAAATTAGAACTGCCTTTTTTTTTTTTTTTAAAACAGGCCTATAGAAAGAATAGGAAAACTAGAAAACAATCTAAGTTCTGTGAGAGAAAGAATGCTGTGTTTTGGCTTAAAAAAAAAATCAGAACAAAGTATAGTCTGCCATCTCACGTTGCTCAGATACAAGGCAAATTACCAAGAATGTTGCTGATTCTGTGGATTGATAAAGAGTTATTATATCACATAGCTACACTTTCCTGTATGGATTCCCTTTTTTGGCTTAATGTAATTAAACCATAACAGACATGGTTTCCAGTCAACTTGCCCTAATGCTGAATTAAATCTCTCGTGGTTTTAGCCCTGTGCACAAAGACTCCAACACTGCAAAAATTAAGCCAGCTCTTGAAAAGCACACAGAATCTTAATGTCTATAAATGATTTGTTGAAATATGAATAAAGACATGTACCTGGACCTTCCAAAGAGAGGTTTATAAGGTAGTGTCTACTCCCTAAGATTTATACATGCTTATGCTTTAGAGTTAACATGCCATAACAGGGAGGTAATAAGTATGTTGTTCACCAATTATTCAAAGCACTCTACATTCCTTCAGTGCTACACCACTGCTCCAGCTGGGTTGTGTCAGTTCTTTCTTCAGAAAATGCATCCAAATACTTGCAGATAGGTCAGGAGAACATACTGTGGAAAGAATATAAGCAGGGAATGGCAGCAACATATTCTGTTTCCAAGACTCTTCCAAAGATTAAGTTTACTGGTTAAATGTGTTCATAAATACAGCCTAACTTCCTGTAGGAAGCTCATGTATTTCATTCAGTACTTTTCTGAAAGGATTTAAATGTCCCTGCCAGTATTTTGATTTTAGTAACGTTTCAGCACATTGACATGACTCCAATATCTAATGGCTGCTGACTGCACCATCTGACAGGGTGATCCTGACCCTTTCAGAGAAGAAAATTAAGAAAATCAGTCATTATGACCAGCATTCCCCTCACAAGCTCAGTAGTCCAAGCTCCTATTAATAAAGGATCACCACAAAAATGCAAAACTCTACTTCAGAGAAAAAAAAATTTTAAATGGCAGTAATAGTACACAACATGCTTTTTTATATATGTTTATTATGTGTACAGAGAATACAGGTAATTTTATATGGATATGTTTACATATCTGTACATTTTTCTGTTTCTTTGTAGATGCACTAAGTTTTTAGGAAACTGATTCACCTTATGTAATTCATGTTTTCTAAAGAGCAAAGCATTCTAAATGTTACTCTGGTGCTAAAAGCTTCACAGCATAAGCCTATTCAATAAAAAAGCCTTAAATTATATAAAAATAAAAACCCAATAAACATTCTGTGATCCTCTGTGGGTTTGCTGTTCTCATCCTCATATTTAAATAGTTCACTGTTCATAAGCTAAGCCAGCCCCTTGCAATAAACCAAACATCACAGTAAACAAGCTAAAGTCATCTCAATTATGAACAAACTGAAATGTTCTTACCGTTCATTAAGGTTGCCTAGGAACTACTTTTACTTTTTTGAAAAACAGCCAGAGTCTGGATAAACAATTCAGCCCCCAAGATGTGCAGTGAAAACAGATAACATCCGAAAGCCATGAAATCAAAGTGCCAAAGGCACACCCTGGCCTGGCCAGGCCAGGCTGCCTGAGAACACTGGGATAATGGCTTACAAGCAGGGAGGACAGCATGGGATAGCCAAGATTTAAACAAAAAAAAAAAAAAGCAGCCACCAAAATTAGACTGCTAAATCATATGTAATCGTAGAGAGACGTTGTTAGCACCACTAAAACCAAAATTAGCACAAATAAATAGGTCTTCAAGACATTCATTAATTGTGAAAGACAACAATTCCAACCAGGCAGTTAGCACCACTAATCAGTGTCATCCCCCCCCACCCTGCCCCAGCAGCTTTCCCTGTGTTTTTTAGGCAGTCCCAACGTTTCTCTCATCCCTCCACCCTCCGTGACATGTAGTGAGTGGAGGGGCAGAGAGAAAAAGGACAGCCAGCAGTGTCATTTTGCCCAGTCACAGCAACCCAGAGCTCCTGTGTGGGCCAGGACAGAGCTGGCAGCTCCTGCCACAGCCTGTTCACCCAGCAGCTCCACCAGCTCCACAGTGGAGGCACTTCCAAAGGCACATTCCATGTGTGAAACTGGGAATCTCTGGGGGATTTTATGCTATGAAATCTGGATCAAAACCAAAGTTCTGGTTCCAGTGCAAACACTCCAAACTGGTGGAGTGTCTGAAAATTGCAAACTGATCTAGATTCACAGGTTTGGAAAAAATTGTAAACACCAGTCTGACATACTGGGAATTTGGCTTTTGTATTTCAGATGGTGATAGAGCATGGATACTTGTTAAGCTATCCATAGGAGTCAGAAAAGTAAAAAAAACACTTTTAAAAACAGTGTTACAGATGATTATTAAAACTTCATATTTTTATGCCAGTCATCTTCTATTTAAACAAATATTTCACATGCACAGAAACACTGAAACAAATTCTCAGTAATTTTGTTCATACAATGATAGAATCATTCTGACCAGGTAAGTTGCTTCAATCGTGCAATCGTGCAATGATGTCTTCATAACATATTCCTTAGGTGTCCTAATGACATATCATGCACAAACATATCATCATATATTACATTTACTACCACATCTATTAGATTTAAACTATCACCTTCAAATCAACCCAGTCGTTCTAGGCATGTCTCTTCCAAACTTTTCCCTTCACAAGAGAGGCCAGCTATTTGCTAGAGTTCAGGACAAACACGTATGTTGAAATGTGAGGAATTCCTGAAAAATAGTAGCTTCCATCTTCTGGCTATTTATACATGTTTGCATTAGGCATTAATTGCCTCCAATTTTTCCTCTTCCAGGATATTGTACTTCGTCTGTCTAGAGGTGTGAGTAGTGACATAGGACAACAAAGTCAAGCTCTTTGGTCCTGCAGCTCACACACATCTTTTCAGCAGCACACCAGGCACTTTGATTAGCTTTTGATAGAAGTGACAGATTTTCAAGCAAGAGTTATGTCTCCAGAAGATCTGATACTACTCCATAGTGGAAACTTGCACTTAACATTATCAGCCTGGTAAGTATTGGATTTTAGCTGCTTTTTATCTTACTCTATAAAATGCTTGCTCTATTTATAATAATTTGATTAGAAAGTGCTGATCACAGATCACAGTGCTTTGCAGATAGCACTGCTCTGGGGCTGAGGAAATAGGGAGACTGAAATTTCACTCTGCCATGAGCATTCAGACGATCTCCATCAAGCTACTGTGTGATTAAAGAGCCTAATTCCCCTGTGAGGTGATGATAATCCTTCTGCACTGTCTGTTCATCCCACAGCAACTGGGCAGGGCTAGGTTGATGAGCAATATGTGCCTGGAACCACTGGGTGTTCAGCCATAGCTCCAATAATTATCATCCCCACTCTGACCTGGTCTGATGAGAAGGGGTAGAAATTATGGTTTTGTGTAACTCTGTGTTAAAACACCATCTTTTGCTCTCCTGTTGGTTACATTTCTTTTTCAGAAACAACAAAACTCCCTGCTAACTAGAAAACAGTGTTTTCTCCAAACAATCTGCAGCGAGAGGAAAACCCATTTATTTGCACTTCTGTTTAGCTGAAAGAACACAATAAATAGTGTAAGGAGGGTCTTCTAGCTGTAATTCTTGGTAAATTTACAGAATTCCAGAAGTCAAAACTGACCTCTAAATCTTTCCACAGTTAGGCTGGAGGAGAGAGTTTTTCATATAGTAATTATCACTGATAGCACTATACACTCTCCATCACATTTTAATCACAATTATTAGGGTCAACAAGAAATAGAGGCCAACTCAAACACCAATTTCTGTTTCTCTTCTTGTTCCAAAGTATAAATGTGGGTTTATGAATACATACTGTATTTAAGTTTACCACAATGGGAAGTCTTGTTTATTGTTTTGAGAAAAGACATTTCAAAAATTACTAATTACACGTTAGTCCACACTCATTTTCAGAGGTCACTAATGCAAACATCTTGCTTTACCATAACTGCAGCCTTTCCCAGAAACAGATAATTTTATGATCAGTTAAAAATTAAATGGGACAGTTCTTTTGACCTATAAGAGCCTTACATCATTAACATATCAAGAGGAAGTGCCTAAACTATCCTTTTCTGCTACACAATAAAAGAACCACATAAAAAATAGTCACCAATTTTATAACTTAGATTTCTCTACTTCAGTATTTAATTTTAACTTTCCAATTTTAACTCCGTTCTACTCTGAACATAGTTTTTACATGAAAGTTGCTTCAACTGAGCTGGATTTACGCAAAGGAAGGTAAATGAAGGGCTACAATGTGTTCCCCACTAACAGCATCACATACTGAGAATAAATCACACAGCCTGTCCAAATGTACTTCACTGTTATCACTGCTTCCAGCTCTAAGGAATTTAAACATGATTCCTTCCACAGGAATAATTTGTTGGTTCAAATTCTGCTTTCATAAAGCCTGAAACATAAATGACGGTATTCATTTGGCATTGTGTGGAGATCAGAGCTGAATCTCAAACAGACATGACTGTCAGTGCTCGAAATGGGAGCCAAACTCACAGACTTTGGATCATGACCACGTTCAGTGCTCACTGTCCTGTGCTGAATTTCATAAAAATAATCTTTTGAATGGCACAATCTGTGCAATATTATATTTAACGGCATGCATAATTTTAGAAAACACATTTTAAATACAACATTTTGTTGCCAGTTCCCAGAAAGAACATGGCCATGATCATGCAGCAGGGGTGAAGATTCACAGGCCAAATTTAAGTGGCAAACCCAAGTTAATTGATATCTGTGTCTGGGATAAAACAAAACTATTAAAAAGTAATGCATATAAGTCTGAAGGAAAAGGGCTGATTTTCAAAAGCACAGCAATATGTTTGATGAATAAAGAAGCTCAAATACCTGCCTGCTTACAAGCGGTAGACTTTTACTCCAGTCTAACATTTCTTGGAGGTATTGAAAAGATGGATCTTCTTGGCTCTCCCTGCTCCAGTCAGGTGAAAGTCATCATGAGCAGAGTGAAAAGTCCTTTATCAAGAAGGCCCTTCATTCACTTATAAAAAGCAGTTTTTTGACAGAAGTACAACATAGAAATGAGGAAGGTAAAGAAAAGGAAGGATACACAAGAAGAAAACACATCATGTAGTTAAAAGAAACTTTTTTGCTGCCTGCTTTAATATTAAAGTGAACAATGAGTCCAGCAAAACAGGATCTACTTTGCATCCAGTTTGGACACAGATTTTGCCTACACAAGAAGGGAGACATTTGCTTGTTGGACCTGCCTGTCCACAAGCAGCTTCTGTGACTATGCAGACAGAGTAGCACAAGTGCAGCAAATACAGCCTCTTCTATTAAAGACTTCTTAATGAGTTCATGACATTAAATTAATTTGTTTGAAAATCTAGAAAATCTTCAGAAGAAGAGGAAATTTCCCCAAATTATAGCTCTTTCCAGTTATTTTTGGTAGAGCTGGCTATCATTCCCCGACACTGCGGACTGCAGAGTCCTGCCTTGCCAGTGCCTGGGCTGGGCTGGCTCTGGTCTTGCTTCCCAGCAGTGCAACACCCAGCACTTGCTGCTGTGGAGATCCCTGCCCCCAAACCAGGCTGGTATCTGTCACAGAAAGAGCTCTGGGAGAGAGGCCAGGTGTTTGCATTTAAATGGTGATGGGACAGTTTCACCAAGTGGCATGTACTCTACAGATTAAAGAGTCTAAGTCTCCATCCTTCCCCTGCCCACAGAACCACCTCATTTTACTTCCCCCTTAGCAAAGGCAGCTGCTCACACAGGGCTGGGAGCAGGGCACTCATTGCACACCCACTGTCCACACCAAGCTCTCTGCCTGCCTTGCTGGCATCTGCAGCTCCTGCACTCCAAGCCCACAACACATGTTATTTATGCCACTGAATTCAACAATCCAAACCCTCAAACCCAACCCACTTGTTGTTAAATAACATGTTGTTAATGATCAAACACAACCAAATCTACATATAAAAATAAGTACATAACTGCCCTATTTTATGAACCTCAGAAAATTACGTCACACACTTCTCCTTCAGTTCAGCTTCTTACACAGTAGAAGCCAAACAAAAAATCTACTATTTATCTATCAAAATCAAACCAAATTGTTATGGAAATGCTGAGATTTGAAACACTGGCTTCCTTAAAATCTTCATATTTTTCAGCCTCCCCTTTTGCTGTATGCTATGATGATTATGAGGGATACAATTAAAGCATACCAGCCAAGGGAGACTAGAAGTTAAAGCATATAGCTTCCTGGAAAGAGATTAAATACCTTAATTGCTCACAGACCTCATCAGAAAAAATAATAATGTAAATTTCCATCACTCTGGAGAGGCAGATCTTATGGATATTGGCACCACTGTTGCTCAAAAGTCTGCAAATGACCTCACTCACTTGTCCCAAAGAACATTTCACCCTCTCCTGCTCTCTTCTCCTCTCATACACACAAACACAGATTACTCTGCTGACCCAAGCAGAATGTTCTGGTCTCACATAGTGGGTGGATGACAACAGTATTATACTTTTCTATGCCTACAGCAGAAGCTAACATTTTTCCTGCAGCTGAAAAGGTTTGGGATCTAGAGAGAGTCGGTGAGAATTAAAATGTATCTTCTTTCAAATTTTTCTTTGATAGACGGGAACACATTCTGAAAACACAGTTCGTCATAGACAAAAGTGGATGAAAAATTCTAAATCACAGATGCATTGGCCTGGGATCAATTCAGGGTCCCTTTTCTCAGAAAACATTTAGAGATACATAAACAGGATAGAACTGAAATACTTCTTATGGCAGCAGGAGAGTATTTTGACAAGAAGTGTTCTTAAAAAATAACTTTTGTAAGTTATTTTGCTCTTGAAAGCTGATGCTTCTTACATATATCCCCATGCTCTTGAGATGCAGAAGCATGGGGATCTATGTAAGAAGCATCAGCTTCCCACAAAGAAAATAACTTTGTACTTCTTGTTTCATCAAAAAGAAATAAAATATCTTGAAAATGTAAAAAAACTACAGCTAAAATATTCAGATGCTAATCATTCCAAACATATTACTAAAAAATAAAGAGTTTTGAAGGCAATGTAATTTCGGTTCTCAATTAAGAATTTGTTTTAAACTATTTATTCTCACTAGACCATTAGTGACTTTAATAAATATTGCTATTAGAGCTCTATATTTGATTTTATAGCAATCAAATTGCCCAGTCCAGTCACCTTCTAATGACAGTTCTTTGCTCTAGACACAAGCAATACAATGAAATGAAACCTGCTCCCTGAAACCCTTTCCACATTACGGACACCTCAATCAATTCTGGTGGGAAGAGGCCTCTTTATTTACAGCAGCTCAATGAAAACAGAATTCTAGTCATCAAGTCTATTATTCACTGGATGTTCCTGTAAATCACATTTCTATAGTGAGTCAATGTTGCAGCACTCATCATGTTACAATTCTGTTATTGGGATTCCAGACACAAAACTGCTGGAAGTGAAGAGATTTTCCCAAAATTACCTTAAATTACATCTCTCTCTTACATATCCCAGAGATCGACTGCACTCAGCAGAGAGATGCAGACCCAAATTCAATTTTACATGCATCTTTTAAGAAAGAATCCAATTGAAAAAGTTGCTGTGTTTTTTTAAATTTTATTCTCATTTAAAATACAGTTATCATCTACTTTCTTCATCCTTTCCTGAAGAGATGAGACGATGGAATGCAATAAAGGGCACAACTGATCCTAGGCAGTGATTCACACATACAGAGGCAGCATTTGATGCTGCCACTAGGATTTGGTAACAGCTCCTTCAGCTCTGTGAGACCTGAAAGCCCCGCAAATGCCACCTTATGGAGATCTCCTGCCTACCAGCTCCACCCAGCAGGTTCTACCACAGAACACACTGAGGCAGAAGTGGGCAATAGCTGCCAAATACCTTGTTACTCAGTAGAGTCTGGGAATCAGTCACACATGTACAAAGAATGGTTTGGATTAAAAAACATGTTCCATAGGTCAAGAGCTCCATGTAATAGAACCAACAACATAAATGGGATAACACAGCCCACTGCTGAAGCCAGCTTTAGGGGTTGTACCGGCTGAACAGTACTTATAGCAAGTGGCTTCTAGACCCTGTCATGGTAAATCTGTGAACATGCACATGGTTCATCATTAGAAGATCTCTCAGCATGATCTCTTCAGAGAGGAAGCGAATTACAAACTCCCCAAGTGGAAGGAGGGCAGCATGCTGCCAGTATAGATTTCTTCAGTCCTGGCTGCTGTTCTGATGAAAATGCAGATGATTTTTTCTTGTCACAGCATAAATAAGATCAGGGCAAAAGATTATGCCACAGGTGAACTAGTGCTTCCATGTAACACACTCATGGCCCACCAGACACAGCCTGGAGCAATTGAATTTATGAAATGTGCTGCAGTTCTCCACTTCTATCTGAAACTCTGATTTAGCTAGCAGATTTTCAAAAACAAATTATAGCCAGACAAGACATTACTGACTGTACATGTACAGATACTGAAAAACTAGTTATCACTGCAGAATCCAAATGTTTCCTCTTGATACGCCTCTTCTATCATGACTATGGCTAAATACACTGTAATTGTTCTTAGCCACAATAAAGTTATACTGCCAACTTCTGAAGGATATTGCCATCCTAGATCATGTCTTTCTTAAGAGAGAGCCTTCAAAAGCACACTAGGTATATGAAAAGATTAGGAAGCAATCCACAATTGTGCAGCTCCCACTGGAATCTTTAGCTCTGTCCATAACTACAGTGTGATGGCCCTAATAGGAAACATAACTTCTGAAATCCTGTTCTTAATGAGCATGACAGTGTCACAAATTCTGCCTGAAAAGTTGTTCCCTGTCCTGTTTAGCAGAATGAGAGAGACACAAATAAGCAAAATCCCTTCTTTGAATGACAGCTATCAGTGACATGAAAAGTCCTCCTAGAACATGTATTCCAAGGGGTTTCCTGTTTCTGCTCCCCTCCACTCCAAGAGAATAAATTCGCCAGATTTATTATGGCATGTGTACATTTAACTTCATTAGTGACGATCAGAACATTCCAGTTGTGCTCACTGGCGGCCCGGGGGAGTCTTAGAGGAACTGGGAATGTTTGTACACCACTCGCGACCCCTTCCCCTGAAAGTTGGAGGCAAAGGCAAGGAAGGGGCCCCTCATGCGCATCCCTCGCCCCATCCCCGCAGCCTGCGCTGCGCTGGCGGCCGCACCTCCCGCAGCGACCCCAACTCCCCGGCTGGCTCTGCCCAGCGCCAGCTCCCCCGTCCTGCCCGGCACCCCGTGGGCACCCCGGCTCTGGCGACGGCCCCGCGGCCGCGGCGGAAGGAGGAAAAGTGGGAGGGAGCCGGGTCAGCGGGGTCTGTCCCGGGAGATGGGTGGGGAGAGGCAGCGGGCGAGCTGGGCTGTGCCGCAACGCCCCTCGCTATAAACGGAGGGGCCGCGCACGGAGCGGGAGGAGCGGTGCGGCCGGCAAGGAGCGCGCCCGGAGCTCAGCTCAGCTCAGCCCAGCCCAGCCCAGCCCAGCCCAGAGCGCTCCCAGCGCCGCCGGGGCTCAGCCACCCCCGCCCAGACCCAGGTAAGCGCGTCCCGGCCGGGCACCTTGGGCCAGGGGCAACCAAAGCGTTTGCGAGCGCGGCACGGCCTCATACGGAATTTATACTTGGTTTAGACGGAGCTGGCACAGGAAGGCTCAGTCCTGGACGAAGCGCAGCCACTTAATCCCCCGTGCTTTGGCTTGCCCGTTGCACATAATTATTTTAGAAAGGAATAAGTGCCCCACAGACTCCCAGCCCTGCGCCTGTGAGCTCTCGAGTCCCATCAACAGTTTGAAGAGAAAGCAGGGGCACCCTTTGACAGGAGACACAGCTCGGAGCAGTAATCCCACCACAGCATCAATGCTCATCCCAACATCCTGCAAGACACGGCCCTGGCACCTCTGCTCAGGATCAGATGGGCAATTAAATTTTTATTGCTGCGCTAAGCTCACGACAGAAATTAATCAAACACCAAAAGTGATGCCCATGATTTCTGAGAGTTGTGCAAACAATTCAGTTTCTCAGTCTAGCAGGCAATGCAACTTCCACCAATTAGCAGCAAGTATTGGTTTAATCAGAATTTTGTAGCATACACTCTCCATAACCAGATCTATCCTTTTTCTACAGAGCAAGAATTGCAGTGATCTACAACCAGAGATTTATTTTAGTTAGTGAACTTAAAATGCCTCCCTGCCTTTTTTTTCCCCAGCTAGTTTCTAAACTTCTCTTGGACTCACACTGGACTAGAGTTCTTCAGCAAGTTCAGATGAAGTCCTCTAGTATATTTACTGTTCTTCACCTCTCCATGCATCAAAGCACTTAATGTTACTAGTTACTTACAAGTGTAAGCCCTATATTCTTCTAAGTCAACTGGTGTATCAGCAACTAAATCAGTCAGGTCGTGATGTGCACAAGCAGTAAAATTGCAGTATTCACTTACACCTCTTTATGTTTCTGCCAAATCCCTAGAATTAATGAGACATATAGCAATAAGGGACAGCAAGATTCTGCCCGGAGTATGCTACAGTTCAGTGTAAATTTCCATCACTTCCAAAAGTAGCAGCCCTCGTTTGGATTGTGTTGTGCTGAAGAGCGTGGGACAAGGTAGCAAATTGCCTCAGTAAAATCACAGGATGAGGATATACAGAGGGAATTTTTTGTGTAGGGAAGCCTCTTCTCTTGTCGCTTTCATGAACCCACAGCACTAATGTGATTAGATTTTTGTCTAAAGAGGAGGATTAAGTATGGCCTGAAGCAGGTAATTACCATGATGATGTAGCAAGGCTTTTTTAGGTCTGTTTTAGTGTCAGACAAATGTTTCATACTCCTGACTATGGCAGTCCATTTTACTTGTTGCCACCATAATCTTTTAAATTACAGCATCTTTCAAAAATATTAAGTGCCTACAAATTCAGCTTTACTCGTGTATTATTTAAAATATACCTTTCCAGCAGGAACGTGGTATTTCTGCACACTTTTCCTCTCTACAACTTGAACTACATAGCAGAGAAAAATCAGTTGTGGTTATTGCGTGCTTCCTACTTTATGTTGTTGAAATGACAAAGCAAAGTGGCTCTGTACAATTAAGAGAAGTCACATTTATCATTAAATTTGAATATAGCTGGTTTCATTCTCCCCTTACTTTAGTCATAGTAATACATAGAAACAGAGATAATTTTTGCACTGGAGGGGAGCAGAAGTGTGCTAAATTTCTATGGGGTAAAGTGTCCTGCCTTCCTGCTTTGAAATAGTATCTTCTTGGGCTGGCCAGCATGTGCAAAGTGCAGCTAGGAGTTACTGGTTTAAAAGGCAGCAAATACCAGCCTGAAGTGTCAGTGCCCACAGTGCTGCACAAGTGAGGAGAGTGCTGCCTTTAACTTCCAAATATCACAACTCAACAACCTGCTTTTTACAGTCCTCTTAGAACAAGAGGATGTATTTGTGTTTCCTGACTAATATTAATTGTATTGAATATTGGAAAATATATTTAATTTCACTCTTTGTCATACTATAAAAACAGAGGCAGATGCAGAATGTAAACATGTTTACATGTGATTTAGTTACACTTTCTAGAAATGGACTGATATGGAAATACGTGTCAGAGTTAATGCCCATTTAAAAAAATTCTATTTTGGATAATAGACACTGACTGCATTTTTCAACTCCTAAGTTTTCTCCTCTATGGTAATTTTATCCTCCATGTTTATTAAAGGAGCATATTTAAGTAGTTCCCTTCTCTGGCACTGCCTATTGTGAGCACAGTAATTAATACGATAATTTAAAGTTACATAAATTACAAACTCTCATTACGCTGTCCTAGTTAAAATCTTGTTTATGCAAAAAGCATAGTATTAGTTTAAACCATTTTAAGCTGTCACAAATTACTTCTATTTGCTCATTACCTCTCTTTTTTCTCTGGAACTTCTTGCGTTCCAGAAGTTATTAGTGTTACCCATAGTATTCATAAGCTCACCTGTGGTTATTGCTTCACAGACTCTAAGAAGCTTGCAATTGGTTGGCATATTCTCTGCACCTTAAGTATCCTATTCTACCTTAGTGACTTCAAAAAAGGTCATATTTGTCTTGATATAGATACAAAACATGGATATTTATGCATTACTTTAATCAAATACTGCTTACATGGTTAATCTTGTGCATTTTTTAAACTGAATTTAAGGGTTATCAGCTAGGAGACTACCTCGATGAGAGGAAAGCTCAACTGAAATTGAATTTGGATATGTAGTATCTAAAGCTGAGCTAGGGAGATAGGTTATCAAGATTCATTGGCCTACAAATAGATCTGCTTGGGCTTTGTACTGGACACATGAAAAAAGAGGACAAACGGCCAAGTTGGGAAGGGTGGTGGACAGCAAAGCAAAATATTCCCCTCACCTATTTCTGACAGTAATTCTGGCAGCACAGCAACCACCATCTCTCTCCAGAAGGAGAAGCATAAACTTAGAATCTTTTCAGAGTTGGAAGCGTGGTAAGATTGGGAGCTCACAGCTCAGAGGATTGGGTGCAGATTTAGCCTGGCCACTACAGGCCCACAGCAGCCTGTTTGTCTTGTAGGCTCTATGGCATATTTAGTTAATCTCTAGCCTTTGGGTAATCCTGGCTCAGTTTTCAAGCCTTACACAGTCTACTGCTGCTGTTTGTTCCTCCTGCTCTCAGCTGTACAACAATTCCATCAGAAATGCAGTGGCACAAATGTGTTTTACAATGTGTTCCTATCAAAAAATAATTAGGAATTTTTCTATTCTTGGATGGCAGTTCACATTTTTGGACAGTTAGTCCTAAAGGTGACTATGACATTTTTAAGAAGTCAACCTCTGCATTTTAGGATCACATTTGAGAAGAAACATTTTTTAAAATCTCATGGAATTCTGAAAACAGAATAAAAAACGTGGATCACTTTTGAAGAGAGAGGGAAATGGAGGGAAAAATCATATCATTGTTTTCACTATTGTAGGGTTAGTTTCCACAACACCAACAGGAATAAAGAGGTTGCTATTGCTGAGTGTTGAACCTCACCTACTTACATGGAATTAACTTTGCATAAAAGTTAAATTTTTTGCATGTAAGCACAAGGCGAGTTCAAATGCATTGGAGAGTTTGAGTAGGTGGCAACCTAATGTATGCTTTGAGTTTCTAGATGCACAGAGCTCATTCATGAAGCTGAAACACTGCAGTCAGAAGAACAGAAAGGCTCCGGTAGAACTATTTCAGTGCAATTGTGGCTGTCTCTAAGAAAGTTACTAATCACAGTATCATTTTCTGTCTCTTCCTTCTGATCCCAAACACCCTAGCAGTGAAGAGCAAGTCAGTAATCTTTTGTTAATGACAGTATTTCTTTCCATTCCCTTTCCATCAACAAATTTGTTTAATATCACTTTCACCAACAGACAGTCATTCTACTCAGAGCACTCATTCCACGTTCTGTACCATTTTCTAAAGTGCATCCTTGCCAACAAAAGAAAACAAAAAAACCCCTAAAATTTCCAGATGTACCTTAGAAGAATCTTTGTCACTTTGCAACATTTTGGGGAATTTAACAAATTTGACCAACAAGGGGAGCTATGATACACATACTTAGCATTTTTTTACCTCAGCTGTAAAAAATGAAAAGAGGTTATCTTGACTGTAAGTCCTAACAGCTGTGATTGTTTGAGACAAGGCACATATGAAATAAAATTGCTGGTCTAATAGTTTTTGGTCTTATCTTCAGATAAATGACAGATTATACTAAAATTACTCTGAGCTTTCAAGTGAATTGCAGCAAAGGATAGGAAAACATCATGTTCCAAATGACATGCTGTTAGTATTCTCTGCTGCACCATCATGTGAAAGAACTACAGATTTTGGCCTTTGGTCAGGTATCTTTTAAAATTTTTATTCCATTTGTGTTTTGTTTGATAGCAAAACTGTCCAGGTATTCACTACATAACAAGGCTAGCTAGAATGCTTGGTTACTATTTGTGGTGTTTATCTCCTTTTATTGCAACTGAGTAGCATTTCTCTTGTAGGCGCAGAAAAGGGATAATAACGGAAGACGACCTCACAGCAGGAAAGTGAGATCAGATTGGCAATGCAGCAGTGAGTGGCATGATTGAAGACAAGATAAAAAGCAGGCTACAGCAAAAGGTAACTGGCAATATCTGAAGAAACTAGTACTGAATTTAGGCAAGGTCAATATTTAGATAGTATTTCACTGCTTGAGGTGAAAGCTGTAATTAGGGTTACAGCCGGAACAAAGAATGATTTAACTAAACTCCTAATTTCAGGTAATTCACCTATTCCTTTCTTTACTTCTAGGTCATTCAACTTTGTGACTTACTGATAGATCCTTGGCTAGTAGAATCTAATAATGAGTAGATGAAGTATAGGAACAGAAATAGAAATTAAAATTCAGTGGATTCTTGAATCCACTTAGTTTTCAGAAAACAGAGAGGAGAAACTGAAGAGGAGTGCTGTGCCTCAGCATTTCTAGCTGAGAGGGACACATGCAAATAAGTTAAACATTCCAGAAAACCACTAAACAGCTGTACTTTCATGATGGGGGGCTTACGCAAGGAGAAAAATGTACAAGTTGACTTCTCTAAAAAATGTTCTGTTGGCAGCTGGCCTCCATTTAACTCTGTTTTAGCATCAGCACAGCCTGGCCAGAGCCTTTCCTCGAAGCAGGCAGCCCATGATGTACAGAGATGTAGCCTGAGCTTGTTTATTGAGAAACCATTCATGCCCTTCCTGGTCTACATTTGTAAACCACTCATTCTTATTGCCCAAGCCTAACTGTTTATACAGTTTTACTTTCTTCCCCTGCCAAGGGGTAAGTCTGCTACCTCTGGAGTTGCTCAGGGTTTGCTTTCTCCGTCCTCAGGCTCTCTGCTTGGTGTACAACAGTCAAATGGAAGGCATGGGGCAAGAATCAACATGTGTTGTCAACACTGGGACTCTACTTGTGTTGTCTTTATGATTTTCCTCTTAGTTTTGTTATTAGCAGCTTGCCATGATTAGACAATTACAGTTTTTCTGAAATCAGGAAAAAGTATTTATTTTCACACGGTTTTCCTAAAAAGCACGTCAAAGAAAAAGGGTTTTAAATTATCTTACCTTCAAATACATCTTATGATGCTGCTCCATGTTCTTAAACATAACATCAATTAAAAAAAAAAAAAAAAAAAAAAGCCATGTCAAGAGACAGCCACACACCCAAGAAATTGCATGGTAATTTTCCTAGGACTAGAGTGAAGCTTATTTAGCATCTCTGGGAAGGCACAGCACTACCCCTTCTGGGCTTCTATGCACTTTTGTTTGCTTGAGAACTGACACTGCACCTGCTTGAGGATGCACTAGTTCACAGTATCATAGATTAGCTCACTCCAGCTGTAACAGCTGTCTTTGTTTTGCTCTCTCTGGCTGGTCCTCAGTACCCACAAGGAACATCTCAGGACAGCAAAGAGAGTTCACCAATTAATTTTATTTTCAAAATAGAGCAATAAATTTTACTTTAGGGAAAAAAAAAAAACCAAACAGGAAACAAGCTGTACAAATTTGTCAGAACATCTATTTTGGGATCATTCTATTAAGTGTGCCGCCTTCCAGACAAAGCACTAAGGATCATAGTAACTTGTTTTTCCATGGGTGATAATACCTTTCACACTGACATGGTTTAAGGTGTCTATGTTTGACCTTTCCTTTTCTTTGATTAACCCCTTAGAAACTCACTAGTTCAATTAACTCATATATTCTCAAATTTTCTTCTAGTCCTCATAATGATCTGCCCTTAACAGGAGTTTTGTGCAACTGAAAGCACAATTGGGCCTCTGCTTTCAGTGTTATACCTACCAACAGTTACAATGATACTAACTTCTCTTGGGCTTAGCTACATTACCATTTTAAAAGATTTTTTTTGTCTGAACAAACTCTTGTACTTTGCCAGTTACTCATACTGTTTTCTTTCCTTTCTGCCTTTGGTTCCCTTTTTCTGACCCTAATGAGTGATTCATTAAGAAGCCTCCATGCTGATCTTTTGCTTTTAATCTTTTAACTTTTCCCTCCAGGCTGTTCCTAACATTCTCATTTAGGGAAGAAAAGTCTTTTCTGAGGGGTATTGCCGTTGTGTGATATTTTCCCACTGTAAGGATGTCTAAATTAATTATATAATAAGAAAAGTAATCAAGTGTCTCAGTCAGACACAGTGAACCAAATCCTATTACAGATTGCTGAATTGCAAGACAAAGCTTCCTCTGAACTAAGGTGTTGAAATCTAACATCCATTTCCTTGCTCAGAAATCCACAATACATTGCTTTTGCTTCTTCAGTAAGATAAACACTATTTTTCAGCACTAAGTCAAAAGAAAAAAAGTGTTTAATGCAAGGTTTGCTTTCCTCAGAGCTGTAGCACTGACTGGTGGGAAGTTACATGGAAATCACTAGCCATAACACTGGAAATGTAGCAATAAAGCTTTCACATTAGCTGGTTTAGTTACCATGACAGACACTTTATGTGAACACAAACCAGTATCACTAGAAATGCTGCATCTGCAGACATGTTTGTATTTCAGCTTATGTCTTCGTTACTCAAAGCAAAATATTCTGTTTCTAACTTTAACCACATTGGTGAAAGGCAACAGGAATGAGATTCATTGGAGGGTTTTAGAGAGGGAAAGTCTTTTTAGGTAACAATATGCAACATGAGCTACTCTCAGTCAATTCATCTAATTTCCATTGGATTACAAAGTGGAACACTGTAGGAAGGAGGTCTCTCCATTTCTGGAATAGAATTAGAGAATTTTCAGTGTTTCTTTTCTCTCCTGCTTTCTGATTAACCATCATTGCAGATGAAGGTAATTGCTCTGCACAATGCATTTCTGAAGTTTGTTATTCATTAATTTACATTTGTCTGCTATAGCTGAGGGGGAAGCAGGGGGGTTGGCTGGGGAGTGGGATATAAAAATAAAAAGCCCATCCTGCAGAAGAGATTGCATGTTGAATGCAGGAAAATGTTCTTTTGAGGATTAACATGCCAGGTAAGGCTTCAACACACACCAGAATGTTGCCATGCACATCAAAAGGTTACTGATTTGATTTACAACTTGAAGCAGATCTATGTAAGCTCTCTGGTGGCACATTTCTTACTGTTTTACAGGAAGGCACAAAAAGGCAGCTCCTTGTACCAGAAAAGTAGAAGTGAAGCTATTTTTCAGAGTTTGTTGCTGATGGCATTAGTGTCTCACCTTTAGCTAAGGAAAGTTGTTCAGGAATGTAAATAAACTACATATATAATGTTCATTTTTGCCTCTGTATCTTCTGGCTCAGCAGAAGAGTTACACGACTCTGGGAGAGGGGCAAATGACACTGGTCTCTGAATAAAATAAACTACTGGAAAAAACAAGAAAGCCTCTATTTGGACTAACTGGAAATTCCACAAAGTGCTATCACCTCCCAACTTTGTCTACAAAATTATTAGCTGTGTCCCCTACCCTTCTTCCTAGAAACATCCTCGCCTAGAGGGAGCAACAGAAACCTAATTAAAGCATTACTTTTGGTACATTTATACTAGTAATAACACTGATTGAGTTGTGTCTTTCACAGTAAAGCTGTAATACAGAAAAAGGGCAAAGATTGAGAAAAATCCTTTTCTCTCAGAAGTAGGGGATTTGGTTCTTGAGGAAATAGTTGAAGTTTTGGCCTTTCCATTCCATTTTCTGTTGTAATCTCTGCCAGGAACAGAGGTTCTGACAGTGATTTCATATTGCTGAGAGCATGCCACTCATGCAGTAACCATTTTATGAAATTATCATTTCTGATTTAGATTCATGAAATAGATTTTCTGCTTAACTATTAACAACCACTAATATAACCTAGAGTTTAAGCTTACGTAAATCTCACCTGTTTTTGCCTAGAGGCTGGTAAGCAAGATCTGTCTTGCAATTGTAGCAGTTTATGGAAGCAGCCTTTTCCCCCCCTTAAAGGCCACTCTCCACATGATAGCTCCCTTCTGCTGGACAAGTGCAACCACTGACTAAGACTAATATCTGGACAATGGAACTTAAAAACTCTTTTCAGTGTTGGATGCATTCCAGGTAGCATTCCTTCCAGCAAGAATAGAATCAGAGACCAGTGATACTCAAAAGAGCATGTAAAACGTATTGTAAGCTTTACTTACTTGAAATCACAGTAATATAATAGCATTTCTCCTACAAGTTAGGCAGGAAGAATAGTTGTTACTGCTATTTTTTGCATATTGAAGAAGGAACCCTCCGGCTTCAGTGAAGAGCATTGTGTAACTTAGGACAGATTCAGAGGTGTGTGGAATGTCCAGTAAGCCAATTGTGGTTTATATAAGATCTGAAAGGAGGTGATGTATCCCACTCCTTGTACCTGATCTCTGCCCTTAGAACTGGCCATGGTAAGGTGTGCTCACAGCAGTGCTTTTTATTTCACTGTGGTTTTTTCTTTCTTGCCCCTCCACAGCATTTGTAATATAAGACTGAAATATAAATCAGGATCAAGGCCAGAATTAATGTAAATTCCCTTACTTCTCAGATTGGAGGTGTTCACAATAGAATCTTATGGTGCATTACATATGGAAGCAATGAAGAAATTTCAGGTGTGGGGTTAGGTATCGAGAAGCTGTATTTCTGTAGGATGTGCCATGCAATGTAATATTAAAAAACCAACCAAACAAAAACCTTAAAACTTCTTATTCCATGGAATGAAGCTATCAGAAAATAAACTTAAAATTCATCAAATTATTTCACTTGCACTTAACAAACCCCAATTCGATTTCTGTCTCTTATTAAAAACAATCACATGGGGCACACTATATTTTATATAGGCAATTCCAACTGCAATAAAGGAAATGGGTTAATTCATTCATTTACTATCACTCAGAGAAAGTAACTGTGCAGCATGTAACCTTTCACAGCTCAAACAAATCTCATTTTTATTCCTTCTGGGATTGATGGCTTAATTCTGGTTAATTATTGATTCTTTCAGGTACTTCCAAATACCCTAAAGATACTTCACAACCTGGCATCAAATTTCAAGTAATAAACCTGCAGTAAAATTTGTATTCATACTAAAATATTATATTGTGCTGCTGTTCAAAAAACTTTTCATGTCAGTGCAGAAAACCCTAGAAATTCCAGTCCTACATTGTTCTGGAATACCTTTATTTTGTCTTTCATTTACTTTCATCTAATGTGCAGCAAATGGCATTGTTAGCAGTATGAGGAAATGACATGATCCTGAGAAGCAGACATTAGGTTATCCTGCTGGTTATTGATCATTTTTATCTCCCAGAAGGGTGCCAATCTTTCTTTTTGGTAAAGCTAGTGGTCAGAGCAGAGGTGCAAAAACCCATGCTGGATTGATTATGGTAGTTAGTGCACTCATTTCAAAGTCTTAATATGCTGCCTACATGTCTTCAGCCTCTTCTACTACAGAAAGGGACAATTCTTTACCTTGTTTTACAAACAAAAGCAGTGACTGCTTCCTGCTATAACGACTAATTTTCATATTTAAAAACTAGTTTGGCTACAGGTTTAATAACCTAGATAAGGAAAAGATGATATTCATTTCTGTCAAGACAGACCAACCAAAGTAACAGGACACCATGAGAATCCATTCCCTCTCAAACATCATCTTTTCTGAAGCTTAGCATGGTGATGTTTAGTTTTAGAAGTACTGAAATAGAACTATTAATGTAGAAATATATTTTATTTTGTTTATTTAATTATCTTTTCAGTTTAAGTTACTGCTCTGGGGATAATTTTATATTCATATCCTTAAGGTTATATGATACCTAAGACATATTAAACTACAGAGAGTTTGCAACACATTCATGCAGCCTTGGTCAAATAAAGAAAACAGATTGTTCTGATGGTTAAATGGGAAAAAAGAGACCAGAAAATTAGGTAGAAAAGTCTAAAATATCTGGCATACACTGTCAAGCCAGAGCCAGCAGTGTCTAAAACCACCACCCCACTGATCCTCCACAAGACATTAAACATACTGCATGTTGACAGTGGTTAATCTTTCAGTGTTTGGAGTCCAGTTCTACATGGACTGAACCCAAGAATGTTTTCCTTACCCTTAACAGCAGAGAAAACAAATATGTGTGTATAAGAGGAAATCAATGTTTACTTTGAAACTTAAATCTAGAGAATCCTAAAAATGAAAGCTCAGCTAAAAGAATTGTACTTACTCTCTACTGAAAGACTTCTGGCTAACTCTAATGAACACCCTGTTGATCCATCAGTCAACAAATTTTTAAAAAATCCCCATAAACATTGCTATGGTAGCATTCACTAAACCACTAAGTTCTGGTGAGGTTGAGAAACTCTAGTGAAGTTGAGCAATCCTTTCTTGGCATTAACTTCTACAAGTAAAATTTTATAGAAGTATGTACATCAGGGCTTCCCAGATTCTGGGAAAAAAAAAGAAAAAACCCCACATACACAAGTTGGGGATTGATAGTGAGCTTTGTCCAAAGAGCTGAGTAGTAGGCAGAGACATTTCCAGTATTTCTGGACTCTGTATATACAGTGAGAGTTTATGCAAACAAAAGTCCAAACTTTCCCTGCTACTGCAGCTGCTCTCAGTATAACTGTGACATCATTACACTGCAGACTGCTAAAAAGAGCAGAAAAATTGTCACATCTTTGATTGTAGCGTATTAGCATTTAAGGTCCAAAAAATATACTTGAAAGGTTTTGTTCATCATTCCACAGGCCCATAAATTAGTGTTTAGAAATGGCCTTTCACTTAGGCCAATTTTTGCCACATCTATTTCTAACACAATGTGTAAGTGTGCAAATAATAGATTAGATTGCTTTATTCTTCATTTTAAATCTAGCCAACTGCTTGCTGGTTTTCTATCTCTATCACTTCTATTCTCCCTAAATGCTCCTATTTTTAGCAACTTAAATATATACACTTTGTATGCTTGTACCCAAACATCCCTTAAGTGCACAGAGATACACTGACAGTGTATAACCCATTGGACATAAATACAGCACAAGATCCTGATTAGTCCAGCTCCTCTGGCACAGGACAGTATAGTTTATGTCTTTTTTTGGTTCTAGTTTGCTCATTTACTACTTCAAAAAAAATAAATTGCATCATGACACTAACAACCCTTCTGCTCCATCTGAATTAAAAGCTGTTTGCCCTTACCAGCATTAGGGAACTATTTAGGTAAACACATAATTTGAAACAGAATAACAGTATCATGCACTGACATTGTCCAAAGAGGTAATGACTAATCCAAGCATATTAGTAAAAGTGGGAGTTGGTAGTTGTGTAAAAAGGGTTAAATATAATTCTATTTTCAAATAATTAAATTGCTTAAAATTCATAAAATGTACACACCATTCAGATAACACTGTCTAGGCTTGTGTAACCTTTCAATCTCTAAAAGTCCCTTAAGTTTCTTAAAAAAAAAGTAGTTCTAAAGTGTCATTTTCAACAGTAAAAATATCTTAATTTAAAACTGGCTTATATGTGGATTAACAACATGCTTAGTTAGATATAAAATAATCTTAGTTGAATGATTAGGTGTCACTGGTTTTCCATCTGCATTGCTAAAGTGAAGTTTCTTTAAAATATTCTTCCTAATTTGAGTTACAGAGTTTAAGCTGCACATGTCTTTGAAAAAATAAAATATCATAATCTTATTCTAAATCTTAAAAGTGCAAGAACTGGACTGAAGGTTAGCAAAACCAGGAATGTGCCAGAATATAGGAAATTAGATAGAAGCTGGTAGATGCTAAAATAAAGTGAAAATAATTACCTCTGGTACATTTAATTTAAATAAGTACAGGTACAATGATATATATATATATTTTGCCTTATGTTTGCATCTCAAATAATCTTGAATGAAGGGGATATTTTGAAAAGTGATGGCACTTGAGCCTAAAACAGCAATTCTCTTATTTTAAAATAGGAAATACAGACCTCTAGTGGTCAAAATCTACATCATATGAATTAAACTTCAAAGCAATTTAAATGTCACTATGCTTAACTGTCTTAGTTTCTTTTGTATTTTCCTCCCCCATAATCATGCAAAATCATACACACCCCCAATTCCACTGTTCAGACATTCCACAAGCATTGGTTTTTCCCAGAGGAAAAAGCCCCTTCATCTGTCCTTTTTCACATAAATTTTATGACTGAAACTGAGTAGTTGAAAGATACTTGGGAAGTGAAGAGAAAATTAATGAGAGTAGTCCATGAGAACAAACAGAAGATAGATGTTAATTCTTCTCAGAATAAGCTATAAAGCCATCCTACAGAAGGACACACTCTTTTGATGTGTGGCAGAGGAAATAGAGAGAGGTTCTTACAGAGAAGGTCAGAGTACATAAACAGTTCACATTTGCAAGGTAACAGGAACAGTTCAGCTAGCACAAAAAAAGTAATAACCAATTCAGGTTTTGATCTTATAGAGAACCTGATCCTGAAAGGATCACAGGCAGTTTATTTTCCAGCTATATAGAGCCAGCACAAGTGAAGCAGACCAGCTTGAGCTCTTCCAAGGGGAAGGCACAAAGAATCCACATATAGGTTAGAGCATTAAAAAGATACTTACTTTTAAATACAGTAAACATCACAAAATTAACAGCAATTTCAACAGACTGGCAGTTGCCTCACTTGCACAGTTGTTAGAAGAAAACACTAAGGCCAGTACAAGGTCCTGTAAGTTGTGTTTGTTCTGATGTCAGACCTCCTCTTGATCCGAAATTGCAGAGCAGCAGCCAGCTTGACAGCTGCTAACACAGGTCTGCTTTGTGTTCTTGGTGTTTGTGAGCTGATGTACAGACAGTGGCTGGTGCTGTACTACCTATCACAGTCCCTTTTCAGTAGTATTTTGATTTATTGTCATTTACCACAAAGTCAGATGCTGACCTCTGTGGAAGGTACCGGCAGTGATGACAAGAGCCCACTGTAAAGGCACCACAGTTTGAATTACGTACCCATGTTTGTATTTCCTCTTTTCCCTTCACAATTCATCTATTAACTCTGGATTAAAGATATTTAGGAAAGCCATCAGTGGGAAATACAGACTGTTAGAACTAGCTGAAGAAATAAGAGCTAGGAGAAAGGTAAATCTATGGCTTCACAATGGTACTGCTCAGGAACTCCAGGAAAGCACAGAAGGTGCTGAAGTGTGTGTGTGTGTGAAATAGAAATAGTTCTATTCTGGAAATAGAATTGTTCTATTCACTAAGGCCATGAGGATAGAAAGCGTTACTCTGTGGGATAGAAAAAGACACCAAAAGCCTTTGCAATAAAGCATGTGTAAGTGTCATTACTTGCTCAGCAGTTAGAATAAATTAGGAAAGAGGGGCACTAAATTCATAAGATAAAGGAAAGTTTATGCCACCAGAAAGAAATAAATATAGCAAATATATTGAACATATTGTTCCAAACATTTTTCATTCTCTTTTCTCCCTGTACCAAAATTTTACATAAAAATAGAATGCAGTATCCTCTTAAACATGGAACTATCTTCTCACTTGTAAGGAAAGCAAATAACTCACCCACTGTCAGAAGAAGGAAAGTGCACATGACCTAGTGATAAGGTGGCTGAGCTGTGGCAGGATTGGTCAGCCTGAGTTTATCTAGTCTTTGTCAAAGCAAATATTAAGTACACTTTTGTTCAAAATCTGACTTGTGACACCTGCTTACCTATTTTTAGCTGATGAAGTTCTCACAGAAAGCCACAGCCAGTGCTGTCTTATCTTTTACTAGGCAAAGTGCTGTTTACTTTGCATGAGCCCAGGATTGCTTGTTTCCACAGGCAGTTTAATTAGCATGCGTGTTCACGCAACAGAAGCGATGAATGGAGTGGTAAATAATAGTTGGTTGAGCAGTCTGAAGAATTTCATTATCAGTGACTTTTTGTAATCATTGTAATTAAAAAAAATGAAAGGTCAAACAGGACAGTACCTCAGAACAGGCACTTGCTGCTCACCAGATAATTTGTTTGAGATTGTGAATGGTGTGGTGGCATCAGTCACAATTCAATCCTGTTAGAAAAAGCACCTTGTGTGTCAGCCTTAAAATGATCCAATTATCATTATGTTAAGACAGGTCATTTGAGATGCTTTACATGGAATTATCAATGTGTACAACTTCAATAGACTCATTTAACTGGCCAGTGGTTTAACCTGCTTTTGTTGTATTCTGGCAGCATAAAGCTGTATAAGCCATCTATTTCTGTAGTATTTTAAGAGTCTGCAGTTCTTCCTGTGTAGATGTACCTGCTTCACATGTGTGCAGCCATGATCCTGGGACAAGCAGATTAACTGTGGCAAGTGAGAATAACAGGAAAAGCTGAAGGTGGTGTGGGAAAGAAACCACTGCCTGTAAGGAATTCACATTGCCACTGTGGCCTTCTCACACTACTCAGTTGTGGGCCCCTGCCTTCTAAAAAAAATTACTTTCTCCAATTTTGAAGCTTTTCCTAATGCTCTGAAGTTACAGTTTGCTTAAGGAAGCAGAGCCACCTGAGGCTATCTCTGAAACTTTAGAATTTCCAGGAAATTTAAAAATTCAATTTGAGATTAACAGTGCCTTCCTTAGTGTGCTTCACATGTACAGCTCCTATGAGGTTCATTCTCACAGCAGCATTCAGACTGTGTTCAGATACTCAGATGGTAATCCATATGTGTTTACCCAAAAGCAACCACATTACCTATTTCTGCTTCCTTGTCATTTGCTGAAAATATTGATGGGTTTTTTGATTGCAATTCCATAGTATAATTTAAAACTGATAGTAAACCAGACACATCATTTGCACAATACCACTGACTTCAGTGCTACACCAAAACCTTTTGTAATCCAGAAGGATTACACAGTCTTACAGAGGTAGATTGAGGTATAATATGATTCCTTGACAAAATTCCTAATTCTTCATGGGAATTGTTCTGCCTTTTTTTATTTCCTAAGCACTCCAGAATATGCTCAGGCAATTCAATACCTCAGAGTGCCAGACAATTGTTCCCAACTGATTTTTTTTTTTTAATTTTAACACATTTCTGAAAATGTAATAGAGTCACTGTTGCTCTATCTTGAAAGAACATATGCTATTAATTAGTATCAGCTAAAGTTACTATTGACATGAAACAGTACAGGTCACCATGTGAGTGGAAAAGGGAAATTGGAAGCAAAATAACACAATGCAGTACATTGAAGGAGTGTGTGAGGAGACCATGGGAAAATTGCCTTGACATCTACCACTGCACAGAATCAACCCCACCAAAAGGGAATATTTATCCTCAGCTGCATTTGCCTTAGACACTGACCCTGTCACTCAGTACACACAGAGCCAAATTGTACGAGGGACTGGTGAGTCTTGTCACTGAGAAAGGTCTTGCCCAGCCTTAACCAGGCCTGATCCATATTATTGCCAGTGGAATTGCACAGGTGATCTCCTGAGCAGAAACTTCACTCCAGATTCTTACTGCAGTGTTCTGTTCTTATATACCCAGAACACTTACCACAGTGTTCTGGGTATATAAGGGAGCAAAGAATAAGTGACCCTGCAGCAACAGCCTGTAGCTGGGACAGGGCAAATGTTACCAGACCTTGATGTTGCAGAACATATCAGTTACTGTCAAAGTTACTTTCATAACTGAGGGATGAGATAAAATTACTTATCTTGAAATCTTTTTATTGTGGTTTCCCTGTCCCAGGGATAGGCTGACCTTCCACAGAGCCAAACACCTTGTATTTGAGATTTGGCACAGTTTAAAAGCCTGGCTTTGCTCAGGATGTACTAGAGTGTCACACGTGACCAGAATGGCAAACCTTTCTTTCTGTTAGCTCTATTTGCTTGACTTGGTAATTTCTTAAACATGGCAAAAATAGCTGATGTCATTTTGAGACATCTATACCGACTGAAGCAACAAGACTAATACACAGAATGAATTGAAGAGACTGGGAAGTGTTGCATGGCACATCTTGACAAAGTGTCTATAAGTTGCATTTTACTAGATACTCTAAACTTGATAGAATTATCAAGAACCTAAATCTTGACATTACCCTGCTAGCTTTGTAGAAACGAATCAGGTTATGAATGCAAACATATGCTACAAAATGAGCTAAGATAGAGAAATAACAAGTCTTCAAAATGCTGAGCCAAAGGGTGACCTTGCTCACAAGATGCTGCCTGCAACCCATATTCTGGGTTTGCTTCCTGGCTCCTTCAGAGTTCCTGTGTGGACTTTGCTGAAACAGATCTGTGCCTCCCTTCCCTATTAAAAATACAATCATGTGTAAAAAGATTTGTCTTCCAAAACAGCCAGTCAAACACTAAACTCAATGGCATTCCAAACTTAAAAGGAGCATCAGTGCTGAACCACTCAAATAATGAGCAGCTGCATCTGTGACAACATTGCTGGTGTATCTGTAATGATGGGCATCTCTACTTTCTGGGTGCATCTGTGCTGCCCAGGGTCTTAGAGTGGGTCTTACATTTATAAAGGGTTTCTTTGCGATTTGGGTTTGCTTTGTTTTGTTTTCAAAGTCAAAGTATTTCAGTTAATCTTTGTTTTAAGCAGCACAGGTTAGGTTTGGCTCATAGCTGGATCCTGCAAACAATAAACACTAATCTGCAATAATAACTATCTTTTTTTTAAAAAAACATCCGTTACTTTTCAGGGAATACTATCTGTTCTTAGACTCTGGAAAGTAAAAAGTATTAGAGTCACTTAGACTGTATTACCTGCTTCCTAAAATAATCAGTCATTAACAAGGAAATGATTCTTGCAGAGCACACAGGCCCTGACAAACCAAACAGGTGCCCTTTAAAGGAGATTTCATACCCTTGCTGAACACTTAATATGATCCAGAAATACAACTTCAACTTTTGGATACATAAATTTTGTCAGCAACTGAATAAGTAATATGTTCCCCCTTTTACCCTTCTTAAACTCTTTGTATAGTTACTAATGTACAACAGATCAGGACCTGTCTGAATTTTCAGATTCTTTTTCCCTCACTAGTAGTTAAACACCATAGTTCCAAGCCAGATGGGGAGCTAAGTGACCTCTGAATATTTAAGCTATTTTTGGTATAACAGAATAGTAGACTGTGTGTTTTTATCTTTCTCTGTGATGTAAAAATTCTCAAAGAAGTAGGTTCAACGTATGGAAAAAAATTTCTAGTGATTAATCTCAGAGATACAAAGGAGTACCTAATCTAAAGTCACTTATTTTCTTAATTAGCATTCAGAGTGCTTAAATTTAGTTTCTGAGATGTCTGAATAACCTGCCTCATTAAATATGTCACCTATTTATGGAAAGAAAATAATCTAAATACTCCATTGAATTTATAGTTACCTGCTATTTTCAGTCTCTCATTATTTTTGACATATGTTCACTAACCAGTATTATTTTAAACTGGAACTTCATTAATTGAAAGAGGTTTTTTAGATTTCATTTATGTTAAAAAGAATCTAAAAATGCTCAGCCTGCTCCTAACATTCTTACCTCTGTTTTACTCTGCAAAATCTGCATTAAAATAGGAATTGGTTGATAAAACACTTGAAGAGGCCTTATTTTAAAATTCAAGGACATTGACACATTGTGTTAGACTTGACAAAAAACTTGACATTTAGTTGAGAATTGTTAAAAATTAAATCCCTATCACAAATACTGTTTTCTTCCTCTTTTCCCCTCCTAGGTGTGAGCTTCATACTTTCTCTCTAAAACTAGGTTACAGCTGAAGAGTTCAAGATGATTCCAAATTACTCTACTGAAGAAACTGTTAAAAGAATCCACGTGGACTGTCCTGTTTCAGGAAGACACAGCTACATCTACATTATGGTTCCAACCGTCTACAGCATCATCTTTATCATAGGCATATTTGGGAACAGCCTGGTCGTTATTGTCATTTACTGCTACATGAAATTAAAAACAGTAGCCAGCATCTTTCTTCTCAACCTGGCACTGGCTGACTTGTGTTTTTTGATAACTCTGCCCCTCTGGGCGGCCTACACGGCCATGGAGTACCAGTGGCCTTTTGGCAACTGTTTGTGCAAGCTGGCCTCTGCAGGGATAAGTTTCAACCTGTACGCCAGTGTGTTCCTGCTCACCTGCCTGAGCATCGACCGCTACCTGGCCATCGTGCACCCGGTGCAGTCGCGCGTGCGCCGCACCATGTTCGTGGCCCGGGTGACCTGCATCGCCATCTGGCTCCTCGCCGGCGTGGCCAGCTTGCCCGTTGTCATCCACCGCAACATATTCTTCGCTGAGAATTTGAACATGACAGTCTGCGGGTTTCGCTATGAAAGCAATAATACGACGCTCCGGGTTGGCTTGGGTTTATCCAAAAATTTGCTGGGCTTTCTAGTTCCTTTTCTTATCATATTAACAAGCTACACCTTAATTTGGAAGACTCTAAAGAAGGCATATCAAATTCAAAAAAATAAGACTAGAAATGATGATATTTTTAAGATGATTGTAGCAATTGTATTTTTCTTTTTCTTTTCCTGGATTCCTCATCAAGTGTTCACTTTTCTGGATGTGTTGATTCAATTACATGTAATAACAGATTGCAAAATCACTGATATTGTGGATACAGCTATGCCCTTCACTATTTGTATCGCTTACTTTAACAACTGTCTGAATCCTTTTTTTTATGTTTTTTTTGGAAAAAACTTTAAAAAATACTTCCTTCAGTTAATAAAATACATCCCACCGAATGTCAGCACACATCCAAGCCTAACAACCAAAATGAGCTCCCTCTCCTATCGACCACCAGAAAATATCCACTTGCACACTAAAAAGACTGCCGGGCCTTTCAACACCGATTGAGGCATTTCAGAAGGTTCTTTTGAACAGCGTTGTGTGTGAAGCAGCAAGAACAAGAAGATTCATGTGCGGTCCTGAACATCACAGCTCATTACAGCAACACTGGATCACCTCAGAGAAATCATAAAGAGTCAGCAGTGGCCTTTCATCTTACGTTGCAAAGAGGACTGCTTTGTTTTCATTTTGTTTTTCTTTACTGAAAGCAGCGTAAGTCTTGGACAGGTGTGTCAGAGTTCCTGCCAGCACCTCACCGTTTGCTTGGAGAAACGAAAGAAGGGGAGGGAAAACTCCTAACTTTAGTTCACAGGTGTTTCAAAAGGAAAAGTTTGTGTAAATAACATGAAATACAAAGAAGCTGATTTGCATATATGTGAGCTATTCTGTTGAAGGAGTCGAGCTTTGTTTCTTGTTTTGTTGGGTTTTTTTAATTACATAAATGTCCTATAATCATATTTAATATATTTTCAAATATATGCTATATATAGAGGCCCAATTTTAAACTCAAATGGAAATTTAAGGTCCTTGAAATTGGTCTTATTCTGATTTATGCTACTATTTTTTTAACGGCAATGTTTCATAATAATATATGCAATAAAATGCAGATTTATTTATTAAATATAGAATAAATATATTTTTAGATTTATATTCCTTTTCAAACATTGCTTCAGAAACATTACATTTATATCCCAGTGGGTATTTTTGTAGTAGTTAAAAAAAATAACTATGTATGTGCACACAGAAATGGGATTCACTCAGCCTTTCCTCATGAAAAGCTACCCTGACTTTAAAGAATTTTATATACAGAGGAACTTGACTCCATATTCTGTGTGACTAAAAGTAAAATTCTGTACTTGGAAACATGAATTCTGAGAAAGAGGTGATCAGAAAACTTCAAACTGTTTTTCTGTTATAACCAGGGAATACAGTGAGAGAAGTTACCAACTAATCAAATCCACTTAGTTTTTCAAATTCCTGCACATTTAGTAAACTCATATACCAATAAGCAAAAACGTGACAATGCCTATGTATCAGTTTAACTAATAATATTTTTAGTCCCATCACAAAACATCCAAGATCAAATGTTACTCTTGGCTTTTATGGAATTGCTCTCCATTTATATAAAATTATGCCCAGGGTATTTTCTCTCTGTAGAACATTTTTTATTTATATGTAAGAAATTCATATTTATACGAGCATAAAGTCTGGCTCAAATTCTCAATACAAATCAAGAGGAAAGGTGATAAGCACTGTGGGAAGTTTCCACCAATGGTATCCTCATATGTGTCCTTTTTATCTCAAATAATAAGCTTCAGATAATATTTATGCTTGATTCACACCCATTGTCCTCAAAGATAAATGAGTTCATAAGTACTTTTTGACACTACAAAACTTAAGAAAAAAATCCAAAACTTTATGTATATCATGTAGGAAATTACATGTCCTGTGAGATTTTATGGTATTTATAATCTCCAGAATCATATATCTGATGTGGCTTTGTCTCAAGTAGTGAGCGGCTGGATTATCCATATTTTCTGATGATCAAAATCAAAACAAAATAAAACAGATATTTCTGTAGTTTAATACTTTTTAAGGAAAAAATGGGACTACAATCAGGTCTAGAAATCTTCCTACTCTTCATTCACCTATACTAAGGAAAGTTTTTTCAGTTTTGCGTTTGTTCTTCCAGCTACAAAAAACAGGAAAAATGTGTCTACTCATACATTGCAAGGCACTGTGATGAGTCACAACTTCTAAAGCTGTATGATAAAAAAATGCTCCTTCAATAAAACTTTAAGATAATTTAATTGCAAGCTAGTATCTCAACATTTGAAGCCTGAACGTCATTTAACTAACTATGTCATTTAAAGACATATTTAAATTGTTATACTAAATACTTTCTATTTAGCTTATATCCTTAATGTGAGACAGCCATTTGCTTAAATTGAATGTGGCAATAACCCCATGCATTATCAATAGCACCCAGAACAGGACCAGTGCCCCCACACTCTCTAAGCTGACAAAGGACAGGCAGAGATTGCCACTTATCTGTATATTTTGTTTATGGACACACATGCACATGCTGAGCAGCACTGGGAGCTTCCCCTGGCAGAAGCATCTCTGTCCAGCCATAATTCTGTGTGCTGTGCTTGCCACCTGCTGGATGCAGCTACAAATTTGCTTTACATCTCAAAAGTTGTTACAGGAAAAAACAGCAACACTTCCCTGCCACCTGAAGGATCTGAAGATCCTCACCTGTGGCAAAACTCCTGCATAAATAAAACATAAACTTGTCCATCTGGGAGGCCAGTAACTTCCTTGGCAGGGTCTAAGCAAGCATTTTCTCATCACCTGCTCATCCCTTTGGTCACTGAAACCCAGTGCCCCAGTGATCGCAGCAGGGAGCTCATTTGCAGAACATTGATTGCATTACTACAAGAGCTATCTCAAAGAGAAGACAAAAATCAAAGCCATTGGTTACTGATCTTGATTTCATGCTAGATTCTGCAATTTTAAGAGACTGTGTATCCTAAGCTACTGGTGCTACCTCCATCTGCCTGTGCCATGTGAAAAAGCGGGAGCATGCACATTCAGCTGTGTTACTGGAGGAAAGGTAGGAAAGGATTGCACCTGGTGTGCTCTGAGGGCAGCACAGACCTTGAATCGATAGGCAAAGAAAGTGGAGGGGAACACTTTCCTAAATAATGCAGGGAAATTTTCATTCTCCTGAGGAGTAAGAAAACAATCATCAGCTGCCAAAAATGCTAGCTCCTTAAAAGAAAAAAAAGAAAAAAAAAGGCAAATTAGCAGATACTGAAAAGAGCCTAGAGATAAAACTCTCCAACAACTCTAACTGGGTAGCAGCAGAAAGTAAACTTCTTGGAGCACAGAGTTATTGTGTACAGCCAGATGCTGCAGTCTCACAGCACCCCAAACTGACAGATAAGGAAAGAGCCCACAGGATGGACACCCACACCACTTCCATCACGTATCTGCAACCAAGGCAGGTGCTGAGAAACACATTATCGCAGAGCCTTACACTCCCCTGCCCACCTATGAGCTGGAGACCTGTGCAGGGGGCAGGCAGAGCACAGGTGAGGCAGAGGGGACAGTCTGGCCTTTGCTGGGGACCCTTGGCCATGTGGTCCTTACTGAGGGGCAGGTAGGAGTTGTCCAGAACATTCTTTGGTGCAAGGACCTACCCAGAGAGACTAAGATTTGGCTCTGTATGACTTTGCCATCTTTGCAGAACTTTGGATTGAGCCCTCTTAATATCAAAAGAAAACTAGTTGTAGATGTTTAAGAACAAATTCCCATTACCTTAAAGAACACACAGTTAATAAATATGCAATAGAATGCAGTTATTTTTAAAAGGAGTATCCACAGTGCTGTTCATTCCTGTGATGGCCAAAGTGAAATACTACGAACTCTTAGTCTGTCCTTGTACTCTCCTGTTGTGAGGAACCCAAGTCAGTACTAATGGGAACAGCATATAGCCCTAAATACAGGCATTATAACCCCCTGTTCCACTGCAATTTTATTTATTTGAATGAACACCTTTTTTCTACTGAATAATTACTAAATCACATATTTGACATGTACATGCATAATATTTATTTCTATTTATGGTGCAATACTAGTTTATGTGACTCATGTTTTGTGCTCTACTCCCTGCTTACTTGCATATTGTATGCCCATCCTAGATCATACTGTATAATCAAAACTGGTTAGCCCAAATTCCAACAAAACCATTACAGATGCAGTGGGGATTAATCTGGCTTCTTGGCCTATCAATTTCCTCTTGTTTACATTGTTCATCAAGAGGTTGCAGAGTAAGCACAAAAAGTCCTTTACTTTACCAGCATTACTATTTGAGTGATAGTTTCCATTGTCTGCTTGAAAGTGTGACAGCAGCAGAGAATACAGTAAGTTTTCTAGGTGGTTTAGTTTTGCTTGAATAACTTCAGCAAAGGTTTATTTTGTAAACCTGACCTCATTTTTAAATATACTAAAGTGCAAATATTCCAGGGAAATATTTGCCTCTGAAAGGCAAAACAAATCCTTGGGAGAGAGTGGTTGAAGGCCTAAAACAGGGACTTGTTGAATTTGGAAATAATAAGTGTTAAATGTAAATATTTATTTTTGGTTTTGCAACAGACTGGAGGGAAAAACACACACACACACACACACACACACACACAAAGAATAAATCTTTCAGCTTAGTGCAAAGTGAGTGCTGTTCTATCAATCACTGAGTGCACCTCAACGGCGACCTCCCAGCCAAGGCTGAACTAACAAAGCCTCAATGTTATAGCCCAGCCATCAAGCTCATTGTCACCAGCGAGCTCTGCAGAGGTGGCAGGACACTCGAGGGAGAGGGACAGACCAGATCATGTCTGAGAACACCATTGTGTGATCTTTTTAGTGGACTAGTGCCATGGGCTCCAGCTTTGTAGTTGGCAAGTTAGGTAACAAAAACTAGGTATTATTTTCTTTTCAATATTTTTGTGTAGTTGTAATTTGTGACTTGTGGCCATTAAATGTTTTATATTTCAGTAAAAATGGTTTTATATTGTAGAAGTTTGCTTCAATTATATAACAACTTTTATTGTCTGAATTATTACTAAAAGCATACAGGTTATCAATCAATAAATGTCTTTGTGAAAGTTATCTCCACTTCTGTGTTAAGCACCCAAAGCAAAGAGATCTGTTTCTGTGCTGTTGTAAATACTATATTGTTACCTGTATAACTACAGCTATATATATATGTATATATATCTCTTAGGAAATATCATCCTTAAAGCATTTTTGTGTGATGCTGTAATATTTTATACCACTATTCCTCATTACTTTTGACCCCTATCCTAACCCAGCTCTCCTAAAATCTTTGAGATGAACAAGTTGTGTCTGCAATTCATGTTGGAGAGGATTCTCAGCTAGCTCCAAAATCACTTGCACAGCAGCAGTTCAGTAATTCATTTCTGTATCCCAGAACAGACTAAGCTAATAAAGTTTACTTGGAGTGGAGACAGCAAATTGCTAATTTTCCTACATACAGGTTGGAGTTTGAAGCCAAATTTAGGTTTAACCTTTTAGAAACGAAATTTAATTTTAGGGACAGATTTATTTAGAATACTGTGTTAAATACAGGGTCACATTACATTATGAATAATGGCCTTGAATAGCCTGACTCAGGCTGCCTGTAGCTGAGTATTCAATGTAAATATATCCACTTAGAATATAAGCAGTACTGTGGCTGCAGTGGAAAAGCATCAGGTTCCAGCATAATAAGGGCTTGGGGAGGGGAGGAGGGGTTTACAGTGAAAAGGATGGCAGATTGGATTTTTCCATTTCCAATTTGTATGAAAATAAAATAGAATTTAGTCTTACATATCCCTAGAAAACCCCACTTCATAATGTGTCTTACAGTGTCACATACTGGAAAAAAGTAAAAAACAGTTAAAGGTTGGGCCTTTTAAATTTTTATAGCTTATCTGCTGCATAACTTATTTTCCATGTATACTAGTTATTCCTCAGCTTTGTGTATTGGCAGCTTTATGTACTGGTAGTGTTATTAGGCTACAATTAAGCAAAGACCCTGAGGCAGGAGGACAGACAGAGCCATACCTTGGAGCTTTATCATGAGGTGATCAGAGGTGAAGAATTGTTAGAATAGGATGGAAAGCAAAGACAGGTGCTGAACAAATACAAAGTTGTAAAGATAATTAACCCCACCATAAATAATTTTTTTTGTTATATTTTTAAACCAAAGTCAGCCAAATAATTAAAAATAATAAAGCAAAAAGAATAGAAATTGCTGAAAGAGAATTTCCATTCCACTTAGAATTACAGAGAATTTCAAGCATCTCTAACTCATATTCTCAAGCAAATGCAAACCTGGCCATTTCTGTGAAATTGAATGAATAAACAGAAAAGTTGAAGTTAAGAGACATGTGTAAGATACTAGCAGCCACTTTGCTACTGTTGACTTTTCTTTTGGAAAAAAAAAGTTGAATTATGCACTTGAAATCCATCAGATAATTACATGTCCAGGAAAGGGAAACAATGTACTGCCTATGGACTTAGATGAGCTTTGCATACCTAGCCTGAATCCTCCTCCTGCTTAGTTTATCACATGGTACAAAACTACAGCAAAAAAAAAAAAAAAACAAAACAACTAAACAGAAATAAATTAATTTTGTCAAAATATGTATTACAGTAGTGCTATGCATATTTAATTTTTAAATCACCTATGAAAAACTACAGGATCTAAATTAACTTTGGTTTAGCAAGTTTATATTCATTTAAGTAATTGTTAAGCTTCTATAAGGATTATGTTTTGCACTGTATAAAGATCTCCAAGTACGAGAAACAAGATTGCAGACCCAAAGCCCTCTTTCTGTATAGCAGCAGCTATAAAGTGAGGCCATGTACATGATTTGCAGGATGCCTTTCAAAGGCAGGACATACGTAAGTGCACCTGAGATGCAATGTCACCTGCCAGAGCATTGTTAATGTTGAACCTGATTTTTGTGATGTGCTTAGTCTAGATACAAATGGAAAGAAGCAGTAGAAAGGCATACTCTGTATACTGGACTACTATACAGTGCCATTTTTACATGTTAAATTCTGAAGAATTATATTTCTGGTATATTTTATTTTCTCTGCTTATCTATGATGGCTCTCTATGCTGTGATCTGTAATTTTTACATGAGAGTACACAGCAGATATGCACTGTTCTGTTTAAAAAGAAAATAACACATTTTCAACAGCTTTCTGTCTAACACAACTGCAAAACCAGTAACCTTTTTCTCAGAGCTGTCTATATCAGACTGGTTGTATTTTGAACTACTGAAAATATTAAAACAATAGAAAATAACTTTAAATAAGTGTCAGTTTAACTTATTCTTCACACTGTATGTTTAGACTGTTTCAAGTTTTGTTTCTCATTAACACTACAAGTAACTGTGTTTTTATCTTTAAATCAGCAACATGGAAGAAAACCATATACAGAGTCTGACATGAACACTTGATTCTAGAAAATGTACATTATCTGTACAGCCTATAGCCCGGAAATTCTGAAGCTGCTCATATTTTTATTTTTCTTTTAATCAGCAATGCTTGTGATTCAATATCCTGTAAATTAAAGCAGACTTTAAACATTTACTGGAAAAAAAGCAGTACTGACTGCTTAAGCCTAGATAACATTCTACCAAGGGATGTGCTCCTACAATTCTTTTCATGAGAGACTCACCACTAATGTGCACATCAAATATGTTTTAAGTGCTTGAAACATCAGTATCAAAATGTCAACATTCAGTACTATGACCCAGAAATATGCATTTGGTTTAAATGTGGAACTGAATCACAATACTGCCAAAACACTTGAAAAGTACACACTACATTTTAAAAAAAGCTAAAGGCAAATTCCAATTTTTATCTCGGTTCCAGCCCAAAAGTCAACTGCAAACTTTTCACGCAAGATAAAATTTTCCTTACACTTCACTGCTTATCTTGGAGCTGTTTAAAGGCTAAATTTTCTGCCAAGTTAGTTCAATTATTTTGACAAGGTTATTCCATGATAGAACATGCCTTTATCTCTCCTGACATATCATTTGATTGATGATCTGGTTATGTCACAGGAGAAGCTGATTGACACTGCAAAGCTCTAGAACTTCCAACTACAAGGAGATTGTCACCCTGGCACTGATGGCGCAGAAGATCAGCATGCACAGAGCACAGCAGTGGAATCCACTTTCACTTATTGCAAAATAAAATTTATCCGCCTGGCCATGGAGGCAATGACATCCTGCACAAAAATTGTCGTGGGTAGAGAGACCCCTGAAATTCACCTCCTTTGGCAATACCTGCAATGCCTACAGTATTTCACTTACTGGTAACTGACTGCCAGCCAGCACATACCCCACACACGCCACTGCTGCACTGGAAGTACGGACTAGAACAAACACTAGGGCTTGGTTTTGTTTGGCCTCACATTTAATTTATCATGTCTACACTTAAACTTGGGCTTTCCACTCCATGTTTTTCTCCTAACAGCTATGCATGAAATACTCTCTGGGGGTTAAGTTCACTATGGCAGTGGAGAAAAACACACGGGCAACACTAACAATTTGCTCCAACACACACTGTGTTAACACCACATTGTTTTTAAATATGTGTTTTCACAGAAAACAAAAGAATCTAAGACTTTCCCTATATGTTTTTAATTTGGGAAATGTTTGATTTCCCAAAAGCACAGAGCAACTCTCAGGGGGTCTCTAACAAATTTGAAAACAAACAAACATTCCTTTGCACAAGCTTTGAATCACAATTTAGACAGCGTTTTAGATGTAAACTGCTGACGGCGCATTTGACAGGATTTTGCTGGCAGTCATTCCAGTATTTCTTTCTCCTTCAGAGGGCCTCTGAGTAACAGGACATAATATATTCTTTTAACAGAGTGTAAAAATTAAAGATACACTGAACAATAAATATTGGAAGACAGGTCAATGCAGCTGTGGTTCCTAGAGTTGTGTTAGCCACTATTAACTTCATTATGTTGAAAATGGTAGAATTTCAAACTAAGAGCCTCTCTAAAAGGCAGGAGTGGTCTGAAGGCTCATTATTATTTCAGGCTCTTGTAAAGATATAAAAGTTCAGGAATTATAGGAATTGAAGTTGCAAACGTGCATTTAAGTATACTTTAAACCCCTTGATATTCTACATTTCAACCTTGGAATTGCAGCTTGCAATAGCAAGCATTGACATTGATGTAGAGAATTCAAAGCAGGTCTGTAAACATTGGCCATAAACCTGTCACAGCTGTTCCTGCATCAAGCCTAAATAGGTCTTGTAAGGTTTCTGTTGGGCAGTGCCAAAATCTGGCTTTTTCCCATCTAAAATGGTATTACTCTATGGAGAAGATTATAATTGTTTTTACAGTAAATGAGACTTTGCATTTTTAAGATTATGGGAAAAAAAGAAAACTCTGCAATCACCTAAGCGCACAATATTGAAGAGTTTTAAGAATGTGCAGAGTGGCAGTGGTGTGGAAAAGAAATTTGTCAAATAAGCACAAAACACACTGAATCCTGTTCACACTGACATCAGCTGGGATTTAGTTACTGGCTTCAATGAAGAGACAACATTAGATTCTAAAACATATCACATGCTACTGCTCACTTTAGAAATGGAGAAAAAATAGCATATGAAAAGTCATTTTATCTCCTCTAAGACAGATATGAAAATATAACATGCATTGTGCCACCATCTGAGAGGACAAATACAGAACAGATCAAGGCAAAAAGATGGAGCCAAGCATTTGATCCATCTGCTTGTAAAGGTTGCTTTAAACACAGCCACGTCAATCTAGAAAACACCAAAAATTAATCACTCTTTTTCCTTATGCTGTGAAGCAGCTTCCAAGCCATCTTCTTTGGTTTGTGCAGTACCCAGCACTTCTCTGTAGCATATACTAATCAGGATATTAACCTGATGTGATTCTGCCTCACTTACAGAGTTTGAAGTAATTTGCATTAAAACCACATAAATCGTCACTTAATAACAGAGGCAGTGGAATAAAGTCATAAATTGAGAAGAGGAAGGCAGGAGGAAACCTTGGCAGTATTAAAACTTTTATTGGCACTTAAGAGTCTTTTTTTTTCCCCTGATTGAAGCAGAATTCATGGAACAACTACAACCCCATGACAAAGATCTGTAATGAGCCCTTAAGAACTACTTTTTCCCTCTGACAGTTCAGAAGCTGCTTTTGTTTATTTCAGGAAATAAACATCAAATCTACTTTAAACTATCCAAAACTGAATACCTAGGTTAACATCAGCTAATTGCCCAGTGCCAGTATTTTGCTGAAGCTTTCACTGTTGAATATGAGATTTATGGACTAATTTATAATTGTAATTAATTTTTGTGACCCAATCAGGGTTTTTAAGGTAGCAATATGCACTTCAGTACCTGGTACTTAGATCATGCTGTGCAACAATAGAAAATACACAATCAAATATAATGAAGGAATTATTGGAGATAAATTACTGTTTAACAATTTTAACAAATTCAGTCAGAATAATTGTCAGTGAGATGTATGTTATATAAAGAAAAATCGGCATCACAATGAAGTCATGTCTACACAAAGACTTCCAGGCACTTCAACAATATTTGTATCATGACAAACTTTATCTTAGTAGCTAAAAATTACTTCTATGCTATCATGAAAAGTAAAATGTTTTTCGTTATCAAGTTCATGCAACAAGGCTTGGATGGAATGGAGAACTTACACAATTCTTCATAGCAGGGACCACATTCAGACCCATTATCACATGCTTTTTCAGTCACCTATTCAAAAATCAGAAAATATCCCTGCAGCAACTACATTGCAATACTGCCTTAACTGCTTAATGCAGAACAGCAATATTGAGAAATTGTTGGTGAAATGGTAGGAGGGGAATATGTGTATCTGTGTGTTCTGTTGATTTTTGCATGTCTGTTTGCTTTGGGGGTTTGGGGCAGGGGTTATGCATGTAGGGGGTGCATTTGCTACTATTGTTTTCTCACTTAGAAAAAGCACACATCTCAGGGTCTGTTTTTCTTCTTCATTTCACATACTCTTCTCTTTATTTAGGTATAGCCCTTTCTATTTTGTTTTCTTTTGTTTTCCAAACAAGGTTCTCTGTCTTGGTATTCTCTAATGCTATATGAATCTTGTCTTTCACCTAATCACATTATTACAATAAGCTTGGAATGGTCCAATCCTAAACCTGTAACTCAAAGAAAAGGCTCAAAACTTCAGACATACAACAGCTCGTTCCAAACACCACTGCAGAGCTCCCCATCAGCTTGTAACCACAAAGGAAGGTAAAAATATAGCAGTCCTCATCCTAAGCAAGGAAGCAGATTGGTCAAACACGTAATTATTACAGACCACTTCCTCTCTCCAGAAGAGGTGAACACCTTCCTGTGCTTACGCCACCAGCTTCTAGGAGAAGTGGGGTTTTCCTGTTCTGCTTTTCCAAGTGAGAGCACAGAGCTGACAGAGAGGGAGCCTCTCCATAGCAGAGAGCTCAGACTTCTCTCTCCCCTTTCGCATGTGTACACTGTTTCCCCTGCTTTGTTGTTGACCTCCTCACTATATGTAATCTTAAAATTAAATGTTATGTAGACAAGAAAGACAGCAAAGCATTAGAGAAATTGTAAAGCTAGATTTTAGGCTAGCCCTGCTTCTGTTCATACATGTAGCCTGCCATTTGCTAGAACACATTTCCTCTCAGAAAGCTGTTTAAGAATGAAAAATATGTAATATAATCTTTTGAACACATCCCTTTAAAATAGCTACTTAGTTTACCACATCACACTCATCATGTGTATCCACAAAGTTGCAACAAATTTCATTTAAAGTTTCATTGACAAATTACTAAATACACCCCAGTTTGCCAAATTTTCCAAGGAATACAAATCTTCATGTAAAAACACTGCTGTGAAAGACAATTTTGTGCAAACTTAAACATACAAATAAAAATAAATCACACTAAGACATCACCCCATGTGATTTCCTGAGGGAGAAAACCCCATAGGATTTACTGAGCTAAGAACAACATAATAAGAGACAATCTGTGAATTAATACTCAAATCAAAGCATAAGGATTTTATACACTTGAAGATTTACTTTTATCCCCCCTAATTTTTTTTTAAATGTAAGCACTGTTATTTATCAACTCCCTAGTGAAAAATATTTGTGGTTTTCTTTTAAAAAATGATGAAGCAAAACAGATGCTGCAGAGCAGAGCACAGTGACACAGGGAACTGTTGTTTGCTCACTCTCCAGTGTGCCACGTACATTTGCAATCATGCAAGCCCTCATTAGGCCAAGTAGGGAGCTACAACGAAGCCTTGCTGCCTTGGGAGCTGTGCACGTGCAATTGAGATCAGGACTTGGCCACATCCATGCTTTCCTGGCCCAACAAGCACAATCCTGGCTATATAAACTCTTACAGATGCACAGACAACCCAGCCACAGCACAGCCTCCCTGCTGGCATGCAGCCCACAGAGCTCATGTTTGCCTTTCACCAGGACACTGACCAGCAGAACACCAAGCGTGTCTGCTCACTCCATTTATCAGCTGCCACGAGCACAGGGACCTTGTTGTGATTCTGTCATGCCAAAGCCCACTCAAGCACCAGCTTACCCCAGAGAGCCGTGCCATCCTCTCGCTGTGAGGGGTCCGCTGGCTGCTGAGGCTGTGCCTTGGTCCTGCTGAAGGGGAAGCATTTTCATCCATCTCTCACAGCACAAAGACTTTGTATCCCATCCAGCACAGGGCTCACAGAGACCCCAGCCCAAACAGGGGGGCCCTGTCACTTGAGAGAAGGTTCCTGGTAGGGCCCAGCAGGGCATGCACATTCTGCTACCACAGTCCTTTGGGAGCCACCCCAGGCTCTGAGGGCACTTTTGTGCCTAAATGAGCCTGACGAGCAACACCTGAGGTGTTCCTGCCCTGCCCCGGCCCAGCAGCCCATGGCAGCCCCAGCACTGATGGACACTGAGCTCTGGCCCAGGCCGGCTCCATCTCCCTAGCCCTGCTTGGCCATCCCATGCTGTGCCCCTCACCAAGCCCAAAAGGAGAGCACTGAGAGGTTTGAGGTTACTCTGGCAGTGGTCTCTGAGGCCAAGAGGGGGCCGTAGCAGAGATCAAGATGTAAAAGTTTTCCCCTCAAGCTTAATACTAGCATTGCATCCTCCACAAATTCATCAGAATTCATAATTACTGGTTAGGATTGTCAAAATAATTTCAGTCTCATTTTAGCATCTATCTGCTTTTTAAGACTCAGTCTCACGTGAGGACAAGTTTGAGCTTTGTTGGGTATTTAAGGTGATTTAAAGGTTTTTCCCAAACCTAGGAAGTCCCCCTCACAAGCATTAAAAACCACGTAGGGAAGAAATGTGCTCTGCAGACAGGTTTGGCCTAGTGATAAAACCCCTTAGGGGAGGAATGTCAAATGAGATACTGTGTTGGCAGCCTGAACTTGCAGCTAGGCTCCTTCACCATTTTCTTCTTGGCTCATTAGATAAGAAACCAGACTTGGGTTCCACATTTCAAAGTTTTTAATCCATTCATAAACAGCTTTTCCCAAACATAACCACTTCTTTTTGCAACACAGAAAAGGAGAAATTTTGGCACCTTAGCACTGGAAAATTTTAAGAGCAGATAGTTTGGATACTTATCAGATTATCCAGCTTTGGGACAAAGCCATGGACTAACTAATTGGTCAGAACTTTCTATGGGTTTAGAGACACTTCTGAGGCAGAGGGGGAGCTGATGAAATAATTCAGTTGTTAGACATCAGCTTCCTCAGTTCTTGCTGCAGTTCAAACCAGCAGGCAAACCCCTGCCTTTCACTACAAACAGCACTGGCCTTGTGCTAAGGCTACAGTTCATGATACTGACTTTAATTTATATAAGACAAATACAGCCTGTGATAAGCTTGGAAGAATTAGAAAAGGCCTTGGCAGAGCTTCAGCACAATTTCACCACAATTTTTGGTTTCTTGTCCTTTGGGATGGTATTCCTCTACCATAGGTGGTGCTTCACAGGAAATTATTTAAAATCGATGCTCTTGAACTACATTTGACTCTTTTACAACTTGCAGTCTCTCTTACCAAACAGCCTTCAAACACTGATATCAGGATATGCAGTTCAAAGATGGCAGGAGAGCCTCTGCTTTATGCTGTTATTTGTAAAATCTGAAAGAGCCATGAGTGGTTTATGATGAACCATTCGCAGCGGGAACATGTGTTTTACAAGGTTCATCATTTTCCCCTTGGAAACCTTGATACTAGAGAGCTGAAGAAAGTACAAAAATTCTTCAAACCTTACAATGAAACGTGGATTTAGATTATAAAATCTACGAGTTATTTGACTCTACATGTAAAATGTAACTCCCTTCTCTTCTCCAGCCTTAAAAAATTTATCTTAGCTGGCCAACAAGTGAGAAATTACTCCATTCAGGATCCATACAGGAGTTAAAAATAACAGTCCAAAATAACAGTCCAAGAGAGTTTACTTCTGAATGATATTAGAACAAGATTTCAGAAGACCTAAGACAAAAAAATATGGAGTAAAAATTATCAAGGTTTCACTTCTGTGACTTAAAGAACTTCAATTTTTATTTTTAAACAAAAAAAAAATCCTTTTTTGTCAGCACTGGGCTACTTCATAAAAAAATTACTATATTTTTCCTAAAAGATCATAATCCTTAAACAGCTATTTAATGAATATGCAATTTTTTACAAATGAAGAAAATTAATAAGTACCTGAAATAATATCCGTGCAACTTAGAAACAAAACCAACTTACAGCTCCCTGTAACGATCTGCAAAGAGCTCCCTATATTTGTATCCCTGTGGCTGTATTGGAGCGTGGCCTCGCTTCTCAAAAAGGGATCTCCGGGAAGCAGACACTTTCCTGGCAGTAAAAGAAGTATAACCTACATTTAAACACTCTGTCCATGTAAGTAATTGGAAAACTACCACTTCTGTAACGCTAGAAAATTATGAAGGGAATGAAGGTCAGCACAATTTCTGAGTGGATGGATATAGACTACACAAGGCAGTCCTTCTCGAACCATGTGGCCTTAGCCAAGCTTAAGGACTTGTGGTGTAAGCCTGTTTGAAGTGCAGATTTTTATTGGAGGTTAATACTTTGTGCTTGTCAGGTTGTTTATATTTGTTTGTGTGTATGTTTGTTTATATTAGTTTCAATTCTTGCAGTCTCTTAGTGTTCTGCCTGACTGCAGTTCCTCAGGGCAGAGAGAATTAAAAAAAGAAAAATTTTATAAACCAACATTTTTTCTGGATTACACTGCAGGGAAAAAAACTAGAGAGAAATGCAATGCTCTTACTTCCTAACTCTCAGTTATAGAAAAATAACATCAGTGAGAAAATTATTGCTTTCATAATTACTCTTTTCAATAATTGTGTTTCAAAATTCCATGAAAAGCTCTGAGTGCATTTCAAACTTTGAAGCAATGAAGTAGATCAAAGTACATGTATGTTTATTCTCTTTTACTAAGGAAGATGCATGGTATTTGACAGCTGCAAGAAATGTTTTTGTGGAACTTGTAGGATCAAAATGGCAATAAACTTAAAGCAGCACGTATCTTGATGGATTTAAATACAAAATATGCATGCTATGTTGCCAGTTAAATGGATTGTGGTGTTTTTCTCTCCTTCTCAGGACAAGCATGGAATGTTTTAGACAACAATCAAAAGAAAGGAAAAATAAATTTCTTTTAGTCATTAAAAGCATAGCTTTCCTGTATTTTAACTAAGCTGTGTTTGAAGGGGGAAAAAAGGTTGGAAAAAAAAAAGTCTGAATCAAAGAGATAGGAGATAGGACACAGTTAAATGGATTAGATTGCATCTGGAACAGAGGTATTTGTATTGCCACATACACCATTGCCAGATCTTCAATACCAAATACTTCTATGGTTACGAATAAATCAGAGCCAGGATTAACAAATTACAGTATCTTCTTTAACAGAGAGAACAATTCCAGAGAGATTAAGAACAGGTTTTCTCTGTCATTCAGTGCCTTGACCAAAGAGTCCACCAGGATCTCTGTTTCTTCTTTCTTTGCTATATTTCCTAGACCTGTATCTGGAAATAAAGAGGCCTCTTAGTGTCACTGGCCCAGCCTTTGCAATGAAAAACTCATAGAGGAGCAAAATACTGAGGAAGATGCTTTGCCTGGAAGCACAAGTTCATCCTCCCAAGCAACATCTACCCTTCGCTTTGTCCATTTTCCAACAACAGCTGCTCGTCATCTGTCATATGAATATGCTTTCAATATACTGGGCTTGAAGCAGCTGGACCAACTTGAAACCAATTTGAAAAACATGTTTATAGAGAAAGGCAAAGGAAATGACCTGTAACATTGTAGACACAATATGTTCCACATGAGAGCTCCATCAGTTGAGTTTTTACCAACTCAGTTATTCTATTATCATTCAAGGTCTTCAGTTTTCATTATGCTGCTTTTGTTGGTTGGTCTGGAATGCCTCTTATTTCCAACTTGCATTCCCATTATTTTCTGTAGTTCTTTGGTCTCAAAGGAAAAGTAGTAGAAGAGCAGCCATTTAAGTGGAAAGCTCCACTACACATTCCTGTGCAACTACAGCAAAGTGACTGAAGTGTCATCGATGACTAAAGCAGGATTTGCTTTCCTAGTGTGTGAGGAGAAGGTACAAGCAGGTGCTTCTTTTCTTTCTTTTTTTTCTTATGAAGAGACAAGAATGAGCTTCAAAGGAGAAGTGACATTAAATGATTTAAAATTAATGGTTTTTCTTCCAAGCAATTCCCATGCAAAATTTGACAAATCTGCCCTGAACAAAGTGATCCACCTTCCACCCACCCACCACTCAAGCCATCAGAATTTAGTGAAATATAAGTTAGATAGACCACAAATTGTGGATGTTAGGGTCACATCTTAGAGCATAATGAAGGAGAAAATTGATGAATAGGGCATTCTCTCACCTTTTCTTCTGCATAAATCCTTAACTCAATCCAGAATTATTTCCAGTAAGTCAAAGTAATAATTTTTGTTTCATGAGAAAATCTCTTAGTTCAAGTTTCAGAAGCTCATTATTCAGCGACAGGGAGGTATTGAACATCATGACCTGTTCTCATTTTCCTCATCGGATAACAATTACCAGTTTCTTCAAACATGAGAGAAGTTTCAGCAATTTACTTAATTCAGAAAATACAGTGAGTCAAAAGCAGCATTAAGGAAGCAAAATATTTAATTATAACCGTATGAATCAAAACCAAGCAAAATCCCAAACTTCACATATTCTGTTCTAAGCCTTCCAGTGAGAAAACAAAGTCAAATGGGAGCAACATCCTGAACAAACCAAGAGCCAGCTTTGCTAAGGTAGGAAAATCTTTGGCAGCAAACCAAGAGGAAAAGATTCCCCAACTCTTCTAGAAGTTGCATAGTAGTAAAAATCAGCTAGCCACAACAGGGAAGGAACATCACCTTTCACTATGAAACTTAGGTAAGGTAGGAGTATTGTAGAGTTTCATGGGGGAGAAAACAGTATATCTATAGCTAAAGATCCTATATTCCATATTTTAATTATTATTTTATCTGGCCAGGCTCTTGGACCAGATTTCCTGATGCCCTTTGCACACAACCAGCAGCTGAGCTGCTCCATGGCTTGGGTCCTCAGTCACAGAACATCATGGCTATGACATAATGGCTGCAGAATACAGCACTGGGCCTTGGGATGCCTTTTCTACCCTTTCTACTAAGCACTACTACAGCAACATTTCCACATCAAAATACTTTTTTTAAATTATTTTTTTTTCAGAAAATGTTTAAATAATTTACAGAAAATGTAAGGATTTCAGGCAGCTGTGATGTTTCAGAAGGAAGTGGATCAAAGTGTGGTCTCTCTCTTTACTCCTCCTTCACCCCTCTACTAGATCTGATTTCAGGGTTGGAAGCTGAGAAGTGCACCAAAATATAACTAAGAAGCAGAGATAAATCAGTAGCAAAAAGCCTGTGTCAAAAACTGGACCTGCTCATTTCCAGTGTCTGTGTATTAAAAAAAACCCTAGTTTTACAAACTGTTTCCAATCAAGTGAGTATGAGGAATATTTTCTCTCGATCCTGCTTTACCAAGCAAAAAAAGGAAATAATTTAAATATCTGGAGTTGCCTGGGTGTAATACAGAAGAATATGGATACTGAATTTAAAACAGCTCACTTGTCTGTGATGCCTAATATTTCCATGTGTGCAGGCAAAAGTATTTCCCAAGAATAGTACACTTTATGCTCTGAAGCTTCTCTTCTGCTTCTCTTTTGTTTCATTGAGGCCATTTTCATACATGTTTAACAGACATTTGTCCAGCTGAATTTATTTTTAGATGAATTCATGGAAATGAGATTTGATTATGGTGACAACATTAAATTGTTTGCACTCTGTGTTTTCTTTTGTTCCATGTAACCTACTGTTTACTAAAAATAGCAAATTATTAAATTTTTGAAAAGTCTATTTTTTATCTTTTGTAGTTGAACTCCTTTGAATAAAAGGAACCTAGGAAAAAATGCATATCTCAGTCAGCTTTAGTTCCACACCCCTCAGTAGCATGCACTTTATTTGTTTTTCTTTTTTCCCTATGATATCTCACAAACAACACTTGCTTAAGTCAGACAGGTTCTCTGCTCAGTTTGAGTTTTGTTTACTAACATGTTCACAGAGGAACAACGAGTGCCAAGATTAATTCATTCAACTTAATCTGCTACCCCTTACTCTTGTAATGAGTGAGCTCTCTCTAGTTTTTGCAATTAGTATGTTTTAATAAGGCTGTCCAAGTAGAGATTATTAGTCCAATTAATTGCTTTGAGAAGATTTTCATGAATACTCTTGATCAATTAATAACTGTCAGTCTGTTTAAGAAGGAATATATTTTTACATGAACAAATTCATGTGCAGAATCTATTTGAACTTTTTAGTTTGGTATTTTTACATGCTTCTTTCAGTGTGGGTTTGGTGGTTTGTTTTTTTTTTTGTTTTGTTTTGTTTGTTTTTGTTTTGTTTTGTTTTTGTTTGTTTGTTTTTATGGTTTTTTTCAGTATGTTTTTTGAAGTCTAACTCCAAATTCCTGTAGAAAGTAAGAAGGGAACTAATTGTACTGATATTTTCATGTATGTTTTGTTAGGAAGGAAGCCAGGGAATTAGCCAAAGTTTTATTTGATTATAGTAGAGTTCTACTTTCATCTGTAGCTCGTGAATTTGGGTTATTTCAGTAGATGTGAACAGAAATGTTTTTCTGAAATGGTAGAACTCCCTGACCTTTGCCCAGGTGTAAGACCAATTGATATAACCTGTCTCTCAGCAAAGGGCAGCGGATTTCAAAATCATCCAGAGCTGAAGGTAACTATCCAAGCACTAGGCTTCAGATTTATCAAGCCTGCAGGAGAAATACAAGCTATGAAGGAGAAAAATGTTCATGATTTATATCACCCATGAGGGCCATCACATACAAAAAGCAAAACAGAACAATAAATTACCCAGCAATCTGTAAAAAGAAATTTCAGTTAGGCCTAAGGGTGGAATCAAGCTGCTCAGTCCACTCTCTTCCTTAAACCTTTTCTGTTGATGTTTTTTTTAATGCATCCTGGACTCTCCTGTTAACTGCCATCTGCCTTTGCTCCCACTCGTGGTGATCCTGCTGCGCTAGGTTAACACCAGTAGAGCATTTCTATCTGGATCATATTTAGTGGGATGAAATGGAGTTCCATCCATCTGTCTAAATCCTTCTGTTAAAACTGGAGGTGGATGAGTCCACACTGACAGTCTGATTGACCTTCAGCCCCTGCAGAGCCCAGAATGGGAATTAGGGGAATACAGAGGAAGACAACATGCTAACAATCTGAATTACACACCCTGGAGAGGCCTCAGCAGTGGGCAGACACTCCTGTGTCTTGTTACAGAATAATTTTAGCACCACCTCAGCAGCATCTGGTTCTGGCATTGTTGGAGATATTTGTCGGTGAGAATGATGTGCTGATCTACCCCAGAAGAGAAACTTCTAGACCCATCAGATAGAACCTGCACAAGGATGGGGGCTGAAACTGGCTTCTATTAGTAAGAGCATTGAGTGTCTACTTACTCCTGTACTTTTCTGGAGCAGGAACTTTTTGCTGTAGTTATAATCTCACTTCACACCACACGCTGATCTAGTGCCTTAAATTTGTAAGGAGAAGAGCCTTATGCTTCTGTGTATCTTTGAGCTGTCACTGAGTCCTGCCATGACCCTGCCAACCTCACAGAGATCATGGCATAGGCTCGAGTACGAGAACTGGCCAGTCTTCTACATGACAGAAAGCTCAGCCCAAGGACCAGCTAACTAAGCAGATGTCTGTAACCAATGGGTGTGAGGTCAGTCCTTCTCATTGCTTCATTAAACATCTTTTTTCTGTTTGGCACTAAACAGATTCTCACTGCTCGGTTTCTGGGAATTCTGGTACTACAAACACCTTTATTCACTGCTTCTATTTTAGTATTTTTTACACCTTTTTTCAAACAAATATGAATTTGAATACATATTGAATATTCAACTTCTAGCTAGGGTAATAAAATACTTTCTAAATCCTAAGCAAGCTGTGCATGGATCATACAATGAAGCTGCAATACTACAGTCAACCCTGGTTCCTAGAGGCCAATAGTAAAAATAGTATACTTATTTCACAGGAGATAACATTGGCAAGAATCCACTGACTCTACAAAAGAACAAGTTACAAGTTCTGCTGTTTCTCCCCTGACGAGTCAACAAAAGCACAAACACATCCCAAAGTTATGAGACTTCCCTCTTTTTTTGCTCCATACCCTTGATCTCATCACTTCCATTCTTTCATCTTCTTATCCAGTACCTGTTCACCTATTAAGTAACATCTGCAAATGTGAAAAAAAAAATTAAAAAAGAAGATACCTACACATAGCTACCAAAACAGTAGGATATGAGCATGTCCCAGAGCCCTAAAGTTGAAAAAGCCTTTGATGAATTAAAAGAATATTAATAATATATAAATAAAGAGAAAGTACCAAGAAAGCTTGGATCATATGCTGGATAGCAGATTCTGCTGATCCTGGCCTCTTCAAAGTACTCTCAAAGGTCTTCAGAATATATTCAATAGTTTTACTCTTCAAAACTAAGGTTAGAATATATTACCTTAGCAAATAAATGATCATAAAAGGGTGCCCATACATCAAATACCTGTGCCTGGTCTGGGGCACATGCTAGGACTTTGCTACATAACATGCATAAGCAGTGTTAAGATTTGCACACTGCTGAGCTTTTGGAACATAATAAATATTAAAGAATATTAAGAAGATAAATTTGTCAGTCAGGGATTGTAAGAACTGATAATATTTTGTGACTAAAAAATGGTGGACTTTTAAAAATGTAGATCAACAAACTATTGGATTCAGGAAATCTCTATCTACTGAAACTCCTATGAAACAGACCTTATTTATCCTCAGACTTTTGGACTCAGTTTGATAACAAATGGGATGAAAGGCTTTGTAGGATAAAGGATGCTTCTGAAATGCTAACATTGATGTGTATTTTTTCCTTTTATCAGTCTGTGGTTAGCCTTCATGTGCTTTTCAAAGTGGAGTACTGGTGTAATTCTATTCCAAAAACTAAAATAAGAAATTACTACAAAGATGAATTTCAGCTGGAATGTAGCCATTTATTTACAGGGAATATTCTTTGTGAGTAACAGCATCATAGGAGGCTGTATTTTTAATCATCTAAAAAGCAAACAACTACAACAAAATTGCAATTGCTGACACTGTCTCTAGCTTCAGCTATGTTAAGACAAAATGCCTGTCCTGAAGGAAATTACCACACATTCACATTCCCCTTTTGGATTTTGTTACTTCCTTGATTACAAAAAAACAATTTTTCCTTCTGAATCTATTCAGAGATATAGGTAATGCTCTGTGTGATAGGCCAAGGTTTACTCAACCATGGCCAACTGATGATGTAAGCTTGTAATCAGATGCTAAAAAGAACAGATGGCTTAAGCAAATCTGATTTGCTCTTTTATTTATCCTTATGCTGCCCCTTTATCAAGTACATATACAAGTATTAAACATGTATGCTATAGAGTTAGAAGAACAAGACAATGTTTAGAGCTAGTTTATGAACTAACCTGACAAATATCCATCCTGAGATGCAAAATAAATCACTTAAATAGGATTCCAGGTCAGTCTGGGATGGAAACTGCAAAAACTGCCATTACAAATTCTAGTATTCAGTGATGCTTGCCAACTCAGTAGTCGATGCTGCATCACTGATTGTTTGGAGAAAAAAAACCCAAACATAAAACCAAAAAAACAAAAAAAACCAAAAAAACCCCCAAAACACCCAAAAAACCCACATCATCTCCAACTGCATGAATAAGGAAGCAATTTATTAAAAGTAAACTCAGACTTTGAAATCTGGCAATTTCTATTTCCAAAATGCTTCTCAACAGGGAATGATGACATCTGCAAATTGTATGATTATTTCTCGTGATCATTTATTCATTGCAAGTTCTGTGCTTGATCATCTCCATGGTATTGTGTTTGCAGTTGTCTTTCTGGGATCAGACCCTTTTATCTGATACTGATATCTGTAGTGATGATCTCATCATCACAAAATTAAAACTTGTAGAGACTTTGCAGTATTGTTTTGACACTGTCAGAACAGCTCCTGATGTCATCTGTCTTCAGAGGCTTGTGTCTCAGTAAGATTATTACTGGGCAAGAGCTTGCAGTGCTACAAATTAGGCCATTAATTGCAACCTAAGTTTAAATCCTATTGTTTGGCAAAGACAGTTTTCAATAAGTAGGCCCAGTAGACTTTTTGACTCTCCTTTTAGGAAAATATGAATTATGGGTCATATTGATATGCATGAACTGCACATTGATTTAAAATTATATTTCCATCTATTCTATATCTAAGGCTGATTTAGTGAACTGACTCCAGAGAACTTCATAAAAAATTAGGTGTCAAGTCTGATGCCACATCCATTCTTAAAATGCTCAATGACAATTAAATTTTCTGTACCTTGAAACTGTAACTACATCTTTTAATCTGAGATGAATTATACAATTCTTAATAAATTTTCACATATTATGTAATATACAGTAGAGATTATCTGTGTCTGAACTCCTTTATTTTGCCTGGTTACTCCAGGCATAACAGCAGATAGAGCTGAGCTTGTAAATTCCATTTATTTATTTGTTCACTGATTAATTTAGAGGCTCCCTGTCGAAAACATCAGTCACATCAGGACGCAGCATCAACAGACAATTAATGTTGCATTCAATGCCAAGTACTCGTTAATGAAAACTAAACACATGCAAGTGCACTGCTGCAAACACAGCACTGTTTTTCAGTGTAGGCACAACATGAAAGTTAAAAATGCTTTTGTATGACTACATTTCATTTGATCTTCTTAGTAAATTCCACACTATGGCTCAACCTGTAAGATATTTACTTCTGATCCACACATGATGGAATTAGAGAATGTACAAGAATCAGCAGCTGTATTACATGCAGTATATGTACAACCCTACTGCTACTAGAAATTTCTGCGCTTTCAGTTCTGCAGACGCCTGACTTAAATTTCAGTGAAGTGAGCAAAGAACCAGTTCAGTGCTTTTCTTCTCTGTTGGGAAAAAAATAAGCTAATTTGTATATCCCAATTGGTAGATTCCTCTTTGACAATAATATGTCAAAGCCAAACCTATATTATTAAGGAAGAGGAACGTTGTTATTAAGACCAGGCACACTGCAACAACATCTGATGGACATCTACCATTACACAAAGTAACAATAAAATATCATAAAGTTTGTAATTCAGCAACCACCTTATTAAAAAAAATCTAAATTCACATAAAACACAAAATAACAAAGTAAATTAAATCCACTTTCTCATATCAAGAGTTTATCCAGCTCAAATAGCGAGATTCTTTAGCCAGGCCTCTGTGAGACTTCCAGCTGTTTTCACAGGTGTAGAGGAAAACACACACTATAAATAGTATGCAAATAAAACAAGGCCAAGAGAGTAAACTATCAGTTGATCAGTGGTTTATTTTGGTGTATAACTGATAAAAAAGAAGGACAAAACAAATTATAAAAGCAGCACAAAAAGAACAGAAAACGTGTCTGAGAAAATGTGGGCACTCTTGGTTCTCATAGGTGCTGCATCTGTTTCCGCTCACCTGCAGGATGTTTCCTTTGATGGGTAAGAACACACATCAAGTTTTATATCTGTGATTTCTTCTGCATGATCAAAAGGCTTTCAAGTGTTTCAAACCGAATCTTTTTCTCCCCTTACAGACAGAAGGTGTTCCGTGTGATTCCACAGAATGATGAGCAGGTGGAAATCCTCAATTTCCTTGCCAGTATCATGAAGGTAAAGGACTTGGGCAAGTTGTTATATTGTAGTTGAAAGAAATATTTCTACTTTTGCTCAAATAACAGATACATGTTTTTTAATTGTGCTACTGAATTAAAGACCTAATCTTGATTTCATTCATGTCAGCTGTATTGTTTCTTCAGAAGGAATAGGACAAGTTGATAAAAGTAGAGCTATACAAACCATTCAAACACCTTCCAAGAAAGTCTGGTTTACACAATCTGAATGTCAAAGTGTCCATCAGAATTTATTAATAGAATAAATAAATCTTAAATGCTGCATTCAATGTGGGGTGCTTTCAAGAATGTATTAGATAAATCACAGAAATTATGACTACCAGAACTTTTACCATTACAGGCAAAATATTTTCCTCATGTAAATAATCTAAAAATTTATACTCCCAGCAAAATGAATTTTCCTTTGGCCTCTAGTCTCTCATGTTATCTTTCCTTCTCTGACTTACCTTTAAAGCTTCCTTTCTCTCTAAGCTGCATGTTTCTCACTGACCTTGATGTAGATATATGATGACACAATGACATGATGAAAAACAACAAAGAAAGCAAATGTGTTTTCAATATTTCTGTTCAGCTTTGATGTTGTAAAATAGCTGTTGGTGAAAAAGACACCATTAGCTGTAGGATGAAAGGATGGTATTTTTAATGAAGTACAGATGTGGAGACCTATCATCAACAGGCTACTACAGCATGCTGGAACAGTTTTCTGTAGAAGAACATACTATTGGAAAGGTGCTGCCAATATTAAGGAAATTAATATATACTATGCTTGCTTTGAAGTGTGAAGTATCAAAAGATTGTTTGTTTTCTTTTTCTTCTAAGAAAAGGTCCCTGAACTACCATTGTTATACAAAGCAGTCAGTCAGGACTGATGTAATTGTATTTTTTGGAACAATCACCTCATTTGATGACACATAAATCATGAACAGCCAGCCTAAATTTCTTTTACCTTTGTGAGGTGAAAGGGTGAAAAGGCATCAGGCTGGCAAATCAGCTTTGTTTCCATTGGCCTTCAACAGAGCACTAAATCCAGAGGCTTGGATGCTTACTTCAGCAAAAATAAGTGAAGTAGTAATAACACTGTTGTTTGTCCACTTGGAATGAAACATCTTCAAAGGCACAGGTTCCTCATATCAACTTTAGTGATCTCTTTTGAAAGCACTCATACAGACAACAGTCTTTTTCAGATGATTTATGTAAAATATTCATGGAGCTCACCCCTGATATTGAGTTAATTTCTCTCTAACATTTGTAGGCAAAAACCTGAGCAAAAAATTAAAGAAGCTGTAAAAACAAAAGAAATTGTAAATATAGTTATAATATTCACAATTCCGTATGAATGCAGATGCTTGAGAATTCTTGACATTTGTGAAATTGTCCCTGTCATCTCTAGTGTTTTTCCATATAAAATGCAGGGCTTAAGAAAATCTTAGTCAATTTCCAGTTAAAATTTGATAGATTGATACTTGAGGGAAGTAATGCTGAATCAATGTAACAGGATAGGCATGAAATTCAGTGTATTATTCACAACCTCACCAGCACACATACACCAATCTAAAAATCACAGCCACATGTGATTAATTTGTTTATGTATTCATTTGGTCTTCTTTCAGGTTGACTTTTGGCAGCCAGACTCTGTCACGCTGGTAAGGCCAAAAATGCAAGTTGATTTCCGAATTGAAGCTGAGAAGTCTTTTGAGGTTGAAGATCTTTTGAAAGAAAGTGGAATGCAGTATCAGTAAGTTTGTTCTCACTACTGTAGTACTAGTCCGCATGGAAGGGGACTAAATACCGTGGAGGATGTGTCTGAGTTTTTCATATTGGTCAACTGATTTTCCTGTTACAAACTTCATCCCTCCTATGAATGCCTCTACGGGGTTCAGCTTTCCTATGACAGTTCAAATGGACTGTAACTACTGTGCATTGAAGGGGTGAGGTGAAATGTTGATAGAGGCAAGAGACAGGAAGCAGAGATGCAGTACCAGAGATTTCCCTGAGGTGAAAGCTCACTGCAATACACAAGGCTGGAGTACGGATGGGGATAGAAATATTTCCTGCTACAGACAAAATGCAGCAAAGGTCTAGAAAGAACCAGAAAATACACCAGATAAGGGAAACAGGCAGAGAACTCAAGCCAGAAAATAAAATGGTGAGCCCCAAGGGCTACCATCAGCAGGTCCCCACTGAGTTGCAGAAGAATAGCTAGAGGGCCAAAAAACCCCAACAGGTGAGAGACAGAAGAGAGCTGCCAGGTGAAGGGCCAAGGAAGCGTGGAAAACAGATTCCCAGGACAGCCTTGGGCTGACTGAAGTCACATACAAGATCCATAGCAAGGATGTCTCCAAAGAGAGAGCTGACCAAATATGAGTGCAGCACAAGTGGAGCAAACAGAGCACACTGCCACATTACACACCACTGGGTACAAAAGCACTGTAGTGAGTAACACTAATGGAAGAGTAAGGAGAATGAGGAGTTGCCTGATCCTATTCTTCATATTTTCCAATCACTGTGTAAGCATTAACTGAGGATGAGAAATTGACTTTCAGCTGGAGTGGAGTGGGGTTGTCTGTCTTCATTTCTCCTTTCACTTCACTTAAGCACTGCAGAATGGCTCTGCCCAGCTTCATTATCAGGCTTCTTCGGTGTGTAAAGCATAGTCTGTCAACATCATGTACTCAGACACTGAAAGTCAGGAGTATCTGATCAATTTTTTATCATTTCATTTGTCTGACTGTAGAGTTTTTTTCTCTCAGCCCCACTGTTATTGCTACTAGACCAAACTCCTTCATTGGACATCACACAGTTCTCAGGATAACTTTCATGATCTGCTAAATTCAAAGTTAATCCAGCCCTAAATTTACTAGCCTTATGTCAATCGTGTGTGATTTGGATGCCTCTGCAGGAACAGAATCTAAAAACACTCTAGAATAAATGGTTTTCAATAATCCCACAGTGCACATACAGCACAGGAATCCTGTTTCAGTGGAATTTCCTCTTTAGCAAAGAAGTTACTCTATATGTGTTAGTTTTCCTTTAATATTCATTAAATACCTCAGGTCCATGCACAAATCTTTTGATGGCGACAAAAGGCCAGAATGTCTGGAAGCTGTCCCTGACAAACTTGAGTGGATCGTCCTTGTGACAACTCAAGCTGTAACAATGCTTTTGAAGTGCAGCTGCAGTGCCGTGACATCATGTCACTTGCAATGTTTGTTCTGAAGGCTGCTGGTGCCTCACAAACTGGCCTCCTGCTCCTCTATCCAAATCACAAATGATCAAGGACACATCCTAGATGAATAAGATTTGTAAGAGTTGTAAGACAGGCGCTGGAAAAACAAGAGGACTTCATTTTTTGATAGCCAAGGTTGAAATATAAGCAAAAGGTCCTCAAGAGAATGCTCAGAGATAAGTTGTGCCTTTGTGTCAGCCCCAGGGAAAAATGAACAGGAGAAATCCAACCAATCCAGCCAGGATGTTGAGGTTTTTTTGCAATTGTGAGTTCTATTTAATAGCTCGCCTCACATGCAATGAAGTAGCTTGGAGGATGGATAATGGCAAACATCTCTGGGTTGCTGCCTCGTTTTGAAACATCACTGCAGTCTAACTCTCCTCCAGTGCCAAAAGTTCAAGAAGGCCCTTTTGCTATCGAGGCAGAAGCAACTGGCAACATAAGATCTGCTTAAAGCTCATTTTGAGACACACTCTGTCTCAGCATTGCCGTTTTTCTGAAACCAAACTGTTGCCACCCTGGAGGTTTGTTAGTATGGGAGTGAGGCAGGTGCTAAGTGGCAGCAGCCTGTTGCTCCCTGGTCCTTCTCGCGGCAAGGCTGAGGCAGGATGTAGGTTGAAACTTTAAACTAATATATCTTATTTTCAACCTGCCCACCTTTCCTTTCACAATCTAGGCAGCCCAAATGCTGGGCAGACCTTGAAATGTCTTACTTTCCTGCTGGATTGCTGTATGTTTCTCTTCACACTTTTCATGTTGCCTTCTTGCAGCGTTCTGATTGACAACTTGCAGGCTGCAATGGATGCCCAGTTTGACAGCCAAGCTCGTACTGCCGGCCACAGCTATGAGAAGTACAACAACTGGGACACGGTAAAGTCTAGAATTTACCACACTATCAGCCTGGTACCTTAGCTTCTGTAGTCAAAGTGCTTCCAGCCGTCTTCCTTTTTTCTCTTCTGCTCCATCCATTGATATGATAATGCCTCCAAACTCTCCTTCCTCTTCATTACTGAGCTAGTTTGTGTAACCTACTCTTATTTCCTCTACTTTGCTTCCAATGCTGCAAAGAACCTCTGGCAGAAATCCAACAACCAGGCTGAATCCCTTCGCTATTAATTTCCTTTCCTTTTTACTACTTCTCCCATCTCCTCTGCTAAACAACTCGATCCTATTCCCTGCCCCAGTTCTAGCTCTTCATGTCCTATCATAAGACCCCTTCTTCCTTTTTTCACAGCCATGCTTATTCGACCTGACATGTAATCATGGCCATGTTACTCTTCCCACCTTTGCAGTGGCTCCTTGGAAATCTACAAACTGTGTCAAATATTAGGCCACATTAGATGCTCAGAAAGACTGTTCTGGCTTGAAGTCTGCAAATTAATCAGTCTGAATCTGAGGAACAGAGATTTAGATTTAATCTCTTTATTAAACAGATAGCTGCTTGGACTGCTGATATTGCTGCTCAGAACCCAGACCTTGTCTCTCGTAGTGTAATTGGGGAAACATATGAAGGACGGTCAATATACCTTCTCAAAGTAAGTGCCTCAATTTCTTCATGCCAGACCCTTCCCTTATTAACCTCTGTAAGATTATGATGTCTAATAAAACACCAATGATGCTAACAAAATGTCTAAAGTAATAGACATTTTGCCAAAAATCTAATATATTTACTATGATTTTTTTAAATGTTATATTTTGTAACAGGGAGTAATGAATTATTATAAATTCATTACACTACTGAGAGCTATTTGAATGATCATCTACCTTTATGTTCTCCCCATCTGTTGTTTGTAAACCCATTTGCTCTAAAAGCACCTATAAATGTCAGTCTCTGCCAATAGGAAATAAATTTCTATCTTCACCATGTATAATTTTGAGCTGGTTTTGACTGGGGTAGAGTTAATTTTGTTTTCAATAGCTTGTATGGGGCTGTTTCAGATTCATGCTGATTTGGAAAGTGTTGGTAATTCAGGGATGTTTTAATTGCTGCTGGGCAGTGATAACACAGAGCCAAGGCCTTTTCTGCTTCTCCCACCACCAGCCAGGGCAATGGCACCCGGGAGGGGACACAGCTGGGACAGCTGACCCCAACTGACCCAGGGGCTATCCCAAACCACACAGCTCATGCTTACTGATAAACTAGGAAGAAGGTAAGTCAGAGCCACTACATTGGAACTGACTGGGCAATTGCTTTCATTAGCATCACTTGTCTTTATTGGGGTTTATTTCTTTGTTTTTGTTGTTTTCCTTTCATCATTACCATTACTATTAATATTCATTAAACTGTGCTTATCTTGGCCCACAAATTTGCTCTGAGCAAGCTACTGCATTGCGCTTAGTTGTCAGCTGGGTTTAAACCACAGAATTTTTTTTTGTAGCTCTTATGAATAAGACATAAACTTAAATAAAGGTGAAAGAATAAGGAGTACTCACCCCAAAAGGCACAAGTATTTACAGTAATATCATTCAAACATACAAGATAAACTTTTAGAGACACTACAGGAAATAAATCAACAGTGCAGAGTAATCAAATAATTGGGGGAAGCTTATGTACATTAATAAAAATGAAATTATTAAGAGTATTTTTTTAGCTAGAATATCATGGCCAGGTACAGTTGGGAGCACTCCATAGATTTTCGTTTAAACAAGGAATGCCATGTTTGTATGAAGTTTGGCTTTTTAGGTCAGCAAGCTAACTGACTTGTTCTGCATACAATTTATTTTGTTCAAATAATAACTGGGGTGTTGTTTTGTTGTGTTTTTTCCCCAGGTGGGAAAAAGCGGCTCAGATAAGAAGGCCATCTTTATTGATTGTGGTTTCCATGCAAGAGAGTGGATCAGCCCTGCTTTCTGCCAGTGGTTTGTGAAAGAGGTCAGGAAGCTTAATGATGAAAAAATATTTTACAAAAACTGTGTTTAAGAAAAGCTTAAATTGAGCAGCAAAAGCTCAGGCCACTGCCTTTTTCCCCTCTAAATACTCTGTCTGTGTCTGCTCATGCCTTCTTCTCACCTCAGAGGGTTAAGGTGTAACTACTTAAACCGGATCTTTGTGCTTGGACCTGTAATCTTTCAGCAGCTTAAGACAACCTGAAACATGTCTAAGAGGTACTGACAACTACAATGGTTGCTCAGTTTGTAAATTCTTTTTGCACCTGTAGTCAGAGAAAGGTGAGAGAAAAGCAAATAGCACTAGTAACACCATAAACATAGCCATGTTCTCTACACAGACATTAGGAATAAGAAATTGAATCAGAAGGCACCTGAATGCACTTCAGCACAGTTGACTTGCTACAGTGCCAGGTGGTGAGTTCCTTGCAACCAGCTTTATTCAATAAGGCAGCAGAGAGGATGGAAACCTACCCTCAGCTCAGCACTGAGGAAATGTACCCAAGAAAGGAGGAAGATTATAAATGAAGCTCCCTAAGCTCAGCTCAGGAGGAGGGATATACATATACATCCCTTTGAGCTGCCACCTCAGGCAGCTAAAATAGGAAACTGTATTCAAGGAAGAGCTGCACAGGTGAAATTAGCTTCACTTCAGTCTGGGATACTTTAGGTCTTGAATGAAACAATTTTATGTCCTTTATATTTTCTTTCTCACCACCAATATAAAGCAGGTGGGGGTTATCAAATGCTGCAGAGTCATCTTCACAGACACAGGTATATTACCCCTCAGATGGGGGAGATCAATCAATTTAGCAGAGCAACTTACTGACTGAATCTCAAATTTTGCAATAACTTTTGTTGGAAGATTAAAAAAAAAAAAAACCACCAACAAAACCAACCAACCAAATAAAACCACACCAGAAGCAGCAGCTGGAATTTAAAACCCAAGAAAAGGAAGGCAAATCTGCATGAGCCAGCCGTGCTGGCAGAGGCCTTTGTGGCAAGTATAATCTCAGTCTTATCAGACAAGCATGCAGTGTTGTGTAGGGAGCAGTGGAAATTGGAAGTGACATTTTGGTGGAGTCAATGGGAATATGATTTCATTAGTGCCTAATAAGGCTGCAGACAGTATGTGGTACCATTTTTCTCTCAGCAATTCACGTCACTGCAGCTGTCATTTTCACTGTCTGGTCACTTAATTCATGAGTGTACCTGACACCAGCAGTGCCTCTGCTCAGTGTGTCCATAGGCAGAAATGCTTTAAAAGAGCAGACCTGTGAGCATCATCAGAATTTCACTTGGGATTGCTTCTAGACATAAAAGTAAAAAAAATAGACAAAACCATGAGCAAGGCAGATTGTTACAGGTATCTCAAAACAGAAACCCACACAGACAACAACAAAAAACGAAAACAAGCATAAAATAAAACCCAAGAAAAATAATTTCAAGTGATCTGAAACTGCTTTTCCAGATTTTACATATCCCACCCTTCTACTTGTCAGCTAGAGGACAAAAAAAAGCTTTTTTACATTGCATTGCCCTCCTGTGTTGCCCTTTATGGCTTCATAAACAAAATATGGGTGCAACACACTTCAAGCAAATTTCCATGATCATTGTATGGTCTCTCAACACTGATATGAATCTGTGAACAAGCATAGCAAGTGCCAGACCACGAACAATCAGGATATAGAGGATATTTCAGGAGTTCCTGTTTGTTACCCAATATGTGTGTCTGGAAAAGTGCAGTGAAAAATCTGTTTCCCTATGAATAAATGCATCCACAGAATTATGATTGGAAATGTGTTAGGATGCTACTTAGAAATATTCTCTATAATTCTGGTTGTTGATGAAATTTCTGCACAACAGATACAAAAAACGGAAATAATGATTTCTCACATAAATTAAACTCAAACCTTTAGGTTGTAGGACAGCAATATATATATGGACAGCAATATTGTTCCACCTGTAATCAAGAAGCTAGTAGATGGGAATCTCTTTCCAGTGATTTATTATTCTGTCTAAAATCAACATTCCTTCATATTATAATTTATCTTGCAGTATTGAGATGGTTTTCCAACAGCAGTGTGGTTTGAGTCTGTGCAAATCTAAGCACCTGTAAGAACACAGAGGTGCCACCTCATGTGCTAGAGTGACCTGGATGGCTTTATCTACCACATCCACTAATTCCTGACCCAGACCCAGGCCTTTACGTATGCACAGGAGATACACTTCTGTGAAGACATCATCAGCTTTTTCTACTTTTCTCCAAGTAGGCTGTGGAGACCTACGGAAAAGATACTGGTGTGACCACACTTCTCGACAAGCTGGACTTCTATGTCCTGCCTGTTGTTAACATTGATGGTTATGTTTACACCTGGACAAATGTAAGTACATACCTCTTTCTTATTGTTGGACAAGTCAACTGCCAGAAATTACTCTTAGTTTTCATCTGTGGTTCTGTTACAGAACCGCATGTGGAGAAAGACGCGCTCTAAAAATGCCGGGAGCATTTGCCTTGGGACAGATCCCAACAGGAATTTTGATGCTGGCTGGTGCAGTAAGTGTCTCCTAACAAGAGTTGCAAGTAATTATACACAAGTGCAATAGCCAATATACTTAATTACGGATTTCCCCTACCTGATAGTCCAGCTTCAGCTTGAGTGAAGCATTGTGGAGTAGCTTGTGTTCAATTTTTAGAGCAGTTTTGGGAAAAAAAAATCCAAACTTTGGCTACTAGCATCATCAGCATGTTCACTTGTATGAACATATCTGCACACACATGTGCATATATATACATATATACTTACACACGTATATACATATACACACAGCTATGAGTTCAGAACAGAAACCAAAGGAGCTTGCTTTCATGAAGAGGTCTCTTTTGAGTGGTTTCCAATTCTCTGTTCCATGGATGTGCCTTAGAAATGGAGAAGATATGCAAGGAGAGGACTGCTAAGTATTGAAGCAAATCAATATCCCAAAACATTCCCATAATATAGGTCTTTACATCCATATTCATGTTCTTCCAACTATGTACACTGCAAAGCCCATATTTATTCATTGCTATGGGATGTTTCCCAGCATCTTAACTATGCCATAACATATTCCCTCCTCTGATATGGCATGTGTATTAGCAGGATTTCCAAGGCTTACCTACAAACGGAGTGACTCTCCCAACAATCTACTTCTTCATTACATACTCATTAAGTTCACCTTTCTTCTCAGCTCTTGGGGCCTCCAAATACGCCTGTGATTCCACTTACTGTGGCTCTGCACCTGAGTCTGAAAAGGAGACCAAGGCTCTGGCTGATTTTATTCGTGAACATCTTTCTACAATCAAGGCATACTTCACAATTCATTCCTATTCCCAGCTGCTACTGTTTCCTTATTCCTACACTTACAATTTGCCATCGAATTACCAGGAACTGGTAAGTCTCTCTGTCATTTTGACTTTATGAAAAGAATAAGCAAAAATCTTCACTTGCTATTTAGGTCCCTTTAACCTCAAGCAGTTTCTTTAACATCTGCAAAGAATCCATATCGCCAGGTTTTGAAAATATTTCAGTCTTAGCAAGAACAAGGGAAAGAAACCATGATGTTCTCAGATAGCTGAAGCACAGGATGAACTTCAGAGGCTTATTTAATTTCCATGTGCACAATGAATTTGACACAACATCAGTTCTGTCTTCCAGTCATGCCATCTAGAAATCCACTCCGCTGTGCAGCACTGCCTCTTGCTGACTCCAGAGGCTGCAGTATGTGTACCTTTAATATTTTACATAAAAACACTATGGCATGTAAGCCAAGGTAGCAGCTTGACAGATTGTAATAACTATGAATAACTCAACTGGTATCAACAGAAGGCAAGGATCTCTGTCTGTCACTTTCTACCAAAGCCTAGTTCTCACTGAAGTAAAATAGTGAAACTCCTATTGGTACAAGGTCAAGACAATGAGGCAGTTCTTGGGAAAGTATAATTGAAAACAGCTACGAAAGATGTAAAAAGTTTCAGTTTTGAGGCCTTTTCCAAGAGGCCTGGATTTAAACACAAAAATTTTATTTAGAAGAGGAGAGGATGAATGTGGTATTTTAAAGGACAATTCCTCTTTTACCAATTCTAGAGAAAAGCCACATTCTAATTCCATTTATGAAAGATTTTTTTTATCTTTAAAAACAGATAGAGAGTTTAGAACTATTAAATGTGTATAAAAGCTGTAAACATTTCATAGGCCTAGAATCAACAATCATGAATAATAAAATTACTTCAGTTCTCTGGCATATTAGCAATTAGGATCTGTTGGCAGGGAAAACAACACAGCAAGACAAAACAAACACATTTTGATTCTCCTTCTTTCCTCGATGCTGCCAAAAGTCCAAGGCAACAACAACGTGTGTTGCTGTGCTGTGCAGGTTTGATAGATTTATGAGTGCTCCCAAATACATGTCTTGGTTCTGAACACAAATACAAACTGGAGCCAAGAGTGAAGTTTCTTGTTAGATTTTTATAAAGCCTAAAAGAGAAGATTAAATTAAAATGAAGATTTTGTTTTCTTAATTTATATTCCAAGAATTTTGTAACTGAAATTATTTCAGGGAGTGATAGTGATATCTTGCCTTCATTTTTTACAAAAGCTTCACAATTCACACATTACAGCTCAGTCTAAAGTAATAAACAGCACTAAACACTTGAAGCTGCTTTGTTGTCTAGATCACAAAGTTCTTTTTTGTCAAAAATTTGCATGAAATTCTGCCCCCATTTTTTGAATGAAAAGCAAATGTGATTAAATATAACTAAAAGTACAGTGTGTTTATCACAGTATTAAACAGAAAAAGCACACTGACAACTCATTACTAAAGCAATCCCTAGCAGCAAGAAAGAACCTATCTGCTTTGCTATGTTTTAAAATTCTTAAATTAAAATTTTATATTGTCACTGTTCTATTCTAATACACAGTAAAATTTAAACTCCCCTTTCCTGCCATAGAAGACAATTCTGCTGTTACCACAGAGCATAAAAACTAAATTGCTTAGGAATACAGGACATATATTTCTCTTCAGCCATTTCATTTCACTTTGTACATTGGTCTTTCCAATATCACTTTATTCTGTATTTTAAATCAGTCACACTGATACCAGGTAGAGTTCCATTATATTCTTCCACAGAGCAACCACAAATCTCAACACCATGACAAGGTGACCTTACGAGTGCTTTTCACATCTTAATTGAGGGAAATTATTTCCTTTCTTGGTGATCCCAACGGAGACAGCAGGATCCTAGAGGTGTTCAACCTGTGCTGTATCTTGTTTTTACATGGGAAGATTCATTGCCAAAAGTAATTTTGGACAATGAGACCAGAGTATCACCCAATCAACATTACCTATAGTTGAGATAATTAAACAGAAGGGACCTTATGCACTCCAACGTCAGTGAATTAAATAGAAAAGTTGACTTCCACAGGCTGTGGGTCAGGTTCACAAGTACAGCTTTTTGGGTTAGTTCAAATAACTAAGATACATTCATTTAAGCTGTGACTAAAGAAAATTTAACATTTTTCAATCTACAACTGTACTTGCTTGGGACAAGATAGCTACAAAAATAGGAATTAGTTTATATGACAATTGTTGTGTTTAATGTCTAAAAGTTCTGCCTAAATTTAGAATTTGGAGACATTCTGAAGAATGAGAATCTTAACTTTTAATAGCTATTGTTTGGGCAAATAAAATAATCATAAATCATCTTTTAAACGAAGAAGCAAAATTTATAATGCCATTATCTTATCTTAGATGTTATTTTTACCCTGACAGATCTAATAAATTAAAGGAAATATAGCTGCAATTTCTTATCTCTTTCAGTGAGCAACTGGACATGTGTTTAAACAAAACCTCGCATGTCTGCTTCTCATTAATAACATTTTGTTCCATTGTATTTAATTAAAGGCAACATAATGCCATGGGCCTTATGTTGCATTCCAGTGTCCAAGATACAGAAGGGTGCAAAAATTGAGTAATCTGAGCTTGAGGATGCTAAGTCTGCAGAAGGGAAAGGGCCAGAGAATGCTGTACCTTCCTTCCCTGAACACGTAGTGAAGTGTGTCCTTGGGGCTCAAAAGACTTTTTCTGTTTACAGCCTCAAGAAATCACCAGAAGGCCTAAAACTGTTTTGGTTTGTCAGACAGAACAGGGCACTCAGAGAACCCCTTTACATTCCACTGCATTGCTCAGCAAATCAGAACAACTCGAAGTTATTGTAATTGACTTAAAGCCAGGGATTAGAACTATCCCTCAACTATGCCTGGTCTTGGGGTGATAAAAGTCATGTATGTCCCTTCCTTCCCACAACCTCCCACTCTTCCCCTGAGATGCAAGAAGATCTGTGAGGTTATAAATCTCACAGCTCACAAGGATTTTCCCCAAATTTGTCTCCCTTTTTTCAGGGTTGTTGTTTTATCCCCGTAACCTAGGAATTGCACAAAATTTTCACTGTTATCCAAACAACAGAAATAAAAACACCCAAAACAGGAAAATCTAGGTCAGGAATTTCTCAGAAGTTACACAATATTCTTGTGATGACACCCTTAAAGAAATATGTCCTCCTTTTGGAGAATCACATTTTGTCTGCTTCACAATCCTCTTGGCTCATTCTTTACTATACCCTGGCGTATTGCCCTGAACACAGAATACACACTTGAATCCCTCTCCTACAGGGAACAGAAGCATTAGCTTTTCACAATAACAAAATATGCTTGGCAAGACCAGTATCTCTCCACACCCCAAAAAGACTATTTTCATCTTTATTTTACTATTCACATTTTTGTCCTCTTGCAGTAAAGAACTAGGTATTTAATCAGACTTTTCATAAACAGTTCAGCCCATATTATTTTTTAATCACTTCATATATTTGCCTTAGCTTACCATTAGGCTTTCCTCATTTTCAGCAGAGAAATCTAGCTTTATCAGTTCTTGTTTGTATTTGAATTGGCTCTGAACTGTAGTTTGAGAGAGCAGAGGAATGTGTATCGTGCCCGCCCTTCCTTTCCAGTTCAATTCCACCTCTCAGTTAAACTCAGCACCAAACACGTGTGCAGCCAGCTCACACTCACTTATGAGATTAATGCAGGTGTGTTATTACAGTTTCACAGGCTGCAGAATATTACATGCATTTACAACCCAAGATAATTCCAGTCTGGATTACTTGAATGCACACTGGCTGCATGGGTTGTTTCAACTCAACAAAATTAACCTTCCCTATTGGGTTGGTCTAGCATTTCACTCCCTCTTGAGTGCTAAAAATAGGATATATTAGAAAGTGGAGATATGCCCGGAGTCTGTGCAGCCTGCAAGAGTGAATTTCAAATATATAGCATGACTGTGAGTATCAATCTGATTATCTAACTTAGTGCCTAGTTGTGAAGTCCTGAATATGCTTAAGATATATTAAAACCTGTGGGTAAGAATTGTTGCATAGCAAAAATCCTACATCTAAGAGACTCAGACAAGCCAATGAGGAGCTGCAATCTGCTGCTGTTGTATCTGTGCTATTGCAGATTGTATTGTTAAATATTGCTAAAGTCAGCTGGGAAGCACAACAAACAGGAAAGTGGTCAGCAAAGCAGTATTTGAAATTTGCTTCACAGCTCCTCCATAAGAGTTTACCACAACAGAACTGTTCTGTACTGGCAGTCTTAAAATTGTGAGAAGGATGTGTTTAGTAGCAGCATTTTCCAGATGAAGTTGATGTGTGAATCTGGCTGATAGACAAGAGTCTCCAACAGGTGTAGGGCCCAACTGAGTTGCAGCGGAAACCCTCTCACCAGGAACTAATTTCTTAAACACTGTAGAAACTGTCACAGATAAACAAGCTTGTAAAGAAAAAGAATCATTCCACTGAAGTCCTCATTGGCTGGATTCCTGGGGTCCTTGGAGCATACAAGCAACAGAACAGTGACCTAAACTGTACATCATCACAGACCCTTGAGAGGGGAGTCCGTTTTTACTGGCAAAACAAGAAGGCTCAGAAGTTTAAATTCACTTGGCTAAAACTAACTTAGCAAATCCACATTTTCAGCCTTTCATTACAAAGGAAGTTGAGGGTCCCTTTACTTAACAAGCAAAGCATGCAAGACCGATATGAAGAGAAAATAGTTTTCAGCCTTGGGCAAATCAGTTAGCAGTCCAGTGAGGGAAGAGAGCAAGGGGTCCAGTCAAGCAGTAAAAAGCTTCTCCAGACCACTCTCAGCTTGAGAGGGCAAAGGGAGTTGTCCACAAACAGCAGCTGCATATCAACATCTGTGGAGTGTTTCTAAATGGTCACAGTTTGCTGGCAAATGCACTCTGATGATACAAGAGTAAAATGAGGGAGATGTTCCCATAAAAATTACCTATTAACACACAAAATATGCTTAGCTTGATAATTTATCTTGTTAGTTCAAACTTCCGGTGTGGTGAGAAAGAGACGCCAGTACCACATCTTTCATTAAAAGCTAATAACTGAAAAAACCTAGGTTTGAAAGTTGTTAATTGTGTAAGATAATGACAACTGAGAACACAACTCTGCTGTCTCCCTGGCTCACTCGCTCTGTACACAAGATCAAGCGAAATATTGGTAATTGCAGTGTAAACACAGATGGGTGATGAGCGCAGGAAATGCCGCCTTCTGCTGAAATGGCCAGCTCTGAGAGCTCAGCTGGGAGTCAGGAGCTGAAAAGCCATTTCTGCTCCCAGTTACCAGGTATTACTCTGGAGTTATTTCTTCGACTGCAGGGCGCCACTTGTTTCTCTGCTACTATAAATTTCAGCAAAATTTTCCTTGCAAAAGAGGGATTCTTAACAATATAAAACCCAAACAAACTCCGAACAAACCCCAACGATTCAGTTAAGCCCATTACATCAAGAGCTGTAGAAAATCATTGCAACAAAGAGTATCCTCAAAGATCAAAAGGAAAACAATGTTTATCCGTGCAGGTGCATTCCAAGTAATTTACAGGCTTGAAAACCCAAACTACTTTTTACCCTTTTGGAAAATTTTGGGCATTATATATACACCTCTGCACTGACCTCCCTATTATTTCCTTCGTATGGATTGCTTTGAGTAATTGAGCTATTTTGAAAAAAACCAAACGCATTTTCCTCATATTTTGTTTTTATACTCACAAGTATTTACTTAATACATATTATTCCTGCTGGTTTATATTATATTATTAAGAAATTACATTAGTTCCTATAAAGTTGAAATTTATTTTTCTACCTTTAGGTTTTGGACTGCAAATCTGTTAGGACAGTATATGTTAGAGAGTCACTTAAAGGAAAACAAAAAGATATCAAAACTTCTGATAAAACTAATTTCATTATGAAGTCATAAATTCTTAGGCATGTTTTTCACTTAGAGAGGGTCATTTAAAACATCACCTTTATCTCAAACCTGGAGAGCTTGAGGAAGCTGTTTATTTGGATTCTAGGCTCTAAACAGCTGGAAATCGCAACTGCTCTTTCTACAAATCTCTGTTTTTACAACTTCCTGGCCAACAATAAAAAAATCCCTCAGGTAAAAAGACTTCCTGACATACTTTTTCCAGTATGTGTTCTGGTATGATTTAAAGCCATCATTTTTCTGCTGGGTGGAACAAATGCCCTGGTTCAAACAGCCTCACAGAGCAGCTCTGCTGTTCTATTGTCCCTACTTTAGTTAAGTAAAGAGAGCAAATATCATTACCAACAGGTCTGCATATTGTACCAATCTTTCCAAATTTTATTTCCACTTTGCATATATTTGAAGAGAGGAAGAATCAGTTTACATTTAAAAATTCATTTGCTGTTGAGAGAAGATTTGACTCAATCTCAGCTGCTGATTAAATTGTATATTATAAACAACAGATGGCTGAAGAAAACATGGCATCGCTAGCAGATAACAGACTCCAGCCTCTACAATTCCCTCAACATGTGTTAAAAATTATTATGGATTTTAGAAAAATCAATTTGTTGAGGGATTAAAAAAGAGATGAAAAAAAATCCAAATCAAACCAAACAAAAAAAGATCACAGGAGAGAGCTCAGCTACTAGAGATCCAATTGCTCTGGATCCAAGATTGTGAAATGCAGAGCAACAACATTCTTCCTTGCAATTGCTTGTCTTTGTGCGATAGAGAGGCCAGAAACCAAACCCCACAGTCAGGCACAGTCAGTGTTATAGGTGGAAAGACAAGCTTCAAGCATGCTTTGGTTTGTTTTGTTTACATGTCCTTCATATGCTAAAGGACCACAAACTCCTAGAGCAAACTGCCATAATTGTAAAATGTTCAAAACCAAGTATTTGGGAACGGGGAAACACTTGCAATTCTGCTAGAGAGTAGGCTGCCAGTGATAATGCAAATGTGTTGTGATGTTGTCTTTTAAAAGCTGAGAAAGTTCACTCAGTTAACTAAAAATTTCTAAATACATTGTCCAATATGCCTTTTTGAGTAAATCAGAAGAACACTTGAAGCATAAGGATGAACAGAGAATAATTTACAATATATCTTCCACTGGGATGTAAGCCAGAGTGCAACCTACAGAGAAGGAAAGGGCTTGAGGAAATTCCTGGAATAGTAAGCCATTCAGCTGCAAGCTATAAAGAAATATATGGCAACCCATTGCTTATTCTTATACTGAACATATGCTTTCAAAAATCATTCATATTTATCATCTGTTAGTAATAGTTTTCATGTTTTATTACCAACATGTTGTATAATGAAGAATTGGAAAAGCCACACGTTCCAAAGAAAAGTCTGTAATTTTCCTTAATGCAAACATACAAAGCTTCATAGTACTATTGATGGGCCTGATCCAACCCTCACTGAATCAGTGGGAGTTGAATGAGTCCCTCTGTGCACAGGAAATGAATTGAAATTAATGAGACTACATATGGTTTCAGAGTAATTTATGCCTTTTGGCTGTTAATATTTATAAGACCTTAATCTGCTTCCACTTGTATCAATGTTCAATTCTCCTGACTGAGCCGACTCTACTCTGAATGTATAGCTGCATGAATGGAAGGAAAAGAAAGGCTATTGTATGTTTGAAATTTACTGTAACAAGTTATTACCATTCTCTAAGATTCTCTTATCTCTAAGTAAGGTTCCTTATTTAGTTTTAATCTTGTGCCAGCTTCTTCTAAGTCTAGAAAATGCTGTTACCTCTCGTCCCCTTATCTGTCCAAACCCCCCTGGACTGTACACCAGGCTGCAACAGATCATACACAGACTACAGCACACTCCATTAAACCTTTGAGAACAAGTTCTTTGCTGACAAGATCTTTTCACAACACCAGGACAAGCTGGGCTTTGTCAGCTACTGACACCTAGTCATACTGAGACGTCAACAACAGTTTTCAAATAAAAGCTTCTCCAGCACAGCTTTTCAGTTTATACAACAGTGTAATTGCTTAGATTCATTCAGAAAGCTTCTGAAAATCTGCATTTATCATTCTTCTTTTCTTACAGAATTCCATAGCTAAAGCTGCTTCCAAGGAGCTGGCCAGTTTGTACAATACTAAATATACATACGGTCCAGGAGCGGAAACAATCTGTAAGTACTGACCTAAATATACTCATCATCCATAGTAAGTACTCCTAGGACTATAAAATGCAATTTTCTAGTGATTCTTGTTCCTCTGCCTAAGTAGTCCCTTTCTTCTTTCACATGCACATACAAAGAGGTATATATGGGACCTGTCATTTCTAAATTACGGGATAATTTATTTCCTAGGGATCCCAGGAAGTGTGTGACCCCCTGGAAAGTAAAGTGACATAGTAAAATGTTTATGAATTCATGTGCATAGCATGAATTCCTAAATCCTAAAACTTAGGTTTAAACATAAAAACCTTGACCTGAGATTTTCTGCATTTCCAGTATCTCCAAGTCAAAGATGATGTAAATCCTTTGATTCCACTGTGTGATTGAATCCTTCAACCACTCTAGCAACACCAATCTCTTTTACTTTGCATTACATTCTGAGACACATACTAATTACAATCCTACTTGTAATTTGTAATTGGTAATGACTAATTATTCTACCCATCTTGGGAACTCAGTTGTGGATATGGCCTTTGCCATGCCAAAAGCCAAGACAAGGTTGCCAAATCTAGATTTATAGAACTTCAATATCTGCCATATTTAAGATCTCTTAATTTACTTAGATATGGAAGCTAATTTCTCTTGGCTGTTTCCCCTTCCTCCAATAGTTAACCACCCCCTCTCAAACATTTTAAAAATCGGTTTCTTCCAATTTTTACAATATTTATGGAGATTCTTCCTTTAAAAATGTGTTGGTGATGCTTGGCAATTTTGGAGGCTCCTTCCTTAGCAAAAGACTGTTTTTATTGTACCAGCTACCGAAAAGGGAGGGTACTATTTGTCCATTAGAAAAAGATGGAGCTGAAATCCCATATATGCAGTTCTTTCCCATCTCTGTGAACCTCAAAAAGTCTCTCAGTGAGAGGGTATTTGCTTCTTACACCAAGAGTTTCTAAAGACCCTCATGCAAGAATGCCATGCTCCTGTTCCTTAGACATTTCTCCCATGGCTTCCCCACAATAGTCACAAGGAGGGAACAGTTTAGCTTGTTTACTTCTGCTTGCACAAATCAGCTGGAACAAAGCTCATAAAAGGCCCAAAATCACAGCAGCTTTCCCATAAGCAGGCTAAATCGATCAATTCACCGAATATTTCTTTTTATCTGTCCTTTCTGCATTCCTCGCTATGCGACTTGACTCCAAAGTATTTCTCATTTGATGTGCAGCCACTCTTTCCCAGCTTTATTTAATTTATTTAAGCTTTATTTAATTTCTTTACCAACAGACCCTGCTGCAGGGGGCTCTGATGACTGGGCTTATGACCAAGGCATCAAGTACTCTTTCACTTTCGAGCTCCGGGACACCGGGAGATATGGTTTCCTTCTCCCTGAATCTCAGATAAAGCCAACCTGTGAAGAGACTTTACTTGCTGTTAAATATATTGCCAACTATGTCCTTGAGCACTTGTATTAGAATGGAGTTCTAAAAACTATTAAAGCAGGCTTTATTCAAAGATGCCTTCCTTTATTTCTTCCCTAAAAACTACATTTTTATTTCTCTATACTTAATGTTCTCAGTCATATTCTTAGTCCATTACAGATCACAAGAACTACAAGTTTTTGAAGAGAAATTTTAGAAATTCAAGAGAAATAAAACATTTTTATTAAGGCAACTGACATAGCTGGGGGGCTGAAAAAGAAGGAACACAAGATTCATCAACCTAAGGCAAAGGTCACCTTATTGATTAAAATTGTCTTTACACAGAGGAGATGGGCTGAGCATTAGACCTTGCATAGCCTGACTGTTAACCAGAATGGAAACAACAAAGTGATCCACATAGATGGACTTTCACCCAAACATTCATTGCCTCAATAGCAACAGTAGTAAGGAGAAGCTCACATCAAATACTTTTAAAATTATACAGCTATGATGTGCTCTTGTGAATTTTCTCAAAACCACCTTGGATCTATCCTGCCACTGAAAAATAATTTGGATCTGCAGTCAGTGCAATCTGGACTCAGTTATGAAAATTATAATTACTATTAATGGCCAAAATGTGATATAAATCATGCTACTCTGCATTTAAGGCTCTCATGCTCACTACAGTAGCATCTCCCAAAGTGTTCCCAGAGGCCTGGTACTTCCTGGGGCCCCACATGTTCCTACTGTCATGAGCGGAAGAACCATAAACAGCCATAAAGACTAAGTCTGGTGATAAATGAGGAACTGTTTCTTTCATGAAAAGCTGTAGAGAATTATCCCCTCCTGATCAATTTTCTGTACAGGTAATGTACGTCTGATTGGGTCAGAGTGAGTGAAAGTGATAAATTGCCACTCGACATCTTTCCCACAGAGCTGCAGAAAATGTGTTTGGCATCTATTAATGCTGTTTGGAGCTTGGCTAATATGGGACACACTCTGCACAATGATAGGGAAAACCTTATGTCAACACAGAATTTGGCTGATCTCCCTGCCACTGTCGGAAGCTCTGAACAAAGACTTCCACTGTCCACTGATGGTCCTGGAATTAACCCCATTTCTGGCAGGTCCTTAACCAATCCACTCAACACAGCCCCAGAAATGCATTTTACAGAAAATGGTTTTCCAAAGAAAATCATCAAATTCAAGACCTATCAAAAACTACATGTTCTGCCTTTTTGTCCCTTTTCAGTGGAAGGAAACAGGAAGACAGGGTCCAATTTAAAATCACACTTTCATTTGCATGTGTAAGAGAAAGAAGGGCACACATCACTAGCCCACTCCAGTTAGCCCAGCAGCACTCAGATCAAAATATTTCTCACACATGACTGATCCATCTGGTTTTGATCACTGGTGAAACTGAACCCACGTGTGAAAGTAACACATACCAATAAAAAGACCTATCATTCTGTTTTGCAAAAGAAGTGGGGGGAAGGATAATCAACGTTACTAAAAATAGCACAGGATGTGAACACAACATACTGGCCAGAGCCAAACATGTCACAAAGGGCAGAAAAATAAATTTCTCGGAATATAAAATATTTTGCTAATTTTAACTAAGTATTAACAACCACCCAGGGACTACCCTGACTGTAACTACGTTATTTGGGAAGATGTCACAGGTTTTACACCAACTGCAATGTGAATTCTTGATACTCAGCACTTAGTACTATGGTGCAGTTGACAAGTTCCATCAGCTTGATGGACTTGGAGATCTTTTTCAACCATAATGATTCTGTGATTCCATTCTATGATTCTATAATCCAGGCACTGTGTAAGACTGCAGGCAAGCAAAAGCAGAGCTACAAATGCAGTTGAGGGCCAGGTCACAGCACCCAGCAGTTCCAACAACATGAGAGTTACCCCAGTTAACTTAAATGTGTGACTCTGAGGCAGAATATGGTACACATTTGGTGGCTCTGACATTTACAAATCAAGTCATAGCAAGGAAGTGATCTGCAGGTTTTCTGTGCCTTCTCCCCAGAAGTTAATATTTTGGCCTTAGCTTCCCATTAGGTCACCTTATGCTTTCCTCATTTTCAGCAGACAAATCTGGCTTTATCAATTAAATTCTCCCCAGAAGGCACTCACTAGCACTGCTGATCAAATTACACAGATGCAGAGAAGAGCAATCAAATGTGGTATTATCATCCATGCAGCTTGGAACATAAGCCAAAGAATATATGAGAGAATCTTAAGCAGGAAAGGACATTGTGCTAGCAGGTAAGCTGCTAGTGCAGAGACACTGAAAGAAAACATGCAGAGGAAGCCAAGGTTCATCAAGAAGTCACACTGCTTCAAACTCTAGCATCACTTTCAAAAAACATGGAAATATCACGTGCAAAACCGATTGATAACCTACTCTCAAATTAAAGCACATGAAACTCCATGTGAACGCAAGAAAATACCTTTTTATCACAGATGCCCAAAAACCAGAACACATTGTCCAGAAATGTTGTGGAGTCTCCCTCCTTGGAGACATTGCTCAAAGCTTGGCTGGACAAGGCCCCAGGCAACCTGCTTTGTGCTATCCTGTTAATGTCTGCCTGACACAGGTCAACCAAGGACTGAGATAAATAATTTCAGCTTTTCCTGTTTGATTCATACTGCTCCTTTAATCAGATAAATAGAAAGGGAACATTCTGGTTTTTTGACTAAGAATCCCATCAAAAAGTTGCCATCTTTCTCATATTAAGCTATTGTTTAGTCAAATGCAGTCAAACAGCCAATTCATTTCAGTGTTCCCAAACTCAAAAGGGATTAAGACCTGATGAAGTGCTTTAAAGACAATGTACTGTCCCTCTGCCAGGTCTCCCAGGAGTGATACTGGAGATACCAGACCACTCACAGAGGAAATGTCCCTTCAGTAGAGATCACAGCTGCAAAGGCCCTTAACAAAGGCAACACTTAAAATTATTGATTCTTCAACACATAAAAAGGTAGCTCACACACAAAAATTAATGAAATGCAGTTAAGTCCCAACAATTGTGTGAGAGTTAAAGATGAGCTTCTGGGAAAGGTATTTCCAAGTTGGCTCAAAGTTGTCAAGCAATGGCTGACACATAATGGTAATTCAGAGAAGGCAACTTTTGCTTTTAATGATCCAGACACAACTGCCTCACAAACTGTGCTAGAAATTAAACCTGTGCTTACAGTGCAGCCTGCTCTGAACTCTGCTTTGCTGACATATGGCCTCAGCGTGCTTCCTGTCACTTTGAATTCTTCCAAGGACAGATGCAGGCTGTGCATTGAAGCAGGTTGTCTCTGTGTTCCCTGCTGCACTCAGAACAGCTGCATTACAGCTGCATACAGCATTTACTACAGGAGGAGAGGAAACAGCCAAATGCTTTTGATAATGGCACTAGGTCCCTGTCCTTTACAGGAAGGATGCCAGGCTACTTGTGGTAAACTTTGCAACCACAGAAAACAGAAAATTTTCTCTCAGTAAGTGAATATATACAGCTTAGCCAAGAAATAGGGAAATAGGGAATTCAACAGTTGGCAAGCACTAAAATCTTTCCTTTCAGCATTTAGCAGAAGACCTAAGATGCTTAACTGGAATTCTTCAAGGAAAGTATGAATCATGCTGATTTAATTTAAAAAAAAAAATCAACTTGCAATTTCCTGGCTTCAAGTGGAAAAATCAAATATTCAGGTTTCTTTTTAATACAGTGATATGTTAGGGCATAACAGGAAAAAAACAAAAAAGGATAATAGTTCAGGAAAACTGCTGTAATTCCCACAGGTGCATGTGTTGCAGCTGTTGACTTGAGAGAGTGAAGCCACTGAGTACAGCTCCATAGTACAGTGACCCACCAGCTCATCTCCAGAAGTGACACAGCTCAGAGCATCTCTGTTCCTTCCAGAGTTAGCCCAGAACCTAATCAGCCTTCCACAAAAATCAAGAGATGCTAGTGAATTTTATAAATGGCAAACAGAACTCAAAAGACAAATGTGCTGTTACGCAGTGCAGCAATGATGCCATTGCTGACACGAATGTTGCATCAACACTCATCACATGGTGCCTTTTCCCCCACTGCAAAGCTGCAACATACTCAGACTATGGAACTGCAAATACAGCAGTAGATGCAAAAAGCTTTTCACTTCTAGGTTTATGTCCCTGTTAATAGGATGTATTTTCTTTATAAAGAAAATAACCTCACATATGTGAAGTTTCAGAAGTTCAAGTGCTCAGCACACTTAGCAAAAATATTCTAATGTCCTTCACATCTAGAAACTTTGAGATCTGACATCCTTTTCTCTTAAAAAAACTGTCCCACATATATGACAGCAAAAACTCTGTCTCTCATTCTCTTCCCTGGCCTATACACAGTAATGCCATGAAGATCTCTGAATTAATTCTTCATGCACCCTAAAGAAAATCAAAGCAAAAGTGGGTCCTCCTTGCGCTATATTCAACTAACAAGTTCAGGCCCACTGAAAATAGTTATTTCATTCAAAAACTAAGCTGTGAATACGCTAAAAAACACTGGAATTTCAAAGAGGGGGTTTTATGTAATTTTACATACAGCTTCTCTTAATTCTTCAATGATTTTTTAAATGTGCCCAGAAACTGAATGAATAAGGGGTTCAAAAAGAACATTCATTTTGTACAGACTTTCAGGAAACTATTCTGACATTTTTCTCAACAAACGGAAATACTGTTCATGACCGGAGGGCTTTCTTTAAGGATAATAAACAGAACATTTCCTATTTGAATGGAACTAGAATCCCTAGTGACATAACAATATTTTATACCTTCCCTCTTTCAATACCCATCTTTGAATCAGGTCTGAAAAGCAACAACGTAATCCGTACAAATGCAGAACATCTTTCCTCCATTTAAAAGAAAGGATGAATAGAAATTGATGCTTTACCTCTAGCTTTTGTCACCACTATTCCTTTGCAGTTTCAGTCTCTCACATCTGTACTGTAAGTTATACTGTCACTGATAGAAGTTCTGGTAACAACATATTCAGCAATAAAAATTTTTTTAAATTAATGCATTATTTTAAAATGTTAACACAAAATTCATTTTTATTATATGCTTTCTAAGCTAGAAAATCAATTACACCTTAGAACACAAAAATTAAAACTTGCTTTTAAAATGCCCTATTACACTATACTTACACTTGACTTTATTCAGGTATTGCGTATTTGGAAATCACAAAGAAGCTCATTTCCTAGGATTGTAATGATATGCAGCTAAGAGAGGAGAACTTCCTTGTTAATTGCATAGCCCAGTATAAACTCCTGACTAATACTGAAAAAGCAATTCTTGAGAGGAAATTCTACATTTTATGTGCACTAACATATTCACTTAAAATCTATTAAAATGTAAAATTTTAAAAACCTGAAATACAGATTCCAGTACTCTCACATTAAGCTCAGTCCAGACGAAACTTCATATGGACATATCTGTAAACCTCCAGTGCAAACCATCTCTCTGCAGTGCTGCCCAGCCAACTCCACTGTCAGGGCCCATCATAGTCCTGAGCACCTGAAAGCTTTGGTACTTGCAGCACTCAGCTTTGCATGTTTTCTCCTCTCTCAGGACAACTCTGCGTCTGGGAATCGTCAATTACCCTCAGATTTGTCTGAAGTTGGAGCCCTGGCTCATTCTCTCATTCTCAGTTCATAGTGTGACCAAGGAGGGTGTTGTGCCACTGCTTAGGGAGAGCTCCAGCCTGCCCAGCACTCGGCCCAGCCAGGAGGACAACCCACAGAGCATGAGGAACAGCACCACTCCTCCACAGACTTCAAAGTGATTTGTTTTCTAACAGGGAATGAGTCACTCTCACACCTGCTTAAGTTCAATTAAACATCTTTAGGGAAAATTTATGATTAAACACAGAATCAACACTGTTGATGGACACCACATATTTACCCAGGCTTCTGGGCTTCTTTTAATGTTTAATTTTGCTTCGATGACCATTTTGTGTCTAGAATCTGAATTACTGACAAATTAGCTGGAACCTTCCCTCATTTTTCATATCCTTCCAGGTTTCTGCAGTCTTCTGAAGCAATGTCTTTCCTGTCAAATTCTGTAAACCAAGTAATATTTGCTGGCCATCATGGCCTTGGATTCTGAGAAAAATTCTGTCCTGCACATGATTATGGACAACTATCCTGAGGAACTTTTGGAATCCCTTTCAAAATGCTGTCATTACTTTTTGTGACACTGTTTTGCTCAGTTTTCCTAACTCACTTTGAGATATAACTCAGGAGTCAGTGCTACTCCCAAAGCCTCTCAAGAATTCTCCTGGCATGCCAGCATGTTACATGTTTAGTTTATGGAGAAATAAGTAGACAAAGTTCATTAAAACACATTCAGTACTTTAGCAGATCTCACTGAACTCCATGGAAGATAAAACGAAGTTCCTGACAGGACTGCACCCTATAAAACAATTCATCAAAACATCCACCATGACTCACAGTGAGTGTGAGAGATCTGAGTAACTTTAAAAAAATCTCTGCTGAATCTCCCCCTGGCAAGCTCAGACACCAGCACACACCTGCTCCTGGCATCTGTGCAGGATAGAACTTTGTAATATTGCTGCTTGAAGGCTTTTACACATTAATACGTAGATTCCAAAGAGCAAATTCAGCTGGGAATTTAAAGCAGAGCAAAAGCACAGATTTAATGGGAAGAAGCTCTTTCTAGTTCATAGAAACACATTCCTCCTCTTACTGGAGTAAATCCGGAGAGGGGAAAAAAACCCTACCAAACCCAAAGCCAGTCCTTTGCCAGCCTGCAATATCTCTCAGTTCTTCGGTGCTTGGTGTTGTGAGGTATCCTACACATCAGCAACCTTAAGGCACTCCTAACCCTACTGCTTCAGGGCATGGAGAAGACCATTTAATCAGTCACCAGACACTTTTGTTTCAAGCAGAATCCGAAGAATGCAAGAGCTTCTTAAAGAAACTGTAGAGTGAAATGCACAGTGAAATGAGATGCTTTCAGAACATATCATTCCTCCCACAACAGCTCCTCAGCTGACTGAGAATCCTGGCAGCCTCCACTCATCCTGGAGCCAGACACGGCTTCTCACGACATCTTGTGGCAGCAGGACCAGCTGACAGGGCTTTTGTCTCCAAAAAAGTAATATAATATGTGAAACAATGATATTGCAGAAAATCAAACACAAAACAAAAAGCACCAACTTGTAATCAATTAATTTGAACAGAGTAGCAACAATTTTCAAAACAGCCATACTCCCCATTAAGACACTAAGTATAGAAGCATTAAATAGAAGCATATTTTAAAGTAATAAAGTCAGAAAACTGAAACAATCTAATGCAATTTGAAGTGCATGTGAGCTACAGATATACAACTATAATACAAGTATGCATTATTAACACTTAACATATTCTTACCTATTCTAACTAGAAAATTAGAATTTTCTTTGCACTTTGTTGCTTCCAGGAAGAGATTGGTAGAGGAGGGAAAAGCTTCATTGTCCAGAAACATAAGGACAGGTCGACTCAATTAGGCTAATTTATTCTGATATTTATGTTGCATGCAACTGGATAAACAGCAAAACAGCAAATCTTATTTCCTATTTGTTTTCAAATTATGTTTTGAGAAAAGATGCCTTTTAATTATACCTGAAAAAATAAAAATTGTGGTTCAGTACTATTCTACTGCGAACACATCAGTCCCAGAAGAATTAATAGATCTTGAAAAGGAAATCAAAGATAGCTCTAATTAAATAAATTAAACCCCCCAGAATCATTTAATATATAGTCTTATTTTCACAAACATCCTCATCAAGGCACACAAGAAGGATGCTTTCTCAGTCATTAACTGAGTAAACATTAATTCACACTGTTTTCTGATGGAAGGTAGTTCACCTTCTCTCTATGCAACTTGGTGTCTGAAATCCTGACTCAGCTCCTCATACAACTTCTGGAACAGTGGCAGTTTTTCCTGTCAAGGGAGAAACAACTGGCTTTGCCTAGACTTGGTTGAAGGATAACAGAATAAAATACAAACAGGTTTTATGTAGTCAGAGATGAACACTGGAAGACAAAGAGAAAACCTCTGGGAGAAATATTCAAGCAGAGCTGCAACTCTCACTGAACAGTCATGAAAAGGTTTTCAAAAGCATTTGATGTAGCACCCTCAAAGCAATAAAACCCTACACCAGGAATAAATCATATTTGTTCTTCAGATGTGAAAAAACAATAATCTACATTTCACTCAGGTCATGCACACTGAGGTTACTGCACCTACCTGTGTGTCTTCCTTACTCTCATCTGTTATTGTGTTGGGAAACACATTAGAGTTAGCAAGGACAGTTCTGTCAGCACAAGGACTGAGGATACCAAGCACTCCATCCACCACAGACTTGTCACACATAGCATCAGCACCCTATCAATCAGACAAAAAATTCCAAAGATAAAAAAATGGCCCTTTCCCACAGGGATACTCAGAAGCAACAGGCATTTAGGCCTCCAAAATCCCTGAAGGACTACTGTGACTCCAGAGAAACAAACCAGACATTTTAAGCCCTGCCTAACCTCTTGTCAAGCTGCACACATTTGCTTTGTGTGCAATACAGAATTTCAATTTATAACCTGCTAGAGACCAACAAAACCGAATGTTGGCTCAAGATTTGCTGGCACAGTTACACAAACTCCATTTATGAAGCATGGATTGGGCATCTGAAGCATGGAAGGAGTCAAACCCTCCCCTAAATATCATGGGAGTGCTTTGGCAAGACCCGAGGAGGTTACCAGGAGCAGGGAGAGAAGTTACCACAGACATTGCATACGGCAATATCCAGTGGAAAAGGTAACCAGGTTGTTGCTAAACACAGAAACAAACAGCCATGGGCTACAAACCCACAAATCCTGACCCCATTTCCCTCCACTCTGAGAAATGGTATACGGACTTCTCTTGGATGAAAATCAGGTTTTTGGCCATTTCTCCAAGCAAATCGAGGCAAAATCTGGACAGCAGAAGCGCAGCCGCCGTCCCCGCTGCGGGCGGCGGTGTCACCACCAGAGGGGGCCATGGACACCTCCCCTGCGCTGCCCCTCGGGTGCTCCACACAAACTTCAGCCTCCAGCTGAAGGAAACATTCACCACATCTCACCTCACCAGCCACTCCGAGCTGCAAACAAGAGTTTGGCTTCCTATTTTTTTTATTTTTCTGTAAAGAACCCAAACAGACACTCAAATGGCCTTCAAGTGGAAGCTAAAATAACCTTGGAGAATATTACCTCAGTGAAGTAAAGCACACATCTTTGTCTCAGAAAGCAGGTTGGGAAGCAGAGTGGCAGGAAGCTCATCCTCATAAATTGTGTAACACAAGAACTCATCTCTCCTGCTTTCAGAAAGGAGTTTCTCAAGATCAGCGAAGTTTCTTCTCATGTACCTCTGTCCTCTACAGGCAGGGGTGCAATATACTTCGTATCTTTGCACAGTTACAGTCTTAATGTACAAATACTATCATTTCATGGATTCAAAACCACAATGTTTTGAAGCCCAGGACACTTCTCTCCACCATCTCCAACAATGTTTTGATACACCACATACAGTGGTAAGGCCCTAGACTTACCTGAAATACCAAATGCACTCAACTAGAAGAAACCTGAGAGCACAAAGAAAAATGCACACCCTAATTTGCCTTCATTTATATGCTCTAGCATAAGGTACAACCTGTGCTTTAGAAACTCAAATAGACAAGAGTTTATGAGCAGGTCAGTCCGTCCCTGTAGACTGCAATCCTTTGACTAGGACTGTTTTTCCTCTAGAGATGAAACCATGTACAAACCATGTCAATTTTAGTAGTTTTCATCAATTTTTTCGTTTGCAAGAAGCCTAATCTGACAAGATGTGGAAGATGAGGTGCTGGATATTAGCTTAAATAGTTTCAGTACTTTTTTTGGAATTGTCTGTGTAGAAAGGACTGTTAACCCCAACAGTTGTTGTGCCTGCACCAATCTGAGCAGGAACTTGTCTGCTGCACAGGACAGTGAAGTAACCTAACATACAGACCACCTTGGAATGAACCTGCCCTGAGACACTGCTAACGGGTCATTGAAAACAAATGTCTCTAATGCTTAAACACTCCACTGATTTTACCCTGTAATACCCAGACTCAAATGCTGTGAATACAAATCTTATTTGCAGCCATTGCTGCCTAAGAGAGGTATGTAAATCTCCCCATGAGCCTGCACCAGTCTGAGGGAGAGATTGAAGCTGTCACTGGGTTAATTTCTAACAGCCTCCCTGCCATCAAGGCATATCTAAGCTCCAACTCGTATTCTTAGCTGCTGGGTTTTTTTATGGATACAATTCCATAAAAGTAGCTAATTATGATGAACAAATACTTAGAAACGCTAACACAGAGCTTGAACTTCCATGAAAGTGTTTGTAATCGTAATGAAGTAGCTTGTCCCAGAAGCACGGAGATTCTGTCCTTCACAGACAACCTAATCACCAGCATGTCAGAAAGCTGAAAAAGTCCCCAGAGAACTTTCTTTCAAAGACTTGATTCAGTTCCTTTCATTAAGCACTAGGTTCAGCAGACCAAGATGTGATTTCAGTTAGGGAAGGCAACAATCAAACCACGTTTAATCTCCTCTATAGGAGCTTTTGAGATTCTAAGGGTTCACATGACATATTGTGTGGTTTTAAATCCCACTGTGACTGGTACTCTCAAAACAGAAAATCTTACTTTAAAACATACTCATTCCAGACCCATTGCACATAAGCAGCAAAGAACAGTGACTGCTGTGACAGACAATCTTATTACCACCTCCACCTCATTTGAGAATGACTTTTTAAAAAGTACTGGCAGTACTTACAATAAAAAACAATTTTAGACCTCATTTTTATAAGGATGATCACCTTGAAAATTACTTCTTACACACCAGAGACATTTACTTCACTATCAGGAAAAAAATTCTGTCCTGTAATCCAAAGAAATTCAAACCAGAATGAAGAGCATTAACCAAACACCTTGCAGAATCCAGGTAAGAACAGAACAAGCCTGAAAATACAGTCAAAGGGAAAGAATATTCATTCCTTCTTAAATGAGACTAAAAGGATGTGACCAAGAATCTGAATACAGTTCCCTTTTAGTTCACTGATTCTGTTAAAAAAAAAAAGTAACAAACCATTTTAACGTTGCAGCTTTATTTAAAAGAAAGTGACTTTAGAATTTTTGGTAACATACTTTTTATACAAAATTAATACAATGAAAAATAAACTTCAGCAGTGTTTTAGAGCAGATTACAGGCTGTAAACTCATAATCAAATGTACTATATTGAAGAAAGTAATTTTGTTCAGAGCTTATTTGCAGACCAGCACCAAGTGATCCCAAAAGTCTAGTTTTACTCGACATGCCAAAGAACCTCAAACTCACACTTCATAAGCAAGGAGTTGTTCAATCTCACTTGTCTTCCAATTTACAGTAACAGTCGTGATTAACTGTATGCAAGAAACACATCAAAATTTCCTACAATACCTTCATGAAGTAGAGAACAACTTTGGAAAGTTTATAAGGAATCATGTAAACAGGGTATTTAGACAAAACTTTAGGAATTGCCATTTACATGGAACTCAGAAGTCCATGAAGAAATTTCAAAATCCTGTAACAGTTCTTTTTAAACTATTTTGTTTCAGCAGTCAATTTCCTTGATCTTGAGAACACATTTTTTAAACCTATGCCTGCAGTATATCAAAATTCCAACATATCAACAAGCAGTACGAATAGGATCCAGCAGGGAAAGAGAAAAACCAAAACACAACAAGCTACACAATCCTGAAATGCTTTTATCATTCTTATCACATGCTCAGTAGAAAGAAAAGCTCCTCCCAAAACTTTTTTGTTTCTATTTTTAAGTTGTCTGAAATCAAGTTTCTCAAATAGGAAACCTGTTAAGGGAAGAAACTTTCTCATTATAAACCCAGCTCCTCAAACATCCCATTTTGGGAGTAACTTGGCTTCATGCAACCCTTACAGGCATAGGGAAGATACTGCCCTCAAATATTAAGGCTGTAGAGAGCTACCAGATGGGGCAAAATATAAATACTCAAACTGTGAAATAATAGTACTGTAATTATTGTATTTGCTCTTCTCTGTCATGTAATCACAACCATACTTTGTAGAAGACACCAGAGGTCTGTTTCCTCCTCTCTGCTTCTCACTTCCTGAACTCAATCTGATTTGTTTTATTATGGCTGTTCATGTAAATGTTCTAGGAACAGCATCAGCAGAAAAGGATGCTAATCCAGTAACCCCAGAAAATCTGCAACTTAAAAAGTCTTCTCTAGAAATTGAAAAACTTCCCTAGAAATTCCACTTGCTTTTCAGGCTCTTTGCCTTTTGCTTTCCTCTGTGAAACGTCCACCAATCAGCCTTTATCACTGCTCTCCACCCTGTGACACCAATGTAAACAAAACCCAGTAGACTAATCAAGTTTTGCCAGAGAAAAAAAAAAGCACCATAAGGTTAGCTCTTTGCTCCTTTCAGTAAGTTATAGCAGCATTTCGAGACCAAAGCCTCAGCATTCTAATGCTTAAAGCCTTGCTCTCAGGTCCTCTGCAATGCTTTGGATCCTGGTATTAAAACAGAAGAGGTATTGAACACAGGATGTGCTCACAGGAACGCAGCTAGGAGTTTCTGTGAATTGTGTGTAACAGACCTACTTTGTGCCTGGGGACATTTACTATGCAGATTTGGTTCTCTTGTGAGGCTGAGGAGTCACTGGCACTGAACAGTTTTGCCATAGCCACCTCTTCCAGCATCATAGTCTTGCCGATATTCATCTCGGACCTAACAAAGGAGGAAGAAAGGGAAGTCCAGAAAAGACACGGATAAACAATTTCTCAAAAACTGTTACACCATTAGAATACTCATACTGACACCACGACACATAAATGGCTACATGGAGCTGTCTGACCAAACAGAAGGTGAAGTGCATCATACAGAAGCCCAGAATAACATAAACCAACTTCCTCTTTCATCATGTCTGGGGACTCCCTAATCAACACAGCCCAAGAAAGGATGGCCAGCGCTGGGCTGTGGCAGTGCAAGCCACTGCCACTTGCTCCACTTGGGGTAAGCCAACTGCTGTCCTGTGTGTTTCTGACAGCCCCTTACATTTTCTGGGCTTACTTAAAGCATATACCCAGGCAGCCAAGATTTGTTTCTGCAAGTACTTCTAGTGAAATTTAGGAAAGAGTTATTAATTCGTAGTGGATTATACTGCCATTGATCAGATGCCTTCCACTGTTATCCTCTTAAACAATGACTCCTGAGCTGCTATTTCTGAAATTGTTCTGTGTTCATTCAAAATCAATAAGTTTGGCAAAGTCACTACTCCCTTAAAACCCCAGGCTGCACAACAACCTACCTGCCCCCCTGATCGTCCACGGCCATACTGCCTACCCTCCTTAAACCCTGCATCCCAGTCTGTCCTTATGATCCTGTCATCAAGTCTGGTCCCGTTGATGTACCGCATTGCATTTTCAGCATCTCCTCTGGCATAATACCTTAGGAATACGTTAATGAAAAAAACAGACTTCTATTTTCACATGGAAAAAAGAACAACATCAAATGGGCTACAAAACCAAGTCTTTGTTTGAACCATTTTTATGAAGCTACACCAGCTAAGAAAACTGCTAGTTAAAGGGAGAAATATGCAGCAATTCAATCATTAAATACGTATATTGGATTAAGTTTGCCAATGACGTCGATATTTAACAGAACAAAGCTCTATTGCTAAAGAGTGGGAAGTCCCAGGTATGCTCTGTTCATGCTGCCAACTTTCACCATTCTGGTGAGTTCACTGGAAGCAGTAACAGAATGATCCTCAGAAATGTGCACATAATGAAGTCACAGGACAAGGATGAAAGAGGCCAATAGAAACTTTACATGTGTGTTTGTACGAAAAGAAAGACCTTTCTACATCGGCACAGAGAATATGAATTTACTGCAGAAGTCAACTACCTTAGAAATGTCTGGGTTAAAGTATCAAAGTGAAAGTAATCTGCTAACTCTGCTCCACATGCAGTGTGTGCTCGAATCACAGAATCACGGCTGGAAAAGACCTGTAAGACCATCAAGTCCAACCGTGAGCCCAGCATTGCTCTCTCTCGCCAGGGTCTCCCACAGACGCTTTAGCAAATTATTAATTTTATCCTCGGAGAACTCCCCCGTGACTCAGAGCCTGTAGTGCAGAGCAGTTCACCCACACCCTGACCGCTCCTGCCGCACTGGACAAGGATACTCCACGAAGCAGAAGCCGCAGGCAGTTTTCTTCACTTTGTCCAGCCCCATGATGACCTTCTTAATGTCGCCGCTTTTGCCGAAGAGCTCGTGGATCTGCTCCTCTGTGGTGTAGAAGGAAAGGTTCCCCACATACAGCGTACAGCTCTTCCTCAGCAGCCGCTCTTGGTCGTACCGCGTCCCCTGGGCCGCAAGGACACAGCGTTACCTAGCGCCCTGGCCCGGCCGGACCGCACGGCGCCCGCTCCCGACCCCGGCTCACCCGGAAATGTTGGTCCCGGTACTGGCTGAGCTCGGCGTAGGAGTCACTGCGCAGGATGCTCAGCGTGCCGCCGGAGCTCATGGCGGCGCTGCCCGGTCCGGCCCGGCCGAGGCCAGCCCAACTCAGCACGGTCCGGCCCGGTCGCGCCCAGCACAGGCTACACCGACACCGCCCGCCCCGGCCGCCCCTCGGCGCCTTCCCGCGCCCCGCGCAAGCGCCCCGCGGTCACCAGCCGCGCAGCCAATGGCGAGGCGGTGCACGGCTCTCGCGAGCGCGGCGGGGCGGGGCTTGCGGCACTTCTCGCGAGAGCCGTGGGGCGCCCCGCTTGTGGGGGCTCTCGGGCGCCACGTCTCGCGAGAGCGGCGGGCCTGGCGCTACC
>VWZV01014643.1:62867-239702 GCA_013397155.1 Irena cyanogastra | reverse complement strand
CTTCCTCGCCGAGCTCAAGGACGGCGCCCGCGCGGGGGGGTGGCCGTGGCCGCGCGGGCCGGGCCGCGGCGACCGCCCCGGGTCAGCGCCGTGATCGCCGCTTCGAGCGGGAGGCAGCTGCGGACAGCGTCGGGGAGGAGACTGGAGCCGCCGCCGCTTCCCTGCGCCGAGCGCACGGAGCGCGTTGGAACCNGCGGCACTTCTCGCGAGAGCCGTGGGGCGCCCCGCTTGTGGGGGCTCTCGGGCGCCACGTCTCGCGAGAGCGGCGGTCATGGCGCTACTGCGGGCGCTGCTGCTGCTGCTCTCCAGCCCTCGGCTCGTGGAGCGGCTCTCGGAGTCTCGGCCCATCCGCGCCGCCGCCCGGGTCACCGCCACCGCCCTCACCCGCGGCCAGCGCGACCTGGCCCCGCGCCTGCTTCGACTGCGCGACGCCTTCCTCGCCGAGCTCAAGGACGNTGACAGCGGGACCCCGGCAGCCGCTCCGGACCCCGGCGGTGCCCGGACTGTGGATGGCGAGCTGCGGACTGGACGGTGTGTTCCTCATCGCAGGGCCTGGAGCGACTCTTCGGGAAAGCATGAACATGAGAAGCTGCTCCTCATTGGTTTCATGGATTTCCATTTCAAAGACAGTATACACGACCCACGGTTCTCAGGAACAAGCAGACTCACTTTATAATAATCACCCATAATGCTGTGAAGATTGTCACTTTAAGCGCTTGATAAGAAACTTGAAATAAACCCACAATTCTCACAGGAGTACCTGTAACAATGTCTGTGTATACAGGAATAATATTCTATATTTGATACAGTTATGTTACAAAAAGGGTTTTAAATGATGATGATGGACAGGAAAACGAACATCTTACAGGAAGTTAAAAGGGATCCAGTAGCTGTCCTAAAAGCACACCTCAAGTCTGTTGTAGCAAGAAGGGTTTACAGGGAAAAAAATGACTAATTGAGCCACCCTACATTTAAATGGAAATACAGATATATAATGGAAAAGGATGCATCCATCATGTGTAATGCATTGGGCAGGTTTGTTTAAGACGCTGTATCTGATGACATCTATGACACTACAGCATTTAAGCTTCCTTCAGAGCTTGTTTCACTGTTTGATCCAGCTGAGCAGAGGCTCATTTAACTGGGGGGGGTCATTTCCATTCCTTGTATTATCCCAGGTGAGAAGAACTTTGTACTTTGTCTGAGATAGTTTCCTGCATTGCTCATAAAATGAAACCTTGAGCAACAAAGACAGGTTGCATGGATGGAGAAACTGCATTGACAGTGTAAATCCAAGGGTCTGGCTGGCAAGACAGAAGCAGTAATCTGTTAATCTGAGCTGGTATTTGTAGCCCAGGTTCTCTTGCTAGCTCTCTGCAGGTTACCTGTGCAATGGTAGAGAAGTCATCATCCCATGGTAATGGTGCTCCATTACGTCCCCCAAGAGTTTCAAGATGTACCCCTGCCAGAATTCGTAAGTTTTGTGAAAATAACATTCAAGATTTGTTTAAGAAAGCTGAAAATGGGAATGGAAAGGACATGGAGTACCAGCTGTGGCACATGGTTGTGTCGTCCCAGTGTAAGAGATCAAAAAGAAAACTAACTTGGAAAATACATTTGCTGTCACGATGCTTTCACAGCTACTTACACTACTTTATGAGTCACCAGTACAAAGTCAGGCACCTTCGCTACCCCTGCCTCCCACCAAACATGCACCTTTAATTTACAGGCAGGTCAGCAGTGAAGAGTGACAGATGTGTGATAAACATACAGGGAACACAAGACAAAGTGCTTTACAAGAGAACAAGAGCAAAGTTCCTTAAACATCTAGATCATAGCTATAGCTTGGAAAATACAGGCAAATCATTCATACATTCATTTTTCCTAGATTCTCCTTAGAGCCTGGCATCAACCTGTATTATTCTTGTCTCTGTTGAAAACCTGGCTTTTAAGACTTTATGTAAGGTTGTGTGGGTGAAGAACTGCCAAAAGCATTATCAACTTTGTGAGCAGAAATTATTCAAGTCTCAGATTTGTTTTAGAGAGAGAAGCTTGGTCTACAATGCATGTGCCAAGTCAAGATGTTTTGGATCCAGAAGTTCACGTAGGCAAAACCAAATATTTTAGGTCTTGCTGTGCTATTGAGCATATACATCATCGTCAGCTGAAGCCCAGTTATTGGTGTCCAGTTTAAAAAGAGACTGCTCTCCAGTGGAAAGCCAGGATAGGAGCAGTCATTCCCACTGAGCTGATTTAATGGGGAGCAGTAAGTGCACAGGGAGGGGGCGCAGGGGATGTGGCTCCTCCCTCGAGGCTGCCTTCCCTCCAGGCAGCAGAACCGCGGGATCTCTGACCCTGTGCTAAGCCCGTTCCGAGATGCTTCTGGTCCAATGGCACGAAGGATCAAATCCCTCCCAGTTACACGCTTTCCTTGATCCAGCTCCCCCAGGACCTGCCGCGCGCTCTGCCAGGGTGACAGTCGTGACTGAGCAGCGACAGCTGTGAGACGAACGGCAGCAGTGCGCAAGGGAAGGAGCGCCCGAGCTGCAGCCGCGGAACACCGCGCGCACTTAAAGCTGTCACAGTGCTGTCCTCCCAAGCTGCCCGGGGCAGTACGTGGGTAGCACGTTCACGAGGATGGAACTGTGGCAAGGAAGGCTAAACAGGCAAAGCTTGGATTTTAGGATTTAGCACAAGCACTTAGGCTGAAGCATCCTCCATGTTCTAAATCAGCTTCTGCTAGAACAGTGCTGGGGATTTTTCAAGACGGACCCACCCAAGGCAGTGGTAACAGTACTATGACTGCAGTCTGGTGTAATGAATTTTTAAGAACATAAAAGATTACTGAGTCAGACCAGCTTTTGTCTAACCCTGTAACCTCTCTCCAGCAGCTGAATTAATGCCTATTATCAGTAAACACCCCACACTCCCCAAACCCTGTCAGAGATTATTAGAGCTTTCAAAAATAAATCTCACACGGAAACAGCTAAGCTTCAATCACAGTTTTGGTGGGCTCTGATTTCATTCTCTCTTATCAGGAGAATTACAAAAGTTCATACGAAACACCACAGGGCTGAGTAAGTCAAATTTTAAGCAGGTTCTATCCAGAACTGGCTACTCTAAGAGTGTGAGGAATGGGAATAAAGAGACATGGGAGAGCTCCAGTGCCACTACTGATGCTGAAAGGGGGGTGTATGAAAGAGGAAGGTGTCACATTACCATCAGCACCCACACGAAGTAAAAGACTAAAACTTTGTTCTCCTAAAATCTAAAGGCTCTGATGATCTCTGTTTAGCTCAAGGATATAAAGCCCTAACTGACTCCTCCAATTTCCATTGGATAGGACAGATATTTGTGGTGGATCTTCCATTGATAAGTGAGGAAATATCAAAGTCTCATTCTTGAATGAGACACCACATTTTGTAATTGTGGCTCTGACAGTACCAGGGATTATAATAAAGATGTGACAGTCACTGCAGGTAGAATTGCTTGCTCGCTGCTCTACTGTCTGGCAGAGGGTTTCTTCTCCAGCCCCAGCCATGTCAATAACTTCCACATGCACGTCTGTCTTCTTGATATTGAGCAGAGACCTTGGAGGCATGTAGGTGTGCGCAAAGAGCAGAGTGTAGTGCCGCGGATGGCTTGAGGATGCTGGAGAATGGATGAGCTGCTCCAAGTGAAACAAACAGGGAATGAGCCCTCCCTGGTGTAAGCACCCGAACAGAAGCGCCCCCAGAAGGTTGAACAGAACAATGAGGAGTTTCCATTTCACAGCTCTGTTTGGTGACGCGCTGAACAGGACCAAGGGCAGGATGAGAGGGATGAGAAACCGAGGCTCCTGGTGACTGAATAGGGAGAGAAATGCCAAAGGAACAAAATAAAACAGCAGCAATGTTGGACTGCCCTCGGAATGCACCAAGAGCCCAGGCGGCCCACGGTAACACCATCTGACCAGCATTAACTGATGGACATACTTCTTTAGCATTTTAAAGCCAGCACCAATGGCCAGAATATGTAAGATACCAAACAGCATTACGCCATTGAGTGTAAAATGTGTAACTCGTGGGTGACTTCCATGCAGTGCAAGATTGTGAGGATTAAGATTATAGCTGAGAAAATTGAAAGGGGTTACTACCATTTTGTCATGTAATTGAACAATTACATCAATTAGGCTGCTCTTGTTAGTGCTGTAGAGATCATCTAAGCTCACAGAGGTAAAATAGAAGGTGTCAGCAGTTATGAAAACAAAAGCGGTAAAACATGCACATAGGATAAACTTCAAAAAGTGGTTTATGAGAGTTTTAATGCTCTTTTGAGAGTCAACAATTAAACCAGCCCAGTAAAGCAGGGGCATTAGAGCAAATGCCAGAAAGGTTGGCCTGTTGAAAAACCCAGCAGTTGTTATGACACCTATGAGAGAGCTGCTTGTAGGTTCTGCTGAGTGGCCACTGGACTTCCTTGAAGAAACCAGCACCATGAGAAGAGCAAGGAGAAGTCCTTCGAGTGTGTTGGTAAATGTTCTTGTATAAAACACCAGCGTGACATACGATCCAGCAAGAAGTACCAGCGCTTTCCACGGATCCGCTCCCCAGAAAGAAGCCAGTCGATAAACGCTATAGTCGAGTATGAAAGAAAAGATTGTAAAGAGCAGGCGAGGAGATACAAGGAGAGTGTAGCTGTTGATGCAACTTGAACATATGTCCAACTGCTGCAAAGACTTGAGAACCCAGTACGTAAGTCCTGATGTCATTAATGGGAAAACAACTGTTCTGCAAGGAGAGCTGGAAAGGAACTCCCATGGATAATAGACCTTTAGGTTTAAAATATCTCCTACAAAGGAAGAGAAAAATACATATAGATAATAAAAAATACATATCGATAATATATTCAGTAATTCAGCATTGGGGATACTACTTGGTATAAGAGGTATCACAATACAGAGCAGCTCCTCAACTTTTGAAACTAGTGTCAACCTTGACGTATTTAGCAGTTTCATTTTTACAAAACATCGAGAAGCCTGTCACAGTAATGTGGCTGGAGGCCTACTCGCTGTGACAGCAGAGAGCAGGATCCCACCCACCCGGCCAACTCTGCGGATCCTCGCCTGCCCGGCTTGCGGGACTCTCTGTGTGACAGAGCGGGATCCCTCGGGAACACCCGCCTGGCCGGCGATGCGGGACACGGTGCCCTTGGCCGCGCCGCTTCGCGTCCTCTCGAGCCCGCACGGGGCCACCCCGTCCCGGGCGCACGCCTTACCTGCCATGACCTCGGGTGCCTGGAAGAACTCGTCAGGGTGCAGGTACCCGCTCTGCGGCAGGAGGCACCAGCCAGCCCGCAGCGCCGCCAGCAGCACCCACAGCGCCCGTGCCACCATGGCGGCCCCCGCCCCTCACGCTGCACCACCAGGGGGCGCGCGGCGCACGGACGAGGCGCCGCAGCGGGAGCCCGGCGCGCATGCGCAGCGCCCCCCGCCGGCTGACATTGACGGGAGCCCGGGTTCAATGAGGCTGGAAACGGCTCCCGGAAACGGCTCCCGGATCTGGGAACGGGATCACCGAGTCCGACCGAGGGCCCAGCACCACCCTGTGAGCCACACCACGGCGCGGAGCACGTCCAGTCTTTCCTTAAATACCTCCAGGGATGGTGACTCCACCACCTCCCGGGCAATCCGTTCCACTGTCTAATCACCCTTTCTGTGAATTTCTCCTGATGTCCATCCTGAGCTCCCCTGGCACAGTTTGAGAGTATGAGCTCTTAAGAGTATGTTCTCTCGTCCTGTCACGGCCTGGGAGAAAAGCCCGATCCCCAGCAGGTTGCACCCTCCTCTCAGGGAGTTGTGGAGTGGGATAAGGTCACCGTGGAGCCTCCTCCAGGCTAAACACCCCCAGCCTCCTCAGCCACTCCTCACGGGACTTGTGCTCCAGAGCCTTCTCTGGGTACATCCCAGCACTGCCATGTCCTTCCTGAACTGAGGCCCAGAACTGCACACAGCACTCAAGGTGTGACCTCACCAGTGCCAAGTGTGGGGGACAATAACTGCCCTGATCCTGCTGGCCACGCTATTCCTGATACAGGCCAGACAGGATGCCACTGGCCACCTGGGAACACACCAGCTCCTGTTCAGCTGCTGTTTCCTAACTGACAAAAAGCACAAGAAGAAGAAACACAGCAGGGGCCACTAGCTTGCCAGTAGTCATGGGTTTGAGTGCTGGGCACGGGCTCACTGCTCCCTGGACACACACACTCACCCCACCAGGCACAGCCAGGGGCTGGCATCAGTCTGTGTCCCACTCCAGCCCCTGTAACTGGGAGCAACGGAATAGTGGGCAGTGAAAGGGAAAGACAAATATTCATGTCTTACAAAAGCAATAGTTCAGCTACCAGGCTGGTTAAAGTGTGATTACTTTTCACGTTTATTTGCTATTTTCACTTATTTACGTGATTGCTATCTGACTTTACCGGGTTTTTATTACACTAAATGTCTGTTTATCCCAGGATCATGAGGTGGTCTCTACAGTCAGGAGGACAGTGCCTGCCAGCAGCACAGCAACATCTGTGGTTAGTGCAGCTATGGATAAAAATAAAACCTGAATGCTATACCCAGTAGAAATGGCTACTCAGAAGTGAAGTACTTTGCTTCATCTACAACAAATACAAGTTTCATGCACAAGACATTCAGGACTGCCCCATGTGGAAGGAGGACAGTCATGACATTCTTGATGAAGGCTGCATCAAACTAAAGATCACAGGACATCTCTGGCCAGCCATGAGAGCGCTGGATGTGGAAAGTCAATAAGCTCAGTGGATGCTCATGTTTGGCTTTGTTCTTTTCTCTGTCAAAGGGTAGTCCTCCTTCCAGTCTCTCTGGGCTTCTTTTTCATCCAGTGACTTTGGAAATTTCCCCTACTTTCCTCTGCTGGAAAGTAGAAGAGTTTGTCCATGGCAGAAGCTGGACTGGTCTCTGTTCACAGCCTGTCCATTCTCTGTGCACTTACCTCTGTGGCAGCAGAGCTCAGGAGAAACAGGGAAGGATGGGTAAAGCAGGGATGTGAAGTCTGAAAATAGCCAGCCAGGAGGCCACTAGAGAGAGAATTCACTAGACAAGAGTTTTGATATTGCCTTCCAAGAAATTCTTCTACAGGTCAGAAACCCAGTATGCATCTAACAGTTCTTAGGAATCCTGGGTGGTTCAATATAAGCAACAATGGCAGAGATGCTAAACTGAAAAAATCAGTTTTAGACTGATCTTGCAAACCATGTTGATACTGTATTGCTGGTTTCTGCCCCAAATTCCACCCCATCCACACAGACAGGGGCAGCTTCCAGCCCTACTCCACTCCCTGATGAGCAGATGCTGTGGGCATTAGCCCTGCAAAGAGGCAGGAAGAGGCATTCACATGGTAGCACAGCATGTTATCCAGACAGCAGCTTTTCTGAAGAGAAGGTGGCAGGGCAGAGGTGGCCTGGAAGTTCCCACTTGGACTGTGCTAGTCCAAGCCTTGTATCTGACATAAAACAAGCAGGGGAATGACAGTGGCCATGAGTGAGTATTGTGTCATCTTATTACCTGCCCCAGAGCACTGGGGTGTTTGCATCCCTTCAAGGGACTCAATATATTCACTCCCCAGCCATTCTGTGTATGTTCTCCTCTCTTTTACCGGCACAATCTCAACAGTAGAATCCTTAAAAATCAAGTCTTTTCCCTGAAAAGATGAAGAATCAAACATTTTGAATCCATTTCCATTGCTGCTATTTCCAAAGTAGACCTGAAAATAATGAAAAATTCTCAGCATTTTGCAAGATGAAGCGCCACGTTCTTGTCATACATCATGAAAGATGACAGGAACCATTTTGTAGATGAAAAATTCATACACAATTGCAGAATCCCTCTTACACGTTTGCTTTTAGATGCTCCAGTAGGTCAGCTACAGAATTCTGCCACTGGCAATTACAAGAACAGCATTTGTGATTTTGTGTTTTTAGTTACTATCTGGAAAAAGAGATGTAGTTTTTAAAAAATTCTCTTGCCTCAGTATTGTTATGCAATATAGTGCTTGGCTTCCCAGGAGTTATAGACATGACTGAAGCCCAGCATGGAGATACTGCTCAGTCTTGGTTTTGAGCTAATTAATTTCAGGATGGAGAAGAAGGAACCTCACTGTAGCAGCCAGGTACACTCTGCCTGTACTGTTTACCATGTACATATGGCTGCAGCACAAACGAACCCAGCGAAGTTCTATTGCATTCCAAGGAAAATTCCGGAATGGAAAAGCGTTAGCACGTACTCTGTTTCTTGTACACCTCAAAGCAGTGCAGAAATGGGGGAAAGCCATGGGAAAACACTTTAAGCTCCAGGGAAATTACTACTGCAACCAATGTCTGGGCAAAAAGCTGAAATCCCTTGTGGACCAGGGTGGTTTTACTGGGTGAGTTACATGGGTTGTACTTTACCTTCTCTGCCACACTCCCAGCAGGGCTGTGCACTTTGCACATGCTGCCAGTGCCATGAGGCAGGATATGGCAGCATGATCCTGCTGTCGTTATCCTTGGACTGTGTAAGACCATATGTAACTCCCCCCAAAATAAATGGATTATTAGTACCTGAGCTCTGTCCAGTAGTCCATATAGAGCAAAAACATTGACATCTGGGTGAACCATAACCGCCTGAGCTGGCACCTGAGCCAGGTGACAATCAGCAAACTGGGTGACTTCAGCACGGGCACCATTTGGACACAGTAACTGGAAATCACTAGACTTCAACTTTTGGGCCCAACTAGCAGTGTTTTTACCTGAAAAAAAGAAATTGGTCGTTGTCAGTGCTTTAAAGCAAGAAAAAATAATTGAATTATAATAAAGAGAAAAATGTAAACTAAAATGTAAACTAATGTAAAACTAAGTACCATCTGTGTTCTCAAACACTGTTGAGTGCTTCACAAAGGCCACATCCCCAGAATCCTCTACCAGGCACCTAAAGGAAGTAAAAAATATAAATGCTTTCAATTCAAAGCATCTTTATGTGAATCACATTTTTTAATAACTCATAGGTTTAGAATGTGATTTTTTTTACATTTTTGTAAAAATTTACATTTTTTTACATTTTTGCATTTCTGCAAACAAATGTACTGGACCCAAAGTTAGTAAGAAAAACCAGAGAAATTTAGCATCTTGGATGGAGAGAAAACCAAAAAAAAAAAAATTCTGAATTACAAATTTCTAGAGTGGAATAGAGTAGAAAAAATTTATTAAAAGCAGTATGAAAACCAACAAAAAATAGCAGTATTAGATGAGTAAAGAAATAGAAGATCTATTATGTGATATTCAGTGCAGCATTTGCAGCCCTGTACGTTGGAGATCTCCAATTAATCTAACTGCAATTTCCAAGGGTATTGTTCCAGAACTAAGTTCAGTTTCTTGTAATTTTCTGAGGCAGAAGTAGCCCAACATGCCAAGGGACCCTAAAACCACCTCCTCTTCTATGTAGCTTATTCTGTAAGTGTTTTCAAGAAGCATTTCCTAAAACAAAATAATGAAACCAATGAAATAGACGTAAAGCTGTAACTGCATGGCTTATGCAGTACAAAATGCAAGGGAAAGTTATTACTGGTAACCGTTACCAAAAATACATATATTTCAATTGCACCTAGTGTATCATCAACAGTTCTAATCAAAGGTGATAAGTCACAATGTGGCTGATACTGTCACACAGAGAACAAGGACTCAGTAGGGCTCTTCAGTGCATTTCCCCACCAGAAAAAGCCTTCCTAACAGAAACACTACTCTGTGCAGTTTAATTCACCCCAGACAGTGAGATACACACAAACTGAACGGCCTCTCACACCTCTATCAAATTAGTCTGAAGATAGCCAGAGTTGAAGGAATCTTGAAATCTGAATTTTAAATCCACCTCAATCACCTCCCATAATTCATTCTTCTTTCAGAGGGGATCACCTAAGTGTCACAGATAGACCTTGTAGAAGATTGCAGTCCTCCATTTTTTCCCCTTTTTAAATACTTGAAACTTCCCACATCATTCAATTAATTAAGCACCTTCTCTATTAAAAACAAAAAGTGATCTCCATATAAAATTTGACTGTAGGGGCACTATTAGCAAATGCACAATCTTAGAATTCTGAGCAAGGCTCACGTAGCCTGTAACAGCATTTGCTGCTCATTCATCTGGTGACTGGGAGCTGGCTCTGTTAATCCATGAAGTACAGCAGAGGCTCTGGAGTTTGCCTGCAAGGCATGTACCCAGCAGAGCAGCTGGACTCAACTAAATAGATTTTCAAAAAGTAGTTATCCAAATCTAACACTTCATTATTTACCAGGCAGCTGCTGTTGAAGTCTCCTCCCTGAAGGAAAAAAGGTGGCTTTCTGCCAGCTGTTACATGCACCATTACCTTCCAAGGTGAAGGTCAGGAAAAGGAACTGCTCCTTCCATTTCTAAGAGTTCCACAGTCTTTGGCTATGGCCCCATCTGCACATGTACACTGTTGCACAAAGTATTTGTTCTATTTTATATTATTTTCTGCCCTCTTATTTTTAACATTGTTTTGAAAAGGATCTGGTAATTGAACATTGGCCATAGCTATTTGTGCTGTACAGAAATCTACCTTCAGCTACAGCCACCAATGAATCAGAGTAGTGAAGACACACTCCAGGCTCCCTGTCACGAGCCTGTCACTCTCTGCAGGGACTTAGAGCAGCCAGATCCTGGCTACTGTGTGCCTGCTTCCCTGCTAGAACTCCCTATGGATGACCTCCCATCCAGAGTGGCAGACTACCTGTCTCACTAGATTAAACCAAGACTGGAGGCCAGCAACAATCTACTTGGTCCTCACAAGGTGTGTGCTCTGTGCACAGACATGTGGGTTGGGCTGTTGGCCACCTGGCTGTCTGCAAGGAAGGAAGCTGGCAAAGGCTGTGACATGAGCCAGTGTAATGCCTTACACCATACCTGCATTGATGAGGACATCTGGGGACACATGTCCCACCTCATTTATGGCACCTGCTGCAGCAACAATAACCCCTGTCTGCTGACTGGGATGGAAACCTGGTATTCCTTGCATTTTGGCAGGCTGACACACTGAATCACAGCTGTAGGTATCAGTTACCTGAAGGCTCCACTGTAGCTGTAATAACGTTCTTGGCTACTTGCACTGCATTTGTTGTTTCCACTCTCATCTCCAATACACAGCTGACAGAGCTTTGCTGGGTAATTGTCCTGCTCAGCTGAGGGCACACAGCTGGCAGAGAAAAACTCACTCACAGCTAGGGAAAGACAAAACCAACATAAGGAGTGGAAAGTGTGGGCTCTTCACAAAAAAAGGCAGATACAACATCATGAAGTTATAACTAATGCAGGTTTCAGTAGAACACTAGAAATACAAGTTACAGCTGCCTTACTGGAATTCACAAACGAGAACTTCTGAAATATTTTTAGAGCACTATTTGGCTGACCATGTAATGAAACCAAAGAGCTTCCTAGGTGATAGATAAGAAGTAGGCAAGCAAAATTAGAATGTGGAGTTCTGTGTTTACAGATATTTTTCTTGTTGTGCTACATTGTTTCATTACTTAATGCAGTTTGAAAATAAATGCAATAAAATCCTGGACAGAGGCACAGGGATGCATCATCAGTGGTCAGGATAATGGGGTGTGCTGGGGGAGCAGTCAGGGAAGTGCAGGTCCTCCTCTGACATCTGTGGCAAGCTCTGAGCTCTCAGTGTTAAAAGAACATGGACAATGTAGAGCTGACACAGTGGAAGGACAGTAGGATGCTCAGAGGGCTGAAACACAACTTGCACTTACCAGGCTGAGAGAGTTGGACTTGGTCTGCCTGGAGATAAGGCAACTAACAGTGTATTGTTATCTTAATCTACATAGTCTTTTCAGGAAGACAAAGCCAGATCCTTCTCAGGGGTGCAGAGTGAAAGGATGAGAAGCAACACACCAAAGTTACGAGAAGAAAAATTCTGATTAGATATAAGAAATCCTTTGTACCAAGGATGGTCAAGTACTGGGACATGGTCCAGAGAGGTTGTGTGTAATCTCTGTCCTAGGAGTTACTCAGAACCTGCCTGGACACAGCCCAGAACAATATGAACTACCAGACCTTTAAGCAGTTGCTTGGAATAGATGACCTCCAACTGTCCCTTCCCACCTAAATTAGCTAATTACTTTGTGATAAAGGAAAGGAATTCTTTTGTATTAGATGTAACATTCTCAGACCCCTCCACTAGTCCACACTGGTAGCAAACGCAGAATTTCAAATCATTATATTAAAAGCACAATACCCCTTCACAAACAGATATGATTAATATAGAGCTATGAAATATCAAAACCACTTCCCTAATTAAAGTTTATCATTCGACTATTACTATCTTTTTGACATGTATTACTGTAGTCTTACCTTGAGGAATATTACAATCTCTGTTCTGAATAATCCCCCTCTTAATTAATACACCAATGGGAATATTCCATCCAGCATTTCTCCCCAGTCCTGTGTGGCAGGACTTCTTCCCTCTCAGGTCACTGATGGTGAACGCGTTGGACGGGTTTCGTTTCACTAACACCACAGCATAGTATCCATTGCTGCTGTCATTAGCTTGTAAAATAAGTAAAAAAACCACAACACATTACAGCTTCTTGTATGTACTCCCACAGCTTAGTGATCATCTGTGGATCCATTACACTTATATGGGGCCACTTCAATTGCACCAACAATCTGCTAGTCAGGCAGCAGGGATGTACATGGAATTACCCTTCACTTCTACTGCCTCACACTGCTGCATTCACCTCTGGTCTGTAAACTGCTACTGCTACACACCTGAGCTGAATAATCTACAGACACAATGATGAAAGTGTTCTTGTTCCCACCAGCTCTTATAAATACATCCCTCTGAAAAACCATGTTTAGGGCATAAATAGCTCAGCACATCTGCTTCAAGAAGTTATTTTTATGTGAAAAATTCAAACCTGCATTAAAACTTCTCTGTGTTTTGCAGCAAATTTAAACTCTGCCTAAGTGACACTGTTGACACAAGCCCTCTTTTAATCAGTGACACTGAAACAGCCACATTGGCAGGAAGAATTTGCTTCTAACTAGAATCTACTGTGCAATTTCTGTATTTCTGCTTCTCTTAAAAATATTTTGACTTTGTCAATACTATTTTTTTCCACTGAAAATATTTTTTTTCAGAATTCTAAAAACAAAGGAAGATGTACAAGACTCAAAATTGAAAAAGACTCAACCTGGTCCTGCAGCAGGACAGATGAAAGTAGCCTCACTGTAGAAGCTCACCTCATACCCTCCTCTATCCATGATGTGAGGGTAATAATTCTTATTTCCTTTGAAAACAGCTTTACCAGCAGGGCTGGGAACAAAGGACTATGCTTTTAGTGCTGTTTTCAAACAACCTGAAAAAATAAAGTCAGTATTTATGTTTCTGGATCATCTTACCAGAGTAACTTTCTCCAGCAGCTGGTACAAGGCCATATGTCTTCCCAGCTGTGTAAATATCAGCTCCACCCAGAACTACAGCATCACTTTCCTTTTTCTGAAAAATAAAATATGGGATTTCTATGAAAAAACTGAGCACATACTTTCCCTGCTAAAATGATGACACCTTTATGGTCAAACCTGTGGCACCTTGAAGGGCAAGGCTTACAGCAAAAGAGCATCACACTGCTAAAGAAAACCTCCCAAATGTGCATCAAGTATCATCAATGAAACAGGGACAGGAGATTTCACACACATAGGCTTGAGTTAGTTGGGAAACAGTGCCCTCATCACAGCCAAAGATCATCAGAGTTCAGGCTCATCCAGACCATCTGAGCTACAGATCATCTCTGTGAAATCCAGTGTTCCTGCCTGTCACCAAAGTGAGTGCACATATCTAACCCCATCTACCCAGCAGAGAGCAGTTTCTGTTCATTTGATTTATGGCACAAGGATTGTAGCAGCCTACCTGGATCAGCTCCATGCACTCTTCCTTTGTCTTGGCTGAAATACACTGAATTGCTGGCTTCAAATTCTTTTTTCTAAAAGCAACGGCCATTTCACCACATTTCCAAATCTCCTCAGTGGATACAACACACCAGTTCAGGCTTTCTGGTATTGCTGCATAAAATTGAAAAGCAAATGCTACATTCACTTTCTTCGCAATACACAACAAGGGCTCACACTGCCCACTGTCATGTGTCCCACTCATGTTATTGAAAATATTTGCTTCTGTGTTGCCCCCCAGCCCTCCAGCTCAGACTTACACCTGACCAGGAACCAGGGCACTTCCTGATGAGCAGTTATGGCCACACTGCAAACCTCTCCATAGCAAAGGAACAGCAGTTCCTACAATTACTGACCATTAAACCCAGCTATAATGTTAGTGGAGTGCAGCAAAAAGCCACCCTGAATACCAGCTTCCTCACATCTGACAGTCACAGAGCAATGCCCAGAAGAGAAAAATCAGGAAGGTAAGGGGCTTTGCCACAGCACAGATCACGTCTGAGAGGCTCAGTTGCCAGAATTTTTTAGCTTCTTAAGGCAAAAATTCTTGCAACTTGTGTTTCTGACTTTCCCAGAATGTGTATCAAGTAATTTCTACTTTCTTCTGATATCAGGAAAGACAATGCTTCAATAAAGAGCAACTGAGGGTTTCCTTCAGCTTAGTGAGGAAATCCTCTGCTAGGAATCCATTCATCCATTTTTATAGACTACCTGGGGATTTGTGCAGCAGCACATTATTATTTCCCCTTATCAGCAGGTAAGAAATTAAGTACCAGGCAGCAGTAGCAGCTTACCAGATTAATGTCTCTCATACACCAAGAAAGGGTAGAAAATGCTTGCATCTTATAAAAAAGTTAGCCAATTTGCACAGGAAAATGTTCTGCAATTCAGTATTGTTTCTAGGTCAAAAAGTGACCTTTGCCCATGCTCAAAGATCAGACTGGCATCTTGCTGTGACACTCCAAGAGTGAGAAGGAAATAAAGCAGAATCAAGATGATCTGTGTTATCAGCTATCTTTTTTCTTGGTTATAGAGAGGAATCTACAGACAACTTACTATTGGGGTTGCAGCTCAGGGCTTGCATGGCATGAAGATATTCATCACCCAGCCATGCCTGGTAATTCTGAGCTGTGATTGCAACAAGCTCTGTGGTGGCATCTCGGAACAGAAGATTTTGGGCACCATAGACTGCAGAGTCAAACATCTGAAACTTGGCGCCCACCCCATTAAATCTTTGCTGTAATGTTAAAGAAGAAAGAAGCAGCTGTCACACATTGCTCTATCTGGGATGTGTGATATCCCATACACCTTCAAACCCCGCAGAGCCAAAGGTGCTCAGCTATCCCATTTCCAGTCTGCTTAGACAGCTGGGAGAGCCCTTTTAAAACACAAAGGAGCAATGAAGAAACAGCCTCCTACTTGTCCCTGGTTCAGGAGCTGGAAGAGAACTGTCCCGTCTGTGTCAGGCCGCACAACCACAGCCCGAGCAGGGACTCTGGCCAGGTGACAACTTCTCCACTCTGTCACATCAGCTCTTCTGCCATCACGACACAGCAGCTGGAAGTCCTGGGAGCGGAGCCGCTGGGCCCAGGAAGAAAGGCTTCTCCCTGAAACCAGACAGGATGTGCTTAAGGAACAGACAGCAGGTGGGGCTGATGCTTCTGGCTCCAAGCTTCTGCTCTAAGCCTCACTTGTACATGTGGAGCAGAACACACATCTCCTGAGCACCTCTGAACTACTGACTGCACAGCATATCCTGTGCATCTTTGTGGTCCTTTAGTCCTGTAACATTTGTGAGACTGAGCTGTACTGGGTCTGCAGCAGTATCAGCAGCATCCCTAGTTTAGGAGCACATACAGCATTTTTTTTGGGTTTTTTTTTCCGCTGGGTCAGACAGGTCCATGATATTAAAGCAATGTTATGCTCAAGGTAGTTTTCATATAGTGCCAGATAGGGCAAGTTAACTCTCTCCTAGTCTCCACTGAATCCCTTGGCAGGCTGGAGCAATGTAACAGCCCAGGTCTATATAAGAAGAGTTTTCTGCTGATGAAGGTCTCTTTCCAGAAGCAGCTTAAGATCCCACCTTTCACCTTATAGTGAAACTATAAAGCATTAAAAAAAAAATCTCTGTCTCCTGGAGCACACCTCAGAGGGTGCATCTGTTTTCACTACTGCAGGATTTTTTTTCTGATTCCTCAATTCAAAATACATCAAAGATTTGATATTATACTGTCATTACAAACACTGTATTTCAGACCTTGCAGCCATTATTCAACAAGCCTCAGGATTACTCACCATCTGTATATTCAGACACTGTGCTGTGCTTCACAAAAGCGACCTCTCCAGCATTTTCAGCCAAACACCTAATAAATATAAATCCAACCACAAAGAGGTATTATAAAACCCCTGTGCTCTGGCCACTGCCGGCTGACAGCCCGAGGGCTCTGTGCTCTGTTCCATCAGCCACAGCAGCCACTGACCTATTTCCTTGTGCTGAGAGTTTTGCTCAAGGCAGAGACTAGAGGCTGCTAGTGCATGAAGTAAACTATCATTGTCATCTGGTGAATATGAACAACATGTTCAGTGCTGCCTAGGACAAACACTGTGACCTTCTCTGTCCAGGACAGTTCTGTGTCTAAGGCAGTCACACAATCCTTTGGGGAATATGCTGGGAGAAGCAAGTGCTTCTCATATGCAAATTCTGCCCTTGTTAATGCTATGACTCGGGGACTGGGAGCTGCAACACAGCACACAGATGGGAAGGAGGAAAATAAAGACTGGTGTGCAAAAATGGAGGGCGGAGCAACTCAATAATTCAGAGCAGCTAGGTGGGATAACTGAAATAGCCAAGTAGAGCAGCAGTTCAGCTCTCAGGCTCCAAGGATCATCCGGTTTTACTGGGAAAGATAAGTCAGTAAAGCTTGCTGAAACACTCAGATTGTGTCAACAGCTGCTGGACAAAGCAAATAGCAGTGGGCTTTCCCTGTCCAGTATATGTACTAAATATCCATTTGGTTTTAATATTCAAGTATTAATACCTGAAATAGTGGATTTACTCTTCATGAGTCAGGTTAAAAGCATGGTTATCCTAACAAAACTATAGATTTTCTAACAAAATCAACTGCAAGCTCCATAGCTTCAATTTCTTGTCAGTGAGGCCTGAACATGATGACTATGGAGAGGGTACAGCAGACATGATTTTTACCTGAAAGCTCCACTGTAGTCATAGTATTGCTCTTGGGAATTTTGTTCACATTTGTTCTGTCCTTCTGAGTCCCCTTTGCAGAGCTGACAGAGGGATTTGGGATAGTTCACACCATTTGCTCCAGGAACACAGCTTGCACTGAAATAGTCACTTACAGCTAAAGGCAAAATTAGAATGAGGCATTTTTAGCAATGAATAAACAAGATCAATTTCATTTTAACACATCCACACTACATCTTTAAAAAGACCCAGAAGGCACAAGTTATTTTCTTCTTAAAAGATAATTTCCAAGTTTAAAACAACCAAAAAACCTGCAGTCTTCATCAGACCTACATTAGGATCGTACAAGGAACATCCAAGTCAAAGAACAAAACAGCAGCTGAGTCACACATTTCTGTATGCACACAGAGGGGCCCAAGACCATTGGAAGAGCATTGCTGAAGAGATCTTTGCCCTGTAACTCTTGCCTTTTGGAAGGTCACATGCCATTGCTGCCAGGTGCCCAGTGTCAGTGAGGTAGCCCACTGGCACATCCCAGCCCGCAGTCCTGTTGATGCCGGTGTGACAGGAGCGTGCACCCTTCAAGCTGTTGATGGTGATGTTGGAGCTTCTCTTTACCACAGCCACAGCATAATAGGAAGTTCCAATCTCTGCAGCATAGGAAGAAAGAGAAGCAACCTAAGTAGCCCCACAGCAGCATTACAGTGACATACACTGATTTTTGGACTCTTGTGCCTGCCCTACCCACAAGAAGTCACTGTGTGCACATCCTTGCTGAAAACCTGCTGGCTGGGAATCAATGTACCCTGTAACTTTTTCAATGTGAATTGTCTTGTCCACAGGCAATCTGCTCTAACTTTGGAGGTCACTCCGCTTTGCAAGTGAGGTTCCTTTCAGGAAGAAGTTTTCTATGACTCTAAAGATATTTGGATTGAATTGAAACCAATATAATTTACTCTATAGTTGATCTTGATTTTGTTACAGCAGAGTCAACTGATGCCTCTGGAGCATCACAGCTGATTTCATTCTCTTTGTTTTACAGTTTAATATAACTCAAGAGTCAAGAGCTGAGGGTTTGAAGTGATCATAAGGTCATTCAGTCTGACTTTATTTAGATCAGAAATCATTAAATTTCTTCCACTCTTCTCCGATTTGAGCTCATAGCCTGACTAATGGAGATAGTTAGCCTCTGGATCCTGAGGCCCATTTGGTTTTCAGAAGCCAAAGTACAGGTTTCTCACCAGAGCCATGATGTGTTTAACAGGTTGGGGGGGCTGCTGCAGATGATCCAAGATGCTATGGACTGACTCCAACAGCCACTTCTGAAGATGCCTTTGGCCAGATAACACTAAGACTCAGCTACAAAACAAATCCAGCTCCATCTCACAATAGTGATGGGACAGCACTGTCAGCAAACTGCTTCCAGAGCTCTCCTTTCCCTTGCATCTTGAAGTTAGGGGGGCATCATCCACCTCTGAACTACACAAACGTGTTGATACTGAGCCCTTAGTCAGGATGACAAGTTGCCACTGAATTATTGTCTCTGCCTTGAAAAGAACTCAAAGCTTAAGGTCATCCAGACAAGAAGGAGAATCTAGCACTTCCTTTCTTCCAGCAGGTTATCATACATTAGTAAAAGCAAATTCTAATTATTCTATTATATAGGACTGAGAGATAAACCTAGTGATTTATGCTTAGCAATTAATTAATCTGAAAAGTATGGAATGGAGAACACAAAAAGCAGAGAGACAGTAAAAAACAAACAAAAACCAACCCAACAAATTTATTACAGGAACAGCTACTCTGACCTAAATGCTTCAGGACAGACTCAGACATAGCCCTGTGTCTCCTGTTTCCCCAAACAGCCTGGGAACCTGACCACTACCCACTGTTCAGAGTCTTCAAGAATACTCCAAATAAAATGGCTTTTTCTTATGCATTTTGAATAATCTAAAAGGTATTTAGTCAGAATATACCTTGATCATATACTTCCCCAACCACAGGTTTCAGAGCATGCTCCCTTCCAGCCTGGAAAATCGAACGGCCATCCAGGGTCACTGCATCTGCCAAGTCATCCTGTGCAGACACAAGGGCAGAATACATGTTAAAGCTTAATTATCAGCAGTTATCAACAACCAGAGTACCATGCATTTAGAGGAGGCCCTTAGTTAATATGCATTTGTGGGGTTTTTTTCCCATTATTTTAAGGGCATATAAATTTCTGAACAACTCTTACCAAGAGGGATTTTAGACCTTCAAAACTGCCTTCCTGCAGAAGCAATGCAGAAACCAGCCCTGCAAAATGATGATTTCACCAGTCTTAATAGTTCAAAGGAATCTTAGAAATGGATGCTGCAGCTCTCTGCAGGATCTTAAAGCCCAGCAACTTGAATTTTCATTCACCTCTGTAGCTAGTGCCCCAAAGCTTGAAGATTTAAATAGCAGATACATTTTTAGATCATGCACAGATAGTTCAAAATAATATTTTTTGAGGCTCCAAAATCTGAATGCCAAAGAGCACTCCAAAGCACCCTTAGAGCCTGCTGGCTTGTACCTCAGCACAAGTCAGACATGCATTTTGTGAGTGGGGGAGCAGGTGGCAATGAGCTGCTGAGAAGGAGGAAAGCATCTAAAAAGACTGCTCAAACAGGGAGAACACAAATCTGAGGCATCTGCTTTCAGGAAGGTGTCCAACATATTTTCTGCTGCCTGTAACACCAAGCTTGCTGGGATCATGCTACAGCTGCAGGATGGCTCTGGACAGCACAGGATGGGGGCTCCCCCAGCAGCAGGGCCAGGAGAACTCCTGTACACACCCCTGGCAGCAGAATCAGCTCCCCCTGTGTACTGAACCATGGGAGCCAGGACAGGGCATTTCACACAGAGACAAATACTGCCCAGAAGATAATCAGCAGTGTGACATTTTGCATTTCTAAGCTCATTTCAAGTTTCTTATCAGTTTACTTAACCTCTGGTTTGGCCCTGGAGGGAGTCACTTAGTTTCTCCATGCCTTGGGAGCTTCCAAAGCATGGTCAGGGCAGGGCTAGGACTGCCTACCACACCACAGCAACTTCCCACAGACTGAGCCACATAAAGAGCTTGAACATTTTTTAAGAGATTGTGTGAGAGCACAGGTAATGTGTTGATGTTGACATCTAAACCAGATTTGAAGCTACCACATAATTCGAAATCTTTTACTTGTTTGGCTTGAAGAAGAAAAAAAGATGATATTCATTAATCAGCTGAAACAACAGATGTCCTGAGACCTGCTTCTCATGAATGAGAGCTGAACAAATCCAAGGGAACCTGAAGCAGACTTGGGGTTGGGAGATATTTGCATCTTAAAGAACAGACACAATCTTTCTGAATAACTAGATGTGATATTCCACTGGTGAGGGTCAGAGCACAGCACAGTGTAGGAATCAAATACAATCTGAGGTTTAGGAGGGACACCTGATGGGAGAAGAGGTGAGAGTTCGAAGGCTCTTACCCTCAGGGAGAACAAGAGGAACTTCTAGAATTGGTGGTGAACCGAAAGTAGAGCAGATAAAATGGAAAGGACTGGCCACAGAAACTGTGAGGCCATATTTTTATTATATGGCCATATTTTCATAGGAAATAGCACTTTTCTGACTGAAAAGCTGAACCTTTGAGCTCTGTTTAGACACAGAGCCTCAGATAAATAGCTTTTGTAAAAATAGCACAACAACTATTGCTGTATTTAACATGAATTAGTTTTCAGGCTACAGATCTCTCCTTTAACTAACACAATTATTGCTGAGGTGACATACCAATAGCAGTGTGGGCATTTTTTTTCTCAGCAAGCATTTGTCAATAAATTTAGCTAAAGCATGGGACTGACCTACAATTTTTTAGTAAGTATACATGTGATGGTAATACTCTCTTCATTATTTTCAGAGGAAGTTTATTTCTGTGTGTCACAACATTTGAGAATTACCTACTTAAGTGTTTTAAAGACCAGCTGAAAATCAGCTCTGGTCACATTAAATATTGTCAGGTTCCCTAGTTAAATATTTAGGTATTTCTTAATTTTTACACACCTTCAATCAAAAAGGTTTTTTCCTTTATCCATGTGCTAACACATACACAGGTCTAAGTCCAAGTTATGCAGTGTTATAAAACAGCATCTGCCTCTTCAGCCACTGTGTCCTGCTCCCTTCTTGGCCTCAAGGATCAGAGTTCAGTGCAGATACCAACTCAGGGATTCCACAGTCCTACACAGAGTAGGCCAGCTTGAATATTTAGTACAAGGGGGAAAAAAACAAAGAACTAAAGGACAAAATCTTGTCTGAAGCCTTACAGTGAAAATTCATTTTCTCAGAAAACAACTTGTTCATGCTGTCTGCCTACCTGCTATTTCCAATGGCTTGCAAATGCAGTTCTGTGAGCTCTGTATGTCTGACACTCATCAGCCCCTTATATAATCTGCTTTGCAGAGTCTAACAGCTCCCTCTGTGCAATGCAGCAATCAGCCAAGTGGTTTGGGGAAGATCTGACATTAAAATGTCCTGTCTAATCCCAAGGTAAGATCCACATCTGCATCTGCTCTCAGCATTCTTCAACACAGTCTTGACACTCTAGCTCAAGAACAGTGTTTATCAAGAGGCAATGAGGTAGTCTTAGGAGTCAGACAACCATTCTGCTTCATTGACAAAAATAACAAGATATCAGTTCTTGAAATCAGTTCCCTTTTCTCAAGTCACATAATCATCTGCCTCATCTCCCTTCAAACTATTCTTTCAGATCTTCTTTCCTTCCTCTGAACCTCTTGTCCTTGACAGGCTGCATCCCCACAAAAACCTGGTTCTCATGGAAAACCTACAAAGAACATTCTTTATTAACACAGCCAGCCAGCCCTCTCTTCCCCCATACTCTCCCAGTGATGACAACAATGATTACCTGCCTCCACACTTCTTCCAACATCCACTTTTTACCTCCTATCCCCTCCAAAAGAGGGAATTATTTTGCATACATCGTTTTGCAAATTCACATGTTTAAACCTTTAAACCTTCCCCAGAGGCACACTCTTTTTGGAAGCTGAGCACACTCTGGGCAGCTGAATTAATACAGCTTAATACAGAGGTTTGGCCTTTGCTCACCCCACTTGCTGCTTTGCCTTTCTCCTGTACTCGGTATTGGGAGATTTGATTTGATTACACTCAGCTCATCTGTTTACACAGCAATTCCATAACAGGACCCAGAAATGGGAGTTTGATCCAGAGTTTACCAAAATACAATCTACTTAGAGGCTAAGCAGCACAGCTTTAACTACTGTCTGCATCTTGTAGCTCCATCCCTTCTTAAATATCTGCTAAATAAATCTGACACAATTCCCGAATCAAAGATTACTATTTGGGAGGAAATACTGAAGACCTTAGCTGTGTTCCTAATGACTGGCCATATGTGAGCAGCCAAAGAGATGACATGGGGCCATTCTGACATTCGAGTTCATATGTACACTTTTAAAAAAAAATACGCCTTGATTTGTCAGAGCCATGAATTGCAGGAAGCAGAGACTCAGCTGCCTGGATGGCCACACACTCACTACAGAGGGGTTTGCCTTGCCAGGGGATTATTATTAGGCACATGGAGAAATTAAAGTAATGACACTTGTGTCACTCACAGCTCACCTTGATCATCTGGGTACAGTTAGCAGCTGACCCCCCTGCTGTACACTCCAGAGGGGGAAGGATGCCAGCCTCACTAAAGGCCTTACTCATGTCATTACACTTTGAAAGTTCTTGTTCAGACACCGTGCACCACCGGATACGCTCCATTCCGAGAGCTGCAAACACAGCACCAAGAGAAAATATTACAAAGCACATCAGAGCTTTTGTAACAGAGCTTACCATTTAGAGACAAGCTTTCATTCTGCTTTTCCCAACAAATAGAAAAAAATCAGGGCTCACTTCACTGTGAGTCCTTAGAGATGATTCCCACTTCCATTCCAATTAACATGAATACCGAAGTTTTTTTGGACTGACCACAAGATCAGACTCAGATACTGAAATCCAATGGCATTTGTTTCTGACATACGAAAAATGGGTACCATGGAATAGGTCAGGGCATCCAGACTGTTCTAAACACCTTGCAGAATACACCATCTTAATCAAGTTAAAAGCATGTGAAATTATTATTTAAAATGATATGCTACAAAACCAAAGAGACTGTCCAAAGATGACTCTTGTCTTGAGTATTGCTAGTTAGTACCTGGAGTACTGCACCAGCCCTTATTCATCTGAATTAAAAAAGCAACCTTAGGTACTCAAAAGCCTTGCCACTAGGCTTATTATGAAAACTAGAAAAGCAAACTTGGCCCTTCAAAACAGTCTTTCATAAGAGATCGTAACCACAGTCAGAAAAAGGGGAGGGCAGAGCCATGAATGAAAAGACTCAAGTTGAGTAGTGGAGATTTCCATCAATTAGCAAAGAAAGGTGCCTTTCAGCGGCCCCAAACGTCACCCTCCTGAGTGCCAAAGCTACAAACACTTGGTTGCTTTTGTAGGGAGAGGTCATCGTGCGCAGACAGTGCGGTGAAATGGAACCGCAAGCGTGGGACAAACAGGCAAGGCCATTTTCGTAAGCAGGGACACAACATTCCACTGCTTGTCTACAATTTCCATTTTTAAGCTGGAGTCTGCTGTAAACCATTTATCATGTGGTTTTCTAATACCTGTGAGTGGCCCTCTACTTCCCCCCCAGTGCCATGCAGCTGAGATGCCACATGTGACTGTGCAAGTTAAAAATGACTCTGCCAGTGCCCGACAGTGCTGCATGCACATCTTCTGACTTAGTGGCTGCAGACTAAACAAGACTGTTGATGCCAAAAATCCAATACTGAAACAGTGGGTTTGGCTTGCTGTTCCTCTGTGACACAGCCAACTCTACTGCTGTCAACAAATACTAAGTCAGACTTGGAAAGCTTACAGGAAGTTTTCATGACAGCGTACGCCAGCAGAGGGAGAAACAACTGCCCACCTCTGAGTTGCAGGAATTCTGAGAACCAAGAGGGTTGGGAGAAAGGTACAACAGATCATGGTAAAAATACACCTCATGGAAACTTAATGTTTGCACTACCTCCTTCGTTGGGGTGAAATTTTTACCATTAATTCCTTGGGACTGGAAGAAAAATCCTGTTTTTCATTTTGGGGTTTTCTTTTTATAAACATAAGCAAAGAGAAATTAAACTGGGAAGTCAGCATCTCAGTGTGTATGTATGCTAAGCACCATTTTTCAGCCTCAGCATTCTGATTTTACATATAGACATACAGGGGGTAAAGCACGAACTGTATGAAAAAATCATTAGCCATACACCTGAAACATAAAAGTTCATTTAGCTCTGTATTTCAGCCAAAATAGTGAAACAGCATGAACCCATTCGTTTTTTTCTCACTCATCAAAACCAAGTCTTTATTGGTCCCTTTCCAAATTGTTGAATTTGGAACTGTTAGAGGAAAGTCAGATCCTGGCTCCTTCCTTACAAGTTAGCCCATCTGAAATGGGCTTGAGCACAGATAAGGCCTGCAATTAGCCTTCTTCCTACTGCCAAAGAAATCCAGCTTAAAACATCAGGTCAGTGTCTGAACCCAAGTTTATTCTCAATTTTGGCCCTTCTGTATATCAGTAGATATATATAAAACTTGAAATGGCAGAAGCTGGCAACTTCCATTTGAAATATGCTCAGAGTCCTAACATAGCCATAACTATCACTGACAAACATCCAAATAAATCCTCAAAGTAATGGTACTACATTGTGTAACATCAAATGGATATTTATACAGCTACTACTACAGTATCAAGGGCTTTCAACAGAAAAAAAAGGGGAAGAAAAGAAGAAAATAATTAACTAGGACCATTTGTTTTCTGAAGAGTGCTTCAGAAACAGCACCTACACCTCTGGTGAAATTAAAAGCACTCACCAATACAATTTGGGAGTGACAGGAGAAAGCCAACATCTTGCACAGACCATGAGAAGTGAAATAAAGCAATTATTTCTATTTTTACCAAGTAAGTGTCATAGAACTGCTCATTGTTGTGAAAAGCAGACACCAATGAACCAGAAATTGATTCAGTGCTGAGGAAATAAAACGCTTGACACCAATGAGTCAAGATATACACATGGTATTTAATACAGCCTTTTCTACTGGTTTTCTGTTACTTCCTTCTGTTTATTTTCCTGGCCATATGAGATTGGCTCTGAAGTGGTTCTAGTTTCCTTCTGCTCTCTCACATCACACAGAGTTCCCATGCCACAGCAAAAGCTTTTGGAGGACACTTACCAGCATGAAAGAAGAGAAGATAGAAGATGTTTCTGGAGCTCTTCATGGTGAAAATTTTGGGATCTGTGATTTTTTTCAGCCTTCAGAACTCCCAGAGATCAAGGCTCCTGCAAGAGTGCTCTCTCCAGCCTGGTCTTAGGTGACAATCAGTTGCATTCAATTTCCAATGCACTCTGTTCAACAATACACCCTGCTTACCTCGGCACGCGTCACCGCGGAATAGCTACAGGAAAAGAAAGCATGCCTCTCTTCACCCTTGGAAAAAAACATCAGACCTGGAAATTGCAAAATATCTGAGGCACCAATGAGGTCGCTACTGCCTTGGCACCACCCACAGACTTCATTCAATAAACTGCTACACACGGGCACACAGGGGTGGGGCAGGACTGTGGAAGCACAGCCTCACTCTCAGATCTATCTATTCCCTATACCTGCAGCTCAGGAAGCAGAAGGAGATTCAAGGCAAGCAGTTTATGTGGCAGAGTAGACAGCCACTTGATGCCACATTCTCAGCATTGGTACAAATTGCTTAAAGCCATCATCAGAAGCCCAGGCTCCTAAAACAGCAAAGCCTGTACACTCTACAGGTGGTACAGCACATGCTAAGTGCACATTTCCTGAAATTTAATAGCAATTGCTATAAAATAGCTCAATCATTCTGACTTATTTTAAGGTTTAAGAGAAGGCCCAGGAAGGATTCTCTCCCAGAAAGAATCAAAACTGCTGACAGTAGCTGTGTTAAAATCTGCTGCCAACTTTAGTGTAACTTTCACAGAGCAACCCTCATTTGTGCTACCCTTTTATTAATTTCTTACTAGTCAATGAACTGCAGCTACTCATAACACTTTGTTTAGATAAAAGCCTTTGAGTGCTGCTCAGACACAGAAGGGCTGTGTCTCATGAGTCCTCATGAGTCTCATGGCCACACAGCTCTGTGCTTCCCCCAGCCTGCAGGGCCAGGAGTGTGGCAGGATGCCTCCAGCACTCAGCAGCTACCTGACTGCAGTTTGGCGGGATGCTAGCTCTAACCCTGACTAGCACCTGTAAGACAATAGGTGAGTCAATTAATTGCTATTTCAAGTCTAGAATTTCAAAAAATGGAGAATGATCCCTCCAGACTTTCCTCCCAAACAAAACCTTACGGCTGAACTCTGATTCTTGGCTCCCCAGACCACCCGGAATTAATCGTCTCTTTGTTGTCTTAAGTGTTAAAGAATAACCTGGTGCTGCTGGAGTATTTCCAAATGTTAGCAAGGACCCATTGCTCAGATCCTTCCTGTGCCCTTCCTACTGGCCAGATTAACATCTGAAGCCTTCTCTCCCTGATGTTTACAGAAGGGCTTACATTCATATACAGATGACAAGACTGACACTCCTAGTTGCTTAAGACTGCAAGGGCAGGATTAGTAAGACAAGAATCCGGCACCAGGGCTCTCCTGTGGATCCTCTATGGGAATGGTACAGAAGGCAGAGAGCAGCCTTTTTGTACAAAAGTTCTATTCCAAACACAACCCCCTCTAAACAATCACAGGAGCACAGCTAGTCAGAACTTAGAAAATTTTCCTATTTCATCCTTAACTCTGAGTATCTGTGATTTACAGAGATATTAAATTTCTTAACCTAGTTTTCAGCATAATTCAGCAAAAATGCCAACAAGGAAATAATATAACTTACAATAATAATAGAGAGTAACAAACACTTCATCAAGCATGTGTCTGTATAGCAATTACAAACAGTTGGGTTATCAGGCAAGAAGAAAAGCCACAATGCCTCCACTGGGCCAGCAAAAGAGTGGTAATACATCAGTATGATGCTATTTAGATTTCCTAATTACTCTAGTTGTTAAATTAGAAGCCTTTAGCAAAATACATGTATTGTAAACCATAACCCTAAAATACAGAAAAGTGTACACAAGAATCAAAAGATATATCAGCACCTAATGCTGGACAAATGGGACCCAGAGAATCACTAAGTAATGCAAATCCCTGACAATTACACAAGATAAGACAAGGAGCATCAGGGCTCTCAGAATCAACTTTTCTGCCAGTGTTCAAAGGTAACATCAGAAACAAACAAAACTAAAAATGCAAAGCAAATACTCCAGAGTCCTTTGGGATTTCTTGATCCAAGACTTGTTTCACTCCCGCATGGCAACCGTGCAAGGTAACTGCTGTGGACTTCAGTCAGAGCAAGTGTTTGGTGGTAGCTGGCTACTACACGACAAGTGCCTGGGGCAAAGTTCAGAAACAGCTACTCAGACACTCCAACATATGAAAGAGCAATTCCTCACAGACCTACTCAGCTGAGCAGAGCTCTTTCTGGTGGGTTAAAAAAAAGAGGTAAAAAGAAGTGTATATAATACAGAGATCTCAGATATGTTTGCAGATTTGATAGAGATTTGTATCCTTCTATTTTTTTTCTTTTTTGGAGTTGCATCTTTTAAGATGTTGAACAATCAGTCACTTTCAAAGAGGGAGATGACAGTACACTTCTAGCTGACTTAAAAATCTATGACATTATACATCAAAAGCTGCATCAATCTAGTACACCATGCACTTTCATGAGCAGGAATTCTCAGAAAGGCAGCACACCTGATTTCCCAGATTTTGAAAACCAGAAACACTTTTGTGCATGCACCAGCAGCTTTAACTTCCCATAAGCTGCACTAGCATCCCACATAACATCAGCAATAATTGTGTCACAAGTTTAAACCTGCTTTAAATGCAGTAACTTCAGTAGCCCCAGTGTGGCCACCAGTGTTTCTCTAACATCTGATTTTCATTTAGAGTCTCAGTCAATTATTCTGAAGTGTTACAACACTTGTATTCATCATAATTAAAAACACGCTTGACAAATATATTGTACAATAAACTTTATTAGCAGTTCTCCTCTTTCTAACAAATGGAATGGATAGTGTTGATAATGCTTTACAAACCAAAGTTGATTTGGTTGTGTGACTGCTCCATGACTGCCATAAGTACATCCCTCTAAAAAACAATCAGTTGCAAACAAGCAATGGCAGGTACCAAATAATACGGGAATTAGAGAATTTCATTATTGAAGGTTTTGGTACAATGTATTCATAGCATTCAGCACAGAAGTTTGTGCATTGCAAATGGAAGATCTTGTGCCTGTGCAATCCAAGATGAATACGTACAGAAAAAAAATATATTGTTGCTTCTGAATTCTCCCTTTGGTTAAGACATGCATATTACAAATGGGATAGGGGAAGACAAACACCCGGAATTGCGTAGAAAAGAGGAGAACTTGCATGTATTTTTTTCTTGTACTAATATTCCCTGGACTTCATGCCCAGCCATCACAGCCCATTTGATTTTTCCATGATTAAGGAAGGTAAATTCTAATTTGTTTTTTTATTTTTATTCAAAACAAAAAGCTAGGAGTAGGTGGTAAAAGAAAAATATATATTTTATATATATATATTTATACGTGTGCGCAACTATGTAAAGAAAATAATTCCATAGTTACAGAGTTTAGTTAAAGAAAGTTTAATATATATATATTTATTATAACAAAATAGGCAGTTATTGTGGGTAAAATATTCATTAAAATCTGACCCCTAAGAACACACACATTTTTAGGCTATGAATCATTCTCTCATTGCCCTAATGACCATCTCTGCAGCTGTTTTCTGAATTATTGCCAATGGAAATTTGGCATTCCTCTGAAAAATACAAGGTTTCCTAGCACCTAAACATATTTTTAGGCTCAAAAAGTGTGATGACCATTATCTAAAAAGAATTTCTGTAACACACTATAAATAGTGTTTCGTGAGGAAGATTAAAAACATTACACATCTTTGACCCTAGCAATTTTATTGGCAAAAAATGAAAAAATAGATTATAAGAATATCCATATGAAATTATGAAAATGAATATCCCTTTAGGAGTAGTAATGGGACTTAATGAAAATGCTAACTCAAATTTTGAAAGTTTCTTTCTAACTGCCTGGAAAGAAAAAAAGATACTGTGACAATAGGCTTGAATTCAGAAAATAAAACCTGAAATTGATTGCCCTGACCAAACCATGCTATTAAAGTTAAGCGTGCAAAGTTACTCATAATTTACAACCTCCTTGAATACAACTTTTCTTTCAATTGTTATGAAATTTTAAAAGAATGTCTATAAAGCTTTTTTGAAAAATCTTTGAAAGTTACTTTCCCTTAAACATTAAGGAATTTTACCAAGCAATTCCCTCCCACCCCCACCCTAAACTAATAGCTGGTCAGGCCATTCCACTGTCATGTTCGAAAAATGGCAAACCAACAACACACAATAATACAAATTATTTAAACTAAGAGAGACACCAAATGTAAAGCATTATGGGAACTGCAGAGTGTGATGGTTAGGGTATGAACCACGCTGGAAAGAACTAGAGGCAGGCTCCACTGGAAGGGCTTAAGAGTCGTCAGATGTAGTAGATGATGTCAGTTAGAAAATGAAAAATAAAAATCTGTTTTCATAATTTTTCCTTTGCTGGAACCCAGATGTAAGGACCAGACTGTTCCTCTATGATCTGTTTCACTTGGTTGTAGATTTCTTCCAGAGTGTCTCCCTGGACAATAGCTGCAAAACATAATGTGGCAATCAGCAGTCATCCCTCCTCGTTCCATGCAGAAACCAGGCTGCTCCTTCCCCCAGAGTGGCAGGAGGATTTCTGATTGCTGGAAGAACAGACACCCGTGGACACCCCTGGACTGAAGCACAGAGTGGTACTGCAGGACACACAAAGCCCTTTCTTGGGGATGGAAGTGGCTTCCACTGTCCTACTAAGTATATACTGATAGTATATACTATAAAACTGATGAGTTTTTTAAACTTTTCCTAGCCACATGTCCCAATTTGCCTGAGTCAATTCACATCCTCCAGTATTCTTTTTGGCCCAACTTTCATTTGTGTTTCTAACACACAGCAAGACAATGCAGGGCTGTGTCCTCACAGGCTGGTGAACTCCTCGGCTCTATCCTGAAGCTGCACAGCAAGGCAGGCTGAACTTGAGATGTCTACCTAGCTCTACCTTTGCTTTTGGCTAAAAAAAAGGAGGAACTCATGGAGTTTGTTTTCCAGACAACAGATTCAATTTTTATAGACAAGAGGCTTCCTTATATAGTTAGAAGTGCAACCTATACTCACTGCTATCATATTAGTTGATGTATTTTTGCCAAGGCTAGAAATTAATTAGAAATGAGCCTATGTGGATGTGTTCTGACATATCAGAATAAAATATGGTCTGGTGAAAAAGAAGTTTGAGCTGTTCTTACCAACACTTCAGCATGGAAGAGCAATCACGGTGTGATAGCAACTTCTTTTTAATTAGTGTCACAATCTCAGCTTCAGTAATCCAAGAAGTAAAGTTTAGCATGAAAGACAGTTTTGGAGGCAGGTCAGACTCACTCTTCTGTGCATTAATAGAGCAGCGCTGCTTCGGAGCTTTGCTTTCATGCAAATTAGTTCCCTTTTATTCCTACCACTCCATTCTTCTCTCTTAAAAACCTTCTCCCCATCTGCAGCCCCATGCTGTACTGCCTGTGGGAGGAGGCTGCTCCATTGTTATATGCCAAGTATAATGTTCACAGCACAACAGTGCATGAGAAAGAATTAGAAATGTGCTTGCAAGGTAAATAGGCCATAAGCTTCAGCATCTTCTCTCCAGCTAAGTTCAACCATACCTCTTCCAAACCTCAGTAACCTCAAAACTGAAGAAGGATGTGCTTTTCATGTAGGATGTGCTTCAGTGTAATGTTTAAGTCTGTGGAAACAGAACCTGCTGATGACATTGGTTTCAGTTACCACACATGATGTGGTATTTTCCAACAGATTAGGGAACACTCACACTCTGTTTTACCACCTGACTCACATGGGTGGCAGCCTCCAAATTGAACTGGGATCTGTAACAGCTTGAAGTATCTCAAACACATTCAGAAAAAAAAATCTGGCTTGAAAAGGTTATCAAGGAGAGAACTCTGACCATCTTCCTTTGGAGAGAAGTCTGACCATCTTCATTTGTCAACAAGCCTTATACTCTGGAGAAAAATCATGGATCTAAACACTTGAGCACTCAAAAAGTCTTTTAGGTTTTTGAAACCTAAAATCATCATAATTTATGTCCCTTAATTTCTTGGAGAAGTGTCCTATAATGCCCCGAGACAGCCTGGGGTAATACCCGCTACTAACTAATAATTGATAATTATTAAAATAAACTCATTCATTTTCTGAACAACAATCTGGACACATTTGCAAGCCATTTGGTAAGGGACTCAATAATAGGAGGAATTTTTCAAGATATGTTGAGTGTCCCATGGCTTTCTGGGTGCAGACAGAGAGCTATGGGAAGAGTAAGGTACAGTCTCGGGACAAACTGACAACTGTGTAGCACAAAATGCAGAGAACAAGGCAGCAGGAAGACTGGACAGGGAATTTATGGTTCCTCTATCTTCCTTCTCTGTGAAGGCACCAGCCCCCATCCTGTGTCTCTGCCCAGCTGGAGCAGACTGCTGCATTCACAGCTCTGCCCACATAAGATGGGAGAGAAGAACTGAGCAAAAGTCATGTCAGAGAAAATAAGTGAATGGGGCAGCAAACACAAAAACACTGCAAAAGAGAACATAAGGGAAAGGAAAGGAACAGTTGTCTGTCAGGATAGGAATAGGGAGAGTTCATTTCCGGGCTCCTGAAGGTCATGACTTGACCAACCTCCCCGTGTTAGAAGCCACAATGCAAAGAATGAGCACAGTTTGAGTGACTGCAGCTCATCCCTTTCTGTTACAGTGAGGCCCATGGCATGCACAAATTTGATTCCCTAAGTACCATAATGCTGTAGTGTTCAATTTTCAGAGGCTTCATTCACCATTATGCTTGATAATCTTCCCAATTTAAAAAAAAAAAGTAATTAACAATTTCCTACAAGCAGCTTTGCTGAGCGATTTCAGGTCTGCAAATAAAAGCTTTAAGTGTACAAAACATCAGTAAAGAAAACACCTGCATTTCAATATCCAGGAAAATGGTAGAAAGTCTCGGAGTTTTCAAAATCTAAATTAGCTCCCAGTAAATTTTTGTCTATTTTTAAAATTAAATTAATTGATCAAAGTGAAATCAGTGTAGAGATACTAAGATGGCTCTATACCTCCAAGTAATCACAGATCATCTGAAAAACAAAGCTCGCTATCTCAGTGGTTAGGCAAGTACTATTTTTACAGCAAGCAATAAAATTTCAACTCTGGCAAGTGAGCAGTCACAAGCAAAACATACCTGTGAAGTGTTCAGTAAATTCTTGCTCCAGTTTCATGGCTCTCTCAAATGTCTTCCTGGCTTGCTCTTCCGTTAAGCGTTTATTCATTTCCCTGAAAGTGAAAATATTATACCTTTTTTAAACCAATATAAAATACTTGGAGTCCTTAAAGTTTTAAACTGTTGTTTGAGTATTAATCCTAATTAAAGGATTAAATCCTAAAGATATCAAGTAAAGTCTCTAGTGGAAATGAGCTGTTCTGGCATTATGTTGCATGGAATTTAACACAGTGACATTTGTTTTCAAGCACTTTAATTTGGATTAGAAGCCCCGTCTTGAAGTCCTTAAAAATTAAACTCAGGGAATTAAATATTGTTTAAAACACAAACATTACAATTGTCTGCATATAACTTGTGGTTGGCTTTTCAAAGACAACAGTCTCAAACAATTCAGCCTGAGGTGTTTTACTCACATGATATTTTCCACTGTTTTGGGTTTAATAAAAATGGAGATTGGGTACAGCTGGGCAATCTGCAACCTTTTGATTGCATTACCAGAAACATCAAGAATGCAATGTTTGCCCTAAAAAGTGAGAGAGAAGGGAAAATGAGACCAAACAAAGTTTAAATCACAAGTAGCATAGCATAATACTTTAGAAGAGAAAACATGTCTCCACTGAAACCAAGAAAATTAGAGAATTTGCATCAATGATACTGTGATTTCACCACTTTGGCACAAGGTCCCCCAATCTCCTCTGCTGGATCACACATCATTTGAGATGTTCCTGACCCTTCTTTCTTCCTTCAGTCTCTATCTCAGGCTGCAGCCCAATCAGCAATGCAGAATTGTATGGGCAACAGCTGCACTTCAACCACACCACCAAAATGTCTTATTTTGCTTTGTTTCTGTACTAATTTGAGGATGCTTTATGGAGGTGTCCATGTCACAGATGCAGTTTAGAGAGGAGCCAGATGACTTCACTGGCATACCTGAGGGAGTGTCCACCCCTGCTGGCAGGGAAATAGGCCACCATATTCAGGTGGAACTGCACACAAGCCCTCTTCTCCCCCAGGCACCAGCCAGTAGAAATACCACACTGGAGATGGTGAAAGCAATTTATTTGTGTTGATTTATTGTTCATGTCTTGAGAAACAAATATAACTTGACTGTTCCTTGGGCAGCTAGAAGACAGTGTGGTAAAGCTGCTTTTCTCCCCCTCTCTATTCTCCCACTATAAAGAATTTTCCAGCTTCATCTCAAAGGCTCCTCCTGTTCTCAGCTCCTTTCATCTCAGATATGTTCATTTCCACCTCACACATTTTTATTTCTTTCCTCTCTGAGTAGCGTAGGATTCATTTTGCATACCATTCTTTTAGAAGCGTACAGGGGAAGAGGAACAGAAAACCACTCTTGGGTGACTGCATTAAGAAAAGCTTTTCCTTAGCAATACACCAATGTGCATTGCAGAAATCCATGAGGCAGGATACAAACCCACAATTACCATATAACCAAAGGTTACTCATATCATACAACACCATTCCTGAACTCCTGGGAGATCATTCCTGGAAGAATCTCTGAAATTACTGACATGCTTCTGCTTCCTGGCTGGAGAATTAACTAGAATCATTTACATTTGATCTCTTTCTCAACAAAATCAGAATTTTATTTCAGGAATTTTTAAAGAGAAGTGTTCTTACCACATGAACAATATATATGTCTGTTTGCTTTCAGCTGATGGTAGCTGTTTCCCAGATCCAGCCCATGGGTCTGGATGCCAACTGGTAACATTTAGAAAAGGTGTCTGTATGTACTAGCAGAGTATTTTACATGTGCTGATCTGTCCACATCTTTAAATTTGGCACATGCTCCAAGAACTGAGAATTAAGAGCATTATTTGAAAAAGAAAAAAGGACCAAGTAAAACACTATTTGCTGTGTTTGGTCCAACAACTTATGCCAGGAGCCAAAGGGTAGAGGGCTTGAGAGCCAGCACAGTACCTGTGCTGGACCTTATGGGATATAACCATGACAGTTTATTCCAAATCAACAATGAATGTGCATTAACTGTGGTCTTGAGACACAGAGATTTGCAAACTGCTAACAAGTCCAAAGGAAAGAGGATATGAAAATTCTTTTCAAGTGAAGATTTGAAAGACAAGGAAAAGAAACACAAGTACATCGTGATAAAAGCATGTTTTCATCCAGGGAAGCTATTTTGCTCTTTGCACGGTGCATTTAGAATAATATTTTACATATTTTAGTTCCTTACTTGCACTGCATCTGATTGAGAAGCACAGCACAGCAGCCAGTGCCTTCTGTGACTGAACAACACCACCAGAAAGCATCTTTAGCTGTGTCCATTGTGGGTAAGGAAATGAGAGAGACAGGGATCAGCTGGAAGCAAGGGCAAATGAACACAACTGAAGGCTATTTTAATAATACTGTTTCTGGTTCTTTTGGGGTAATACCAGTCACTTCTGTTCTGTCTTCTCCTAAACTGATTGTAGAAAACTTGGAAATCATCTTTTATATCCCAGCAATAAAACCCACTGAGAAGACTCATCTTTTCAGCAAGATGGAAAAGAATACAAGGGTGGGAGTAGTTCCAGATCAACCAGTTTGCAGCCCTGTCATGATTTTTGAAGTAAAGTTCTGAAGGATAGCCATTTTTTCCTAGAAAAATAATGTTAGCTGCAACTGAGAAATTGCTGCATCTACCCCAAGTCCCATGGTGCCTGTGCAAGAGATTTAACTGCATGGAGACATCTGGTAATACTTTGTTCTTAGTGTCCATTTATGAAAGATTCATAGCAATTTTATACCTTACTAATCCCAACAGATGGACAAAAGAACAGAGCCAATTTCAGGTCCAGGATGGAAATGAAGGATTGTATTTGTGCTACCACATAAAGCAACTGCCAACAGATTTATAATGTTTAAGCTGTTCAATGATTTCATCATTTAACCACATATGATAGTTTCACAGCTTTGTTCAGCCTCCCATACAAAATACTGCTCATTTACTTGAACAATTCTCTAATTAATATTATTTTCTTTTTCTCACTATATCCCATGGGGCCAAGTTCCATTCCATATGGTGACAAAGACAGGAGAAGAAAACATCACTCGCCCCACAGAATCTCACCATGTTTGCCCTGGTTTTGCTTCCAGTAAATTCAGTTGCCAGAAATAGCAATACTCACCCATTTGGTCAAAATGGTCTACAGAGTTTTCCAGAGGACTAAACTACAGCCCTGTGGCACGTGGGTTACTACCCACACTTACCCTCTGCACGTCCAGACAGACAGTGCCCCCACTTGTGAGTTCCCACCTAGAAAATAGCTGGTCCTTCTCTCATAGACATCAGAGAACATTGGCTACTGTAAATGCACTGCATTTGTAAGCAGCTGAACAACACTCATCAACTCAAATGGAACATTTGCAAAAAAATTTCACCAAAATATTTTCTTTAAGACAAGCACCTTACTCTCAGAAATACACTTTCCTTTGCCTACTTTTTTTTTTTCAGACAGATCAAGTCAACTTCAGTAAGATTTTAGAAATAACTAGACTTTGCAAGAAATAGTGAATTCAAATCACATTTGGATAGAAAGAGTAAGGTCAATCTTCAAAATATATGGGTAGTTATGGAAAAAATACTTTTAAAATTTTTTTACATTTACTCTCTTCCCTTTGTTAGCTAAAACCATGAGGAGCACGAAGAGTAACATTTTTGCAAGTTTTCTTTTGCATAGGTCTATGTCAAAAGGATCCTCATATTAACTAACTCCACCAGCACTACTCTTAATTAGTTAATGATCTGTGTGTGAGAGCTAGGCTAATTAGCCTATAATTCCAATTATTTCTTCTATATTCTCTTTAAAAGAGAGTGCATATTATGGTTGCTCTTTTCCCACAATTTAATCACGATGCTTTCATTATTCCAAAGCTTCATGATTTCCCTAAATGCAACTGTGACAATACACTTTGTTTCTAGTTCTATACAAATTCCTTTAAAAGTCAGAATGGCCCTAATGGCTTCTTGTCATTCTTCTCTTTTTCCCTGTCAGCACAGGCATATAATCACCTCAGTAAATGAAAGTAAGTGGCACTGATTTACCTTTTCTGCTACTTCTCGCACTGATTGGACACTTGTTCCATAAAGATGATTATTGTACTGGCCAGCTTCAATGAATTTGTGATCCTGAATATCCTTCTCCATTTGCTCTCGAGAAGTGACAAAATGGTAATCACGTCCATCCACCTCATAATCTCGTTTTGGTCTAGTAGTATCTTTAAATATAAACCAGTAGTTTTTAAAACAAAAAAACCAGTGAATTTTTTCCCTACAATATCCAAAAAGTCTCCCATTTATACTGCAAAATTGTCACAAAGAGATTGACAATATTAAGATGGAACTATACAGTTTAAACAATATATTAACATTTTTAACTCAACATACAGAGGATGTCTATAAAAAAATTAAGAGAAAAATATCATCTAAAATTGCTTTAGTATTTGCTGAGACTTACGTGGAACACATGAGCCAAATTTGTCTGGAAATTCTGAGATCAGGTCATCATTTATTCTGTCTTTCATGGGTCCCAAAACAATCACGGGTCGAGTGTAACTGACTAATAAACATACAGGAATAATGTCAGTTATATTTCATATAATTGTTAACTTTTAAGAGTTCATCAAAATAAGCTCTCTCACATAGCAATGATTTTAATACTTAAAAGAATATGTACTTCCAAAGAGAATAAAAACATGTTGAAGAACATCCATCAGTTAATACCATAGTCATAGTAAGATGTTAGACTTTCACTCTCAAATCACCATTCTCAGTGATTGAAAACGAGTCTTAAATTACGAAGCCTTTGGGGAAAAAAAAATCTTCTCACAAACTAACATCCTAAATTCTAATGGAAAAAGGAAAGAGGGGAGGTTTGAAAATCTTTTCAATTCAAGGAGGCACCTCAGCAGCATAAAAATTCAGTTCATAACATTCCGAAAACACAGTTCATAAAATTCCGTGTCTGTGTTGGAAGAAGCTCCTTTTCCTCTAAGACCACAATTAAGCACTCACATACAAAACGACTCAAATATAAATCGTGTCTCTAACTATTAACACCCTTACAAAATTAGGTGTAATACCTTTTGAATGTAGTTTAATTATTTCTAATAAAGGGATTTTGATTGAAAATTAAGTTTAAGCAGATTATGTCTAATCACACTGTAAGAACCTTTAAGACAATAATGCCTAAGTATGTTGCCATGATCATGTAATTTCAGCAGAACAAATTTTAGTTTTAGGTTCAATCTGTCTGCACAAGTAAGTACCAATTAATTAAAGTCTTGCCTATTAAATATATTTTAATTTGACTCAGAGCTATTTCCTTTCCACTATATTACTATACTTGTAAGAGGAATGTCTTGAATCCAGTATCTATTAATTTATTAATTAAGTAACAAACATCTTTGTTGTTTCTCCCTTTGTGAGCCCCTCTGGTGAGGGAGCACACACAGATCAGCAGCTGCTCCTGTGATGGTGACAAAACTCCAGTTTCTTGCTTTAGGCATAATTTACTCTACATCCAAGGGGGCTATCAATTCCCAATTTCTAGTAGGGTCTTAATTCAACCATTTCTCATCCATAATTTTATTTGGCATCTTAAAGTATTTCAAATTTTAAATACTGCAGTCTCTATTAGCCTCATATAACAATTATTACTACTTCTGGAAGATTCCTGATAAGCTGGGGCCTTTGTGCCATGATTACCAAGTCAGAGTGGAAAGTCTATACAGGTGAATGTGCCATGGTGCTATTAGAAACAACTTGGCCACACCATTCACTGCAGGAAACCAGACATGAAATCTTGGCACTCAAAATTCCTGTTAATACATGATGTATATTTACTTTGACACCTTATTTGATAGGTAACAGATAAGTATTCCCAAAGGACATTCCTTTCATCAGAATAATTTACAAGTACACAAGCTATATATCAAATAATGTAAATCAACTGTTAGCACCTGTGCTAGTGATTTGGAACACTAAAAATTCTGTGTCTATATTCACACAGTGAATCACAATCAAGACCAAGGTGAGGAGACAAAACCATTCCACTGGAAATCAGTAAAAAGCAATTTTTAAAATGCAAGTGTGAGAAAAATATTTTCTCCTATTGATTTCTATTTCATTAAATTTTATTTTTTTCTGGAAAAAATCCTTTAGCGATTATTAACCAAATTAGCCATATAAGAAAACCACACAAAAATGGGAGACTGTTTAGAAACATTTCAGTTGAAGTTGGTAAATAGATAAATTATCTATTCACATGCTTTTTGTTGTGACAGAAACAGTAAGAATGCTAAAGCAATATGAAACAGAAGAAAAGTATAATTTATAGAGGTTCTCACTGACAAAACTGTTAAGCATACTGTATTTTCCTTCCACAATATAAACCACACAAGAAAATATTAAGTAGCGCACCTTTGGATTCTGCACTAAATAATTTAGAGATTTTATTTAATAATTTATGCATTTATGATTTATTCATTTGAATAACAGTAAGTTTCAACTTTAAAAGGGTGAAGAAGTTTATCCTGGTGCTTAGTACATAAGGGCATGCAAAGCATTCTAACAATTCCGATTATTTTATACTGAGCGAGATCTACAAACCTTCTTGTTGATTGACTGGTTCATATGACAACACATATTCCTCCTGGCCACCTAAAATGTAAAGGCAAAGATATATCAATGTATTTTTTCCTAAATCAACGTATTTCAACTGAGTCAGCCCATGGATTATGATGATACAGGCACTGCTCAGCAATATGCATTACAATGATACTGATGAGGGACATCTCTCGAGAGCAATGAATTATAAAACTCACAAAGCTAAGCCAAACACCGAGCTTTAAAGCATAAGACACATATAGTAGAAATAAGTTCCTGGCATATGCTGGCATGTCAAGCTGGCATCAAGCACAAGAAGGATTTTCAAGCATTGCTGTGGTGCTGTTGCCCACATGTCCTGGATGCAATGCATGCATGCTGTCATTCACTGCTAGAGCAGTGCCACCTGCATGGGGAACGCTCTCCCTGTCTGAAGCCAGCACTTACAAGAACATTTTTCCATATTTATACATGGCTGGCAACCATGTATGTCAAGGTTTACAGAGCTTCCATTAACTTTATCGTGAATTGGCATTTCTATAAACATCTTCAGCCACTATAATTCTATCAAAAAAGCTATGACTGTATATACTAAACAACTACTATTTTATAAATTGATTTTTAAAGACAAAGTTGAAAGTAAAGAATGCTTTGGATTGTTCTCAGCTCCAGGAAGCACATTAGCAGTGAATGAAATTAAAATAACTGAATCTTGAATTTTGACAGCTGTAGGCTTTTTTAAATGTTAGTGAAAGCATTTGAAATATACCTCAGTTGCCATTTCTCTAAAAGATTACTTCTAGTATAACATGATATCTCTGTGTAAAATTTCTTTCAATGAAATAACTAAAAATTAACTGTGAGCAGAGAATTTATAATTCTGAAGACACAAGCTCAAATTACATGACATTGCTTTGAACTGAAGAAAATACAGTCCTCCAATATTTCACTTGTCTAATTTTGGAACATCCTTTGATGTTGATAAGCCATACTTAAAACAGGCAAAGGAATATACCAAGGCTACACCACAGTTTATGCAGAAACAGAAGGCAGATGAAGGCTTTTATAAATGCATATAGTGCTTCTATATATCTATTCTCTATTTCAAAGCAAATGCAAAAAGGTATTTTAAATCCAAATGTTACCATTTCATTAACAGAAATATTTTTCTTATTTTGCAATAAATTTGCATTCAAACTGTCCTACAGCAATACATGACAGAAGATTTAATTTCCTAAATTGTTGCAAGTGAGGAATACCTTAAGACAGACACAAAACCATGCAACCTGTACATTTTAATATCTCAAAAAGTTACTCATGCAAATGGATTTTAGAAGGACAGTATATACTTTCAGAACCCTTTTTAGGCTAGGGAGAGGAATAGGGAATCACCAACTATCAACTCATCTATGAAAGATCCAGCTCACATAGAATTAGATATTTCTTTGGAGAAGTGACATGGCTATAAGGTGAAAGAGTAGTTATGCAAACTACTACAGAGATAAGAACAGGTAAAAAGCATCCCCTGATTGAGCGCAAAAAGTATATATTGTCACTGCTTTTCAATACTTTGGAAAAATTAGTATTAATAGAATGAACCTTTTGAACAACCGTACTCATCTGTAATCAAGATAACTTTCATATTAGACAGCAGTAAGAAGAAATTAAAAGAATATTTTAATAAAAAATGCTCAGAATTACATATGGAGATAAACAAATCCATGACGTTCATAATAAAATCATGGCTTGTCAAGTAACAATATAGTAAAAAACTAACTAGTAGTACCAGTAACGAGCTTTAAATGTAAATAAAGCAAGCTCTCAGAAAAACCTTGGAAGTGAGGGAAGAGAGGGAAGCAGCAAATTTATGAAGAAACAGACATGGTTAGATAGTTTTAATGGCATGTCATTAAAAACTATTAAAATTTCTGTTTATCAAAGGCAACTTCCATATGTGCTCAATTCTGTGTTATTCTCAGGGAACACAGATGCCTCCCTCAATTAGTTTCTTTTCAATTACAGTCTGCAACACCACCAGCATTTTGCATACATGTATATACATTTTGTCCTTCAGTGTCATCATCTGGAAGAAAATATGTGGCTCATTACCTCTGAAAAGATCAACAGCCAAACAAATATATCTGTTAATGAACCACCTTCCTTATTATCCTGACATAAATTAGGTATTTCTGCAGGGCCCATTACACATCAGGCAGCCGGGAGCTGAGCAGTGAATCATTGCATGACTTTCACTGTTCCTTCTTTTCATGTTTCTCTTCAAATCCTCCGCTTTCCTATTGTCCTGCTCTGGTCTACCGTGGCTTCCAGGTCTAGATTGCAACCTTACTGGGAAGCTGTTCACTGGAAATGAACAGTGGGTTCAAGTCCTTGCTCTGGTTTAAGACATGTCAAAGCACAGTAGAGCAGCACCATGCAGCCTATTACCCACCAAGAGCATGAAGTGCTACTGCAGCTCAGGTAATAGTGAACACTGCTGGAGTACTGAACAATGCTAGCAGTGAAAGCAAACTGAGTGTGGTATTTAGAAGACACTGTGTCTCCAGAGAGAGGGACAACTAGCATGCTGATTTATCAAAACTGACTCCAGCACTGAATGTGTGTAGTATGCTTTGAAGACAGTTCATACTAAGCACCCACACTTGACAAAATAAATGAGCTGCAAGCAAGGGTAAATACATGTTTGCTTATCTGTACTTTCATTGAAGTATAAACATATTAAATCTGAGTACCAGTTGTGAAAAACTTTAGTCAGTTACGGCATTGTTTAACAGATTACACAGTTTGGTTATACTTCCAGTATTAAGGCTCAGCTACATATAATTATATTTGTCAGCATTAAATTTACATTTAAATTTAACAGGTCTAGCTAGCTTGTGTGATTTTTAAAAAAATGATAGATTCAAATCAAGCTGAACTAACAAAATCACAGACAACAATAAAAATATCCATAAAGGAGGTTTGCAGTGATTCTAGGGAGTTTTTTAAAAACAAAGACATGGAACAATTTGCACTACTCCACCAAAAACACAAATACAGATTTCACCTGAAGCTGACTGGGAAGTTCTATTTAACATGTAAATACCCAGAAAAGACAGACAAACAAAACCAAAGAAAGAGCTACAAAACAAAGGTTCTGAATAAACAAAGAACTTAAAAACACTTACGGTAACTACTTTCACTATCGCTGGCATTAGAGGTTACATGCTCTGAAATTGCAACACAATGGGAAAAAATAAGGAACGTACACCAATGGCATGAGTCAAACAGAAAGAAAATCGACAGAAAATAATCCAGATGAAAGACAATACTCATATCAAAGTGCTGAAATCAATACATACTGCATATAAAAGTTTTAACGTACTTCTCATAGCTCTCAGGATCAAGCTTAATTTCATATGAAAGGAATTGATGTTAATAAAAAGAAAAATATTAAATAGCACATAAAATAAGATTACAAAAAGTACACTAATTCATAATTCACATGTAACCCTGCAATTTTTAAGTTTTCACTTCAGGATGAATTCTGTTGTGTAAAAATCTTGGGATTATGCATTTCAACTTTTATGGAGGCAATTTATTGATTACATTTAGTCTCTTGTAGAGAAAATACTGGATTATATTAGAGGAAATACAGTGCAGCATGTAAAACAACTTATATTAGATGTGATAAGGCAGTTTTTAAAAGTCTGTGTTAAAAAACAGACAAGAAATATGTTCTGTTTATAGAACAGAATCATCTAGAGATATTTCTTGACCATATTACATTGCTCAAACTAGGTATGATTGTAAAGCTATAAAGGCTGCTTATGATTTTATGTTCTAAACAATAAGGCCATAAAGGTTGATAAGTTTTCTGGTCTAGACCAAGAATTCCTTTGAAAGTAGCCATTTCAGAAATGAAAAATTGATGTTACAGCTACTAGAACTTCTACTTCGTGAGTGAGGACAGGTAAAGAAGTTCACTGGCCCTTACAAGTAATTTCACAAACACCGTGCCTTACAGTTATGCCTTGGGAAGAAATTCTATCCTTAATCACCCTTAGCCACATCCCTTTAGAGACTCCTTTTCCTATTGCATAAGTGCCTAACAGTGTAAGTATTTAGTATCTGTGACAAAATCAAGGTCTTGGCTTTTTTTATTTGTCATTTTTAGTACATTTAGTGGTGGGTGTGTACACACAAACAGTTCTGCTAAGAGTACACAGCAACTTTTGAATATGACTGGATTCAAAGAGAAATACAAGAAATGCTTCAAGTCACCCCTATCAGCCTTCCATCTGGTCTAAAAGCATCACAAGTGTTCAAGTCAGACAGAAAAACTCTCTTGGCATTTGTTAAGGAAATGTTTTGTTTGCTTTAAGTAGCTGTAAACATCAGTCACCTAGAGAGAGGAGTGAAAACTGTTACTAGTTAAAGTACTACAGCAATGGTTGTACTATTACTGTAAAAAGCCATAAGGTTATTTTTAAATAAATAAAAATATGAGGACAAGATATAAGTAACATTAACAAATTAAAAACACAGTACTGTTAAGAACAAACAAGAAAGCACTGGTAGGCTTCTGAAAACAAAAAAAATCTAATGTGACAGTCACATAAACTTTACATGTTCCTGAAAGCAAAAACTCCAAAAGATTACAAACTAGGAAAAGCTTATGAACCAGTTTTAGTCAACCTCCTTATGCCAGTAGAGCACCAATCTCAAAGAGATCTGTCAAAAAAAAAAGTAGTAATTTTTCAGATGGAGGTTAAAATAACTTGGGAGTATTTTGATCACTTACTCAGGCCTTTTGATCCCATGTCGTCAGGGACCTCCTGCAGAGTAGTCCCCAGAGGGCAAGCAATAAAAAGACAATCACAAAGAAAATAATTGTCAGTAATATATAAAATTGGCGCTACGACAGGAGACAGTTCCTAGAACATCACAGGGAAAAGTAAGTCAAGAATTTGACTTGACTGGCACATGAAGTGCAATCAGTAATGCAAATGGCAGAGAACACAGTTTGTTTTGAACCTGGTCTGAATTAGCAAATTTATGCAACTACATTTTGAGAATACACTTTTTTTAACTGCTGGCAAGAACAATGAAAATCAGAGTAACCTCTCTTCATTATGGAAACCAAATTAGCATGAATTCCTTTGAAAAACCAGTCTAAAGGGACTGATTTAAGAAGCTGATAAGCTCCATTGTACTTTCATGAATACTGTGCCTTCTCCTCCAAGTCACAAAAAGGGAAGCATCACTGACAGCACTGGAAGGCAGTTATCTCCTCCAGTTAGTCAACAGTATTGCCCAGTTTATTCCAAACTGGGATACTCTTGTGTTAAGTTTTATTTTAACAGCAAACAAAGGTTTGCACTGGTTTTGTAGCCTGGTTTGCCACTGGCACCAGGAGTTCCTCAGCCTGTTGCAGCTCATGAAACTGTCTCCATGGTAACACCCTAGTGCAGTCTAGCAGGCCCTTCTACTGTGCTTGGCTCTCCATCGAATGGCACATACTTACGGTCAATATCACTGGTTTCCTGCTCACTCTGGTCCTTGTTCTTGTAGAAGGGAAATTTTCGGGAAAAGAGGTTCTTTTTACGCTTGTCATTGAATGACTGCTGAAGAAGAGAAGGAGGGGCAAAACAAAGGATGTCTAATGTCTGTGTGAACAAAGGCCCAGACCAGCAGCTTTGCGGAAGCTGACTCCTACAACCACATTATGCAGTGCATATCTCAGTTCAACACGCATCTTCTCAGCTCATTAGAAATAGAGACTGGGATCATGACTTTGCTCATATGCTCCATGTTTCATAAGCTTAGTATTGAGAAAACTGGTTCATCCTATACAGCCTGACCTGTATTTCACAAATTTAGGCTTGCTCTGAGTGTTAAAAAAAGTGAAAAACTAGGCTGCTCTAAGATGGCCACACCATATTGACTCAAAGTCAATTAAATCACTGATATTATCTCATTTAGGGGTTACAATATAAAACAAAAACAACAACCAAAAAAAAAAAAAAAACCCAAAACCACAAAACAAGCTGAGGCTTTTGCAAACAGCTGATATTTTAACAGAACATCAGAAGTATTGGGCAGTGTCACCAACCAACTAAAAAAATGCCAAAACTTGTATCAGTGTTTTACTATTGCAATTCATTGCAATTTCACTGAAAGGACTTCCTCTGTTCTATGTAAGTCTGCATCCTAATACAAAGATTAACTTGCAAAAGACACAAGCTAATTTCATTGGTTCATTATGGCAATTATGTTTTTCAAGAGTGGATTTATAATTACCACATGAAAAACCCTGTATATCAAGGATCATGTTCAGCAACTTTTGACATTAACTGTTCATGTTGCTGAAGAATTTCTGTATCTCAGTATCTACAAATATTTCTGGAGTTATTTACATAGACATTTACATCCATATGAATATAAACTATTATTGTGCTCCTTTTCCAAGTGATGGAGAGCATCAATGCATTTTCATTCCTATACAGGTATGTCTGTAGGTAATTAGCACAAATTTTAGTAATATCTGCCTTATCTTCTGCTGAAGACATCATGTGACTAGAGCACCTTTAATTTGATGTTTCAAGTCAATAAAAAACCTTAAAGAATAAACAAATCAGTAATGTTTGAATTGCAATTATGCCCTGAACTAGAGCTAAGACAGCTAACTTAAAGTCAGCAGAAATTCCCTTCCATCTGTAAGCATGAGTGAATCATCTGACTAGTTTTGCAAAGACATAAAATTTGCCACATTTTTGTCATTTGGTTTGCAGAAAAAACTACAATAGAAAGGATGGCAAAATAGGAAAACACCTAACTTGGTCTTGAGACCCTGTGCTGTAGGGGACTATTTATTTCTTAGCTAAGCAGAGCCTATGTGGAGCAGTAAGTAAGAAAAGCGCCACAGAAATATCTTTTAAAAGGTATTGCAAAAAAAAAAAAATCATGCATTCAAGACTCTATTAACAACTGTTTCTAAAATTTGGAGTATGTTAGCTTTCAAGTAATTGTTTGTCTTTCTTCAGCCAATGTAAGCTCACATTCCTTTACTACATACAATACACTTGCAAAAAGGCTTATTATCCTTTCTACCAGCATTAAGTATGAAATAAATTACATTAACAAGTAGGGGTCAAACAAGACAAAGTTTTTTCAAATGATGGGCCACATTTTTTGGTACAATTGAAAACTAGCACTTGGCATTCCTATATTCCTATAGTTGTGCTCCTTTCCTACAGTGCAACACAAAAGCTGCATCCTGCTACAGGACTAAAAATCCTTCTGGCCATCTGTTTTAATACAGACATGCTTGGCAATAGCAGATACTTAAACTTCCAGTGATATTTTCATTACCAATTTTTTTTTTTAAAATTAGTTAAAATTACAAGGTGTTAAAAAGGCACATGGTACCATGGGAGCACAGTCAGTGACATTGAGCTCTGGAAATAACAATACTGTGCTAAGGAGGAAATCCATAAAACCATTAATTGCCTTGCATCTGTGTTCGACTAAAACTGTTGTTCCACTGTAAAAATTGGTAAATTATCAACCTGACACATAGACAAAAGATGAAGTTTCAAGCCAATCATATGCCTGCAGGAACCATACTTGGCACAGGCAAATTTTTATGTTATGGTCCTCCTGACCTTCTCTAATAGAAGTCAAGTCACTGCAAATGATTTCTCACAAGGAAGGGTAATGTAGTCTAGAGAATAAGGACAACAAAGAAATATGCCCAAAGGAGATCCTTGCTGAGTATACTGAAATATACTGTAATGTAAATTCAAAAAAAGAAAATACTCACATCTATAATTGTTTCATTTGGGCAAGCCTGTCACTTTGGTAAAAGGAGACAAAAGTAATAAAGCTAAAATGGTTCAGTTTAGCTGAGGTGGTGAGAATGGGAAATCTCTTTAGTTAAAATGAATGGAGTAACTGATTTATTGTACTTCATAAAATATAATCCAGTTCTTCATTAGAGTTTTGAAAATATTTCATAACAATTATTTTAACTTGCTGTACAGTAAGTCATCCTGAGCTAATATGAAACTTTTTATACTGCATGTATAATGGTCAGAGTCAGTTCCATTGCCAAAAAAAAGAGAAAATAAAAGTAATATTATACTGATTTTGCATAAAAGATTAGCCAAAAGATTACTTTTAAAAGACACCATGATTATAAAAAGCTAGAAGGATTTGCTTATTAGTTGAAAATGCATAGTAATTGCATTAAATTTTTCATAAGCCCACTGGCAATCATTCACAGGCATCATAAGCAGGAATATATTAAATCAGAAGAGGCACAGAAAATGAGATAAACGTGTATATGAAAGGAGCAAACAAGAATAAAATGTAACCATTTTTGCTCCAGATTTTTTAGCTTTCCTTACAATGAAAGGAACGTGGATTTTAATGTTAGCCATCACTAGGTTATTCTTCAAGGTCTTAATGTTGAAATTTTCAAAAACTCTGTAAAATTGGTATTTCATCCTGTTTATGGAGTATTAGCACACACAGACACAGTAAGGCACATGGTCCATGAGGGTATGTATGGTGCAGTCAACTTACTGGGAGAAGTATCATGACAAATACAGGACGAATGCTTTAAGGAGAAACTCTTGATGTTAAAAACATTTACAGCTGAAGCAAAAGACTGTGAACAGTGTAAGTGTTTGCAAATGAAATGTTACTAAAGAAAAAGAACTGCAGTTCTACATCAATGGCAAGCGTAGTTGCTTTTCCACTCAGTATTCCATGCATTTCTTGGGTGCTCTGTTAGCACACAGGGACTGTGCACCAAAACTCTGCTTTTGTAAAAACGCTACTTCATATGCATCAGTAATTAACTGTTTGCAGTTAATTGGTAGACACACTCTAAAACCATGCAATTATCTTTCAAAGAACATGGTAACATTTGAAAAATTACTTAATGTAATGAAAAGAATCTGAAGTATTTAAGCCTCTCTTTATATGACTTCTAAAAAGCAAACTCAAATTACCATGTCAGTTGATAATATTTTATTCCAATACCAAACTATGAATACACCAAAACAGAAAAATACTGCCAATAATTCAGTGAATCTCCAGGGCAGTATCATAATTGTGAATCAGAAAGTAGTTAGAGATATTGATTTCCTTACTTATAGGGGAAAAACATGACAATTCATTAATAACTGAAACCTTTGCAATGTAGCAGAAGGATGAATATATGAATTTCAGAATCTTTATACTTTGCAGTCCTACACTATCAGGACATAATACTGAAGCTTTAATATTTTATATATGTGATTTCCAAAGTTATGCACACATTGTAACTGAATTATATTGCTAAAACCCATTTGTGGGATTTACAATAACGACTAACTAATGCTACAGTATGAGTGCAATTAAAAATATTATCACTATTTAAGAAATAGCTTCCTCAGGAGCTTAAGGCAGACTTCAGATTTTTTAAAATGGCAATATATTATTAATTTAGAAGACTCTTACATCTAAAATGCATGTGCCTAAATCTTGAAATTACTAGTCACATACTACTGGTAGAAATTGTAAGGTTGTGGAATTGTTTCTCAAAGTTCAGAACAGCCAAAACATTGCAAAAAAGCCTCACCCTCAAAACAATAAAAAAATTTGGCTGCTGTGCCATTATGAAATAATTTTGCCTACAAAGATTCCTATTAGTACTTAAGTAGCCTCACTGCTTTCTCACCACTCATTCCCATCACACGTACTGCGACAGGAATGACATGTGGTGCAGAGCTGTTAGAAACAGCACTATCCAATACCTGGTTAGGATACCAAGTACTCCTACTACACTACAGTATTAAGAAGCATATCTATTTCTATGCTAATTCTCTAAACAATTAGCAGTGTTTTGGCAATTAAAGTCTGCTTTGGTGTTCAGAATGATTTCATTTCTATTTGATACAATTTAGTCTTTTCACTCAAATCTGAAAGTGATTCTCCACACAGAAACCACTGAAAACCGTTACCATTCACAATGCCAGGTGTAATTAGCACTTCACTAACTCACCCCTTTATCTCCTCTTGTTTTGGAATTGAATTTCACTGTCTTCAAACGGGCTCGTTCTTTTTTCTCAACTCTACCAAAAAAACACAAAAAAAAATGTCAGAATCAGCAAAACTCCAGAACTTCAAGTTACCACTAGTTACAACAGAAGCATATTGGTGTATCTTTTGTACTACACATTTTATTGCTTATGACACATTCAGAAAATGGAAGCCTGCTAATGAAAAACTGTTATTTCTCAAGTGATGCACTGTGGAAGTATTGGGAGTATTTTGTGGCTATACATGTTCAATAAATCCAAGGAGTGCAAAGAGGAAACACGACACAGTAAGTGAACAGCCTCAATTATCAGTCAATAGCAGATATTAAGATTCAGAGCACCTAAACTCTTATTTGAGTCTCCAGTATGCTAACAAAAACCTCATCTCCATTGGCTCTGGCTACCAAAGAATGATCTTCCAGTTTTCCAGGTTCTGGGTAGAAAGAATTCATGATAGTGTCATGACTTGAATAAAATGAGTTCATACTTTGCACCTTTTTATACATAAATAGTTAACTATCTGATATTAAACCCACAACTTACAATGAGAACAGAGAAGGTGGATGTGGACCACCTTTATTAACTTCAGCACACAACTCCTAAGGTCAAATAGGGTTTTAATAAACTTTTCATTGAGTAAATGAGAATCCCACTACAGATTACTTAAAAAAAAAAAAAAGAATCAAACAAGTGGCTGATGTGGTACAGAATTAACAACAAAGAGAACAGCATATACAATATATGCATTAATCAGATCAGATGTTTAATAGCAGACATAATAAAGTATGACATACCTCCGTTTGCTTGGGATAACTCCAATTTCATCACTTTCTCCATCTGGAGTTACCTGCCGTGCTTGCCACCATTCATCATCAGAAGCATTAATGACATGGAGAATATCGCCAAATTTGAAGTTCAACCCTTGACTTGGAAGGCCACTATCTTTAGTCTTGTCATAATCAAAAAGAGCTCTACATTGAAAAGAAAAAATTAAACATAGAAAAAAGCAAGAAAAAACCAGGAGAGTATGAATAGCACAAAATATGAAGCAAGCTGCCTGTGCTATTCATGAATGATTGCATCATTCTGACAGGTACTTACAAGAAGGCTGAATACACTCTCTCATACACACACAGAATGTGTAGTACAGTACCCCCACACACTTCTAAGCTTTAATGAATGAGAAAAAACTTCATCCAGAGCAAACCTCTAGTGCTTCACAAAAGCTCTACAGAACACATCTACTGCAATTCAATAAGTACTTAGCACAGAGCAAGTTATGTGTCAGTCTAGGAGAAAAAAGACAAGCAAGTATTTAAAGCATAGAGCATGGTCAAAGGTTCTGTAAAGTACAATTTCATATCAAGTTATAAATTGAAATTATTTAGTAATTTAATACAGTTTAGTGCTGTCTTTAAAATAAAAGTCAGTCTCATCAGTATCCTGCTCACAGGAAAAAAGCCAACTTAGAAATATGATCTGGTCACCACTTGGCTACTGTAGCACCCAAAGGCAGAGAACCTTATGCACATTCTTTTAGGAAATTCCTGACCATTTTTCCTTTTTCCTTTTTTTTTTTCCCCCCCCTAAGGTAAGCCTGTTTTCAAATAATAGGCACTCACAATACCTGAACAGCAGCTGCATGCCTACAGTTTTATTAACATTCCCTCTGGCAGCAAGATTGGTTTAATGCAACTGACTCCTGTTCCTCTTTTTGCTTAAGAAAGCACATGGTCCGCCACGCCACGGAACTGATCTGGTTTACAAGTCGTATCTTTTCTGCCTTTTGGATCATTTTATACCTGGACAAGTTCCCTGAGGAAATGAAGATATCTGCCGTATGTTTCTCCCTAGCACCACCGAGGGTTTAACGAGGACATGGAAATGGAAGATGACAGGAGTCTCTTAGCAAGTGGCAAGAGATACTGCTAAGGTTCTGCCTTCTAAAGGACTTCTTTTACATTTAAAAGTAGTTCATGAACCTCACCTATGTGAAATAAATGCTTGTTGGACACAGTTCAAAAAATCCTCAACATTATTTAATCTGCCAGCTCATGTGTTGTCAGTGCTGCACTTTCTGAATTCAACTTACTCAATACCAAGCCAAAGTAGTACCAACAGATTACAATGATGACTTAAAAGGGTGTCATTTTCCTTGTCCAAATTCGGCTCATTTCTTCATCCCAAACACTTGGAGGTCTTACATACCTTTTTCTGCTAGATTTTTTAATATCACAGAAATGTTTAATTCATGTAAGTCACAACCTCTTTGCCCCAAAATGTACTTCAGCTTTGTGAATTTTTCCTTCCTCGAGCACTGAGTGAACTGAATTTGTTCATAACCAATAACAAATTGTTTACAGGGAAAAAATTCAAAATATTCTGTCAGACCAATTCATCTTCAGCATTTATTGCAAAACCAGAGTTGTTTGAGACATCATACCTTTCTTGGGCTAAAAATTACCAAAAAAAACCCAAAACCAAACAAAAAACTGTAAAGGATTAAACGTGCTAATAAACATTTTTAAATGTCTAAAAAAAGACAGACATTTTTAAATGGCTTCAAAATATTTGCTCTCCTGATACAAAGAGCCTTATACTTAAATCTGCAATACCTTTAATTAAAGTTTATAAACAAATTTGACTTTCAGTTTTGAAATACCACCTTCCTTAGCAATGCAACCATCATAATAAGATCTTTTGGGTTAATTCCACAGCATACTTAAAATATCCTGACTATTTAAAAAGAAAAAATCAGAACCATTTTTTCCTTTGAAATAGCCACAATATTTCAGGTAAGAAAATGATACAGATAGGAAGTATTTATTCCTTCACATCAATTCTACACGTTTGTTCAAGAAACACTCTGGACAAATATAATTTCCTATCTCAAAATAAACTGCACATAATTCAGTTTGTACTTTCAATGCAGATTCAAGTTGTATACATTTTCACTGAATTAATTACATGCATCGCGACATTTATTTCCTGAGATTTCTTGTTAGCATTCAAGCAATGACTTCTACCAGCTCCACTTTTTACTTCTATTTTTGAGTTTGCATATAAATTTATAAAAGCTGTGAGCTTGGCCTAACAGCATTAACATATATGTTGACTGCATGAGAAAAAATGCTCAGGAGTGAAATGGAAGCAGAATGGATAAAGTCATTATTACCAACATGTGCTTTTCCAACTAGATAAATGGTTACACAGAGCAGGTTTTGTACAATGAAAGGCAGTTTCATCAAACACATTTTCTCTGGTAAAGTTACTTCAAGAAAAATAACTTTATTGGGTAAAAAAGTCAAAGCTGGTGAAGATAGTTATATAAAAAGATCATTTAGGGCATCACACAAGAGTGACAAAACTATGCAGCTAACATTTATAGGAATACCAGGAACTGCTAATGATCCTATAAATGACCACAAAAGCAAACAGAATTAACAAAAATTTCTTTTGATTCCAAGTGATTAAAATGGCTTTTCGTGTATGCCTGGCACATCATCAACCAAGAACTCACTCCAGAACCCAGATGATGCATTTATCTACAGGATGAAATACGAAAAATACTGCTTCTATTAACTTCTTGCATGGAGACTTTCATTACAGATTAAAAAATGCCATATATACATTTACTTATTTTAAGTCATAAACACAAGTTAACTTAAAAATCAATTTAGGAATCCTGATCAACTACTGCTTTGAATGCAGATCCATGATACTTACTGAAAAGTTCTATTTAAACTTAAATGGGAAGTCCTAAAAATTATGTTCTAGAGAAAGCACCAACTCCTCCCTTTTATTTCATTTTGTATTACTCAGGAACTAAAGAGCACTAAAGAGGTAACTCAGCTCCTTCATCCACAAGTCTAGAGAAACTGAAATTAGGTTGCATAATTCATGAATGTTTCTCTTCAAAGCCAAAAATGTAATGGCTGTATAACAGTGCCAAATTTTTCCAGAGTATCTTTTTACCTGCCACACTCATTACTTTCAGTATCATAGGCCATTGACCAAGTTTTACTGAAGCATTTCTTCAACAAAGAAAGCAACCAGGAATTCCTTCAGCAAAAGCATCTCTATGTTTCATTTCATTAAAAATTAATTATTTTATCACTTCACAATAAACAAAGGTCAGCTTGTAAAAGAGGTTCTCTTTTTCTGAGTTTTTGGGAAAGTTGTTTGAAACTTAATGTTTGAACTCTGAGAATAACATAGAGATGGCCCAATTAAACTGCAGACAAGTACACTTAGCCTGCTGCTAACAGCAGATCTTTTTTTTCCAAAGGACTTAGTTAAAATTTCTTAGTCATTTTAAAACTGTTAGGTTTCTTCAACTTGGAGACATAATCATTTTTTGCTCTGATTCAAGCACAAATCAGCACCATTGTTGGAATTTGGACTGTATTGTGCTGGTCAGAAAAATGCACAAAGGTAAATGTAATTTTTGATTTTGAATGCTACACACATTGCAGACTGAGACTTGCCACAGAAGAGGAGATTAAATATGGAACAGATTTATTCTCTCTCCATGTATTATCACAGAAACTTGATACCATGAAGGTATCTCACATGGGCTTTTTGAATCTCCAGATGAGCATATATATCTATATACATAGAGATGTAGATCAGATATAAACCCAGAAGCATTATGAGAGAATCTGTCTCAGAACAAAGACCAGAAGAAATACAAAGCAAAATAAGAGAAGACACACTAGTACATGTGAATTAGCTGGGGACAGGGGCTGTGGTGTGGGGGGGGACAGCAGCATGTGCAAATGGAGAGTCAGCTGCTGCTGAATTGCTGTATCTGTATTGCCCTCCAAGGGCTGTTTCCTAAATTGCTGTGCATTACTTTTTGATATACATATAATTACAAAGAAAAATCTGCCATTTTACTCCAAATTGTATTTTTGGGCAAACACAATTGCCTTTTCCTTAATATTACATAATACCAAAAAATGCTGTTCACAGGCAATCTAGTCTTAAACATATCATGTTTACAGGGATACAATGATGTATCTGATTTCATTTCCTAATTTCTTACCATGATTTTGAGAAAGCAGCAGAGATGATTTTTAGGGTATTTTTATTTAATAGCTTTTCTGCAATTGTGATTGAATGCCTATAAACATTTTACTGGTGGATTTACCATTCAATTCAGCATTTTGTTACACAACTTTTACATCCTTTACAGCATATCTGAAACCCAGCACTACTGAAAAAAAGTATCTGAAGTTATTAAAATTGGCTTTGAATTGGTACAATTAAAAGTACAGTATGACTATACCAGAGTGACTTATTACAAGAAATAAAGTGGATAACTAACATGTTCTGTCAGTATCTAGCAATATGTGAAAATATTCATAAAAGTTACTTCAATGGGATCAAAATTACACCACAAACCAGACAGAACAGATGTGAACCTTTTCTGTGCATACAAAGCTACCTCCCAGTCTTTGGCAACTTTTGGTGTGATGACACAAGCAGATCCCAAAAGCCCTAGCAGTACCCTCTGTAAAGAGATCTGGGTAGAAAAGTACTTTTGCTGTGGAATTTTTGCATTTTAGACATTTGTTCTGACTTATATCAACACTGATTATTGAGCCTCAAAAACCTTCAATGAAGCCACTCCCCACAAGGTTTCTGCCAACAGCCTGGAGAAGGCTGCAAGTTCTGCAGCAGCTGGCAAAGTCAAAAGCTCAACAACTTCCATCAGTAGAATAAAAGCTACATAAAGATGAAATGCTTATCAGTGAGTCAATACATCAGATGTGGGAACATGAGCATAAGCAGTTTAGAAACTAATCAGGCTATAGCTAACCAAGCTAAATAAAAGCATTTAGAATTGTTTAGCCTTAGTTATATGATAAGAGCTAAAGCAATAAGTCTTGGGTTTATGGAAATTAAAATCTTGGCACAATATCCATATGTACACATACCTACCTGTGGAAAGGCAAAGAGATGGATAATTGTGGTATCAAGCACTTACCCTTAGTATTTAAGGCATTTATTTTTAGAGATTTAAATTTCAACCCCCAAAATATTTAAGGCAAACAGGAGTAGAAAAAAAAAGTAGGCTCAGGTCTGAGAAACCAGAATCCAGCTACTGAAATGATAGGTCAAAAAACAGAAACTACCTGTTAAGAGTCAAGCTAAACAGAAGCCCTATGAGTATTTAGCTACATTTGTGTCAAGCATTTGGAAATAGTTACAAAGGACCATGACTTTCCTTAGCATCAATGCAATTACTCAGGGAACTGCTTTGTGTATGACTTGCTTCCTTTCCCACAGCTCAGTAGACAGAACACATCATGAACAAAACACCATCTGCTTTGGATGGGAAAAGTCAACAGCACCCAAAGCCTGCTTACTTTTAGCAGGTAAACCAGTGAGGTCCTACAACATTTTAAATCATGTTTAACCCAAACACCAGAACTACTTAAAGGCTTACCTGCTCTATTGAAACATTCTGGCCCCTACCAAGAGGCTGCTGACTCAATCCAGAGATGAGCTAATTTGGGGAACTCAAAAACTAGTTTATTTTTAAAAATGCAATCCTTTTACCCATGTTCCATATGTGAAATGTTAAGCTTTATCAGTACATGATAACCTATGTAGGAGTTGAGTGACACAGGAATAAGCTGCACTTTGCCACAACTTCCTTGTGAAACCACCTATTTTCTCATCTGCTTCATGCTCTTATGTTTCCACTTCCTTGCCTCCTTTATGTTTAACTTGATATGAATAAATTAATAAGGTATACTCAGTTCATCTGCTTTGCATTTCCTCTCTTGGTTACCATTGAAAAATATTCCATAACAACATTCAATTGGATGGAGAAATAAGGTTCCTTAATAAAGCCGAGAAAACAGCTAAAGTAAGCTGAAGGAAATAAGATAGAAATCTGTCAAACCTTAAGAAAGAAAAGACTAGAAATTTTAACTCAAGTACTGAACAAGGGAGGATATGAAGACTACTGTCACAAAAACACAAACAGCACTAAGCAAGTTTTTAAGACTTCATATACACTGACTTAAAGAAGAAAAATATGTTTTTGCTAAAGGATTATCATCTCTCTCAAATCAAAGGACAAAAGGCAAACAATTGCACCACTCTTCAAAGTCCATATAGGGTTCTCAGGGATATTACTACTTTTTCAGCTATATTACATTAATCAGTCTAAATAAAGCTTTATTTTTATTATATTTGCATATAAGTATCCCTTTATCAATACTTGGTAAATAATTGTATGAAAACACAAATACCAAACTAAGTAAGTCTAGAGAAAGCAGAAAACCACAGTAGCAATGCTATGAAAAAGATGATTACCTGACATAGAGGGATCTCTTCTGGCTGGTTCGCAAAGATCCTGATCCTGAGCTAATGCTACTGTTCATCATCTGCTCCCGTAAATCATGGATTTTAGCTTCAAAACGACTGTATTCTGTAACAAAGACAGGCAGGGCAATTAATTTCCTGCCAAACTTCAGCAATTAAACAGAAAGAAAATCTAAAATAATTTTGATTAGACAAAGAAAATATACAAGAATATTATTCAAAATTCTGTGATTGTAATCTGTAGTTCACTGTAACTATTTTTTTCAAATTAAGATAAGCATTTTCACTAATAATTATCAATTTCAAAGACAGAGATGTAATGACTGTTGCCCATGACAGAAATGAAACTTCAGAACATACATGTGAAATACATGTTTCTAACCAAGAACTATGTTTTTTAAATTTTAAATCTTAAGAAATGGAAATGAAAAATGTCTGTACTTCAAAATTACTGGATTTGATTGAGATAAAGAACTTAACACTACAAGGTGGGAAATATGCAAAACATCTTCTGAAATAAGATCATATTCCTCTGGAAGCTCAGGAAAGGAAAAAAAACATCCAGAATTCTGGCATGAATTTCAATCCACTTGTAAACGGCATTAGAGATTCAAACTGCCCCCACAGAATTATGTACAATGTTAATCCTGGAAAAACGGATTGTGTTCTTAAGCAGCACCGTGTACTAATAAAACTATGCTAAATGCATTTGATTTTAGCTACAAAGGCAGGCAGGGAAATAGTAATTGCTTCTTCAGGACAAACATCCCCTGAAGTGAGGTACTTACATGCCATCAGCATAAAATACGAACTCAGAGCAAGTAAGTTTTTCCTTCAGCTGAATAGTTTGGACTTCAGGATCAAGAGATCCCACTTGTAAACCCTTCCTAGTCAAAGGAAATGTTGTGCAGCCACCACCTTCCCCAGGAGACCACGTGATGCCAGATTATAACAAGTCAACACTGGGAGAGCCAGGGCGTGTGTGCCGCAAGCAGCTGCTGGAGCGGGCAATGAGCTGCTCTCCCCAGCTGCACCCTCACTCCCTGTGGGCACCACGGTTATTCAGGAAGTGCAAGACTGGGAAAGGACTCTAAAATAGAAAATCTCAAAACTAAGGTTCCTTCAACAGCCATCTAAAAACTGTGAATGTTTTATCATATAATGTTCTGTAGCCCTTTCTCCCCACACACTCATCATACAGTGAGCACTGATTGCATTTATAATTAACCCTATCCGCATTATGACAATATGAAGTCTCTTCAACAACCCTAACTTTTGTCCTTTATAAGCAAAAGCTACTAGCTTTTCAGATATCCTAGTTTTTAAAATAGCGCTAAGTGCCTTTTCACAAGTCAAGTTCAGTTCAAACACTTTACTGGCACTAAATCAAACTGAGGAGGTTGTTTGACAAGAGAATCAAAACCATTATTTCCACCACTACTGATGCTATCACTAATAACAAAACAATGTAAGATAACAGGACAGTAACCAAAGAGGAATGTGAGAAAACAACATTTTTTAGGAAGCAACATGCTTTAGGGGAAGGGCTCAGGTGCAGTGAGAGAACAGCCCACTCCTGCTGTGCTACTCCTGCCCTGCAGGGCCTTGGGTAAGTCACCTCATTTTACTCATAAAATCTGAAAGATAAAACTAAAAGATTTTTGTATGCCCCTGTGTGAAAGGAAAGTAAGCATGGAAAAGATCAGATAACCCCAGCGTTTTCTTGTGCTACAGCCTGTTCAATACTAAAAATATCTGCAGCTCTTTGCAATAGCTACTGGAAAAAATACAAATTTCTGTATTGTGTCATTTTATTGAAGAATCAGACTTCCTCCTATGCAGCATATAGATGCGACAGAGCTACCAGGGAGGCTATTTCCCAGTATTGCTTAAGTCTCTCCTATATTTCATCTGCAGGTTGCTGGTCTTGCAGCTTCCTGAACTAATTTAATTTTTCTCATCAGAACTCCTAAGAAGTAAGTGCAGAATGAGTGACAGGGACATCTGTAGGAGTAAGGAGGAGAATAATTTCGCCACAGAGGCTCCTGCCATATGAATAAAGCAAAAAAAGGAAACTAATGGGCTGGGAAAAATGGGCTTCAAAAAGAAGGAGTGCCAGGAAATTTCATATTTAGGAGAAGCTTAAGCACTGTGGAGCCAGAATCTGGCGAGCTCCTTTGATGCAGAGCTAGCTAAAATTTTAGTTATATTCCTCTTAACAGAAGGTTTCGGGAGGAACAGGATGAATAGAATTCTCACCATCGTTGGGTTTGGAGCTGAAAAGTACACAGGACATAGAGTTTTAAAAAAAGAAACCTTAGTATTAGGTATAGTGGTACTGAAACTAACGCTGGAGACAGAAAATAAGACAGCAGCAGGACCCTTAATAGCATCAGAAATGCAGTGTAAGTCTGATACCCAAAGGATCAGCAGCTGTGCCCCGTTGACAAAGTAGGGTTGGTTCAACATCAGCTTTATGAAGCAAAGTGTGAGCTCTGCTAATTTATCTAGAACAGGTTGTAATCTGCCTAGGACAGGTTATATTTCTATCTCTGCAATTAAGAATAGTTGGATATCAAATGTCTTTTGCATCTTCAATCTCTTACTTTCCTTCAGCTTATCATCCCTAGATTCTCACAAATGCTAGAGAACTATTTTTTTACAATGCTTTTTTTTATGTTATGCAGAACAGCCATGTATAGTGTATGACACATTTGATATTTGTTCCCCTAAATCACAGTGAACAGCACAACAAACTTCCACTCGGCTGTGACAAAATCCTACATTGCACATATAAATATGTAACTTTTAAAGAAAGTTTTGTCACATCAACAGTCCAGAAATTTGGAACTGGAACAGGCACAGTGAACAAGATGAAAAGGACACTTCTTTCTTGGTCAACAGGAAATGAAGAGCTTGGCAGGGAAGGAATGCATTTGATTTCTGGTGTAGTGTTATCAAGGTAACCAAACAAAAAGGGCATAAGCTATTTAAATAAAAAAGTAAAAGTGATTTTAACCCAAATGAAGCAGGCTGGCCACTGGAACTCCATGTACAAATATGCTTCCAATTTCCACAGCCATCAAAACACTGAGATTCTGAAATACTGTTCTAATAAGAACTATGGTGGCACAAGAAACACAGACACCCACACAAGAAGAAATTCAAAACCAAAAGAAAACCACACAATCCAACCTCTCAATCCTTTCAGTAAGAATTTGGTCAGGCTGCAAAACCAGATGTATATGCAACAGCAGTGGAAGAAACTTCACTCAGAATCAACTTTTAAGGTCAAAATTTTAGGAAAGCTGCTGATAATATACATCAAATAAAGGATTACAGGCAGAAAAACTACCATGAAACACAATAAAATAAGAACATTAGAATAAGGGCATCTTTTCTTGACTAGAATTTTCTCAAAGTTTCCAGGAAGTTTAGAGGCAGGGAGGGAATAGTATCTACTGTCATAACAGTGAGATCTAGGAAGCACAAGCACTTCCTGCTTCAATTCATGGCATTTATCCAACATAACTCCACCATCACAAAAGAAAAAAACCCAAAGCCTACTCAGTTTTACACATAATCAGTTGTTAAGAACAGAGGATGAATACATCTGGGCTCAAGTTTACACTTTAAAATTACACTGGATAAGCAGATGGTGCAAAACTAGACCAAATGTGCTCTATTTCATGTCTGCACATATTTCACAGCAAGAAACAAAAAGGAGGGAAGATTAACAAATCCTAGTAGATTACTCCAAGCAGCCAAAGAGATTTTACCTATAAATCTGTAATGTTTTCCATGTCAATATTTCCTTGAACAGAAAATCAGAACTCCAGAAAGGATCTGATCACTGAAACTCTCCTGGACTGCCCATCTTGTGGGCAACAAAACACAGATACCCAGAAAAATTGTCTGTGCAGGCAGGGGAAGGGGAAAATGCGGCTGCAATGAGAATGCATCTGGTCTGGAACACACTTTCCAGCAAACAGGGCAGGAGAGAGGAAGGCTACACAAGGGATGGGAAATTCAGCAACAGCACAGAAGGAGCAGCAACTGAAGGAAGCCGCGATGTGCGCACAGGGAACAGATGGCAGCACAGCGCTGAGAGGCAGAGATTCTTACGTGCATTGAACCCACATAGAGCTGAAAAAGTTCACTTTAATTAAAAAAGTATGCCCCTTGCTTCCCTCTTCCCATCTGTCTATGGAAAGCCCTCTTTAGCAGGACCCATTGGATCTAAGCAGGACTCTTGTGCTGACAGTTTTATATAACTACTGATTTATATTCTTTTCTCAACTCTCAGAATATTCAATTTTCCTTTTCCTGGTGCCTCCAAAGACAAAAATGGAGTCTGGTAGTTCAGATGGCCACCATCATATTGATCCTGTATTGATCTTCCATTTTTGTTTTAAAATGCAAGGACCACAATAAAAACATCATAAATCATTTTTTAGGAGATATTATTTTTCTGCAATGCTTGTCATTTGATATTAATGTTGCCTGGGACAGACCAGAATGAACTTCACATGTTGGTGACTTTCACGCACTTTAGTGTTTAATAAGCTTGTAACTCATTAAACGCTTGAAAGACTGTGCCAAGGAATTTTAAAAGATTAGAAAAACTGCATTTGTATTTTAGTTAAGAACACCTCCCACAGACCCTGGAAAACTCAGGAAGAGACTAGGTCCAGTCACTGCTGATGTGAATCCACTAAAAATATTGCTGAAGGCTTAGCAAGCATTCACAAGCAATTTTATTTAGTATATTAAAGAGTAGGAGTGAGGTTTTAAAGGATTAAAACATGTGTAAGCTGCTTTATAGGGTCTATCAGGGCTATATATAGCAAAACCCTTTTTCTAATCTTAATGGGTCCAGTTTTGAAAATACTCTAATTGACTAATCTAGATTATTTGCAAATGAATAGAATCAGGTACAAAACAAGCAAGAACAGAAACCTGGAAAACCAGGGACCACATACCCAAAACCAGGGCAAACCTTTATTGAAGTTTTTTTTTAAGAATTTTTGATTTTATGAAATCAGGATGCACTGAGCTTTTGAACCACCTTTATTTAAGAAAATCTATGTCCTCATCTAGAAAGTAAGGGAATCTCAGCCTTGATAAAAAACAATTACTGAAAAATAAGTTTTGTACAAGCATTATTGGCTTCATGCTACCCTAGCTAGACTTTTGCAGACAGAAGATTTACAATATATTTCAAGACTAATGCTCAGAAAACAATCTTAGTTTATACATATGAAAATGGCACCATGTCCCAGAGTTTAGTTACTCTCTTTTGAATTCTACTAGAAAAGAGTACATAGATGCAGGATTGTAAACAGAAAAATCAGCCACACACTGGCCATTGAGCAGAGAGCTCTAACAAAACTTTTGTGTTTCCTCCTTTTTTTTTTCTTTTGAGTCATTTGTTTAAAAGACAAGACAAACACAGCCTCCATTAATAAAACTGAAAGTTTGTATGTTAACTACCTATATGAACAATGTAGGTTTAGATGCTTTACAAAAATACTTTAAAATCTTCTCTTGATGTTTTGGTTCCACCTTCTTCTAATCTTACACTGATCCACCAGATCACCTAAGAACATGAAGCTAATCTGATCACTTAAATATCTTACCACTCTTTCAGAAAAGAAATTTTAATTTAATTTTTGGTATGTCAGGTGAATCCTTGGGAAATAGAAAGGGCTGGTACCCCTTTCTGTCATGACAGGCTTATCTAAATTTTGCCCAGCTTTGGGGAAAGATGAAGTGACCAGTGAATAGTGCTGATGCCAATAGACTTGGCCTGCTGCCTTCTTCAAGGCCCTCCAAGAGCAGGCCTCACAATTTACATAACTGCAGTTAATGTTATCCACATCCTTAATACAGCTCAGTTCTGATCTAGCAGAGTATAACTACAATAGAAAGCTTAACCCACAAAATTATTTTCTATCCAATTTCAAATACATTTTTATATTTTAACATATTTGTTTGGCTAGTCTATTATTTTTAAACACTTAAAGGTACTCAAACTATAATACAGGTATGGCAGCCCACTGGCACCCTATACGTTTTTGGAATGGCAAAATAGAACCTTCCAGAAATTCTGAATTGTGAGGCAACATTATTATTACATTTCAGATGACCTTTTAACTTGAATGAATGTAACAATGGATATCAATGTGAAACACAGAGCCCTCCCAGAACTGTAAGCCTCTGCAGTCCTATACTTCCCCCTTGCTGCTCCTCTCCTCACTACATTCCCTTCAAGCACCCAAGTTCCTGCATCCCTGCTATGCAGCACGATCATAATGCTGCCCATTCTGAATCCCCACTCCCAGGAGATACACATATATCCAAATTGCTCAGCGCTTCCTCTGCACCAACATTACAATTCTTCCTTGCCATCCTAGCTCTGCGGGAAAGCCAGAGACACGGCAGTGTGGCACTGAGGTGTCTGCAGAGCCAGGGAGCAACATGAAAATTAAATGGATCAGAAGCCACTGAATTAAAATGGCTTATCAAAACACTTTTGTGTACTGAAGCAACATTTCTTGCTTTGAAACTGCTCCAGGTCACAGTATTTCTTTTCCAGTTGAATTCACAGTAAAGTAAAATTCCTTTTTATTCACGAGTGATGTCTTGAAGGAGGTAGAAATTTGTAGTACAAGCGAGGGAGTAAGGAAAAGCTTCCAAATAAAGATGAAAATGAGAACAACATCCTGACTTCCCAACCACATTTCTACAGGACAATTCCTGTTTCACAAACTCTTGCTCATCTCCTGTTATAGATCCCTCTGCAGCATCCTGCCCCAACAGGTCCAAACTAGGGAGACTCTGCATGACACCCATGGCATGTATGTACCACAGAAAGATGTACCAGCACAACCCAACACGTGACCAGTTTCCAACATTAGCTCCTGGCAAGCTGCAAGATAAAGCCTGGAGTCTACAAGGAGACAGCCTTAGGTCAACTGAGTACAGTCATGGGCCTGATGCCTGAGCCACTTCTGTAAACAGCAGAACACACTCACATTCCATGTTTGGATTTTATCTGCCCCAAAGAGTGCTGGCAAGCTGCTGAAATTTAATTCAGTGGAGTAGAAAAACTTTGTAAGGCATCCCTCAAATTTACTGAACACTCCTGCAAAGTAAAGGAATGCCCAGAAAGACATTTTAAAGAATGTAATTACATCTGTTTTCAATCAGTTCCATAACCAAGGAACATTGTGGAGATTTAAGGGAAAGAAAAGTTAGCGGTTACATAATTTGAGCCCAAATTCAGTAAAATCAATTTCATTCAGTCATAACAGCCTACCCCAAACCCAGTAATTACAAGTTTATTTACCATGGATTTAAAGAGATAAGGAAAATTCAAGCCTTTCCATGAGAAGAGTTTTCCAATTATTCATTTTTCTATAGCCTAACTCAGGCTTTCCTATGAGAGAACTGCTTGCAAAAATCCTCTTTTCCCAGAAATGGGAGAAGAAAGACAAATGGGAAATTTATGACAGAAAAATAGGAAATATGATAGGATGTAAAAACATAAATTAGCATTCCCCACCACATCTATGAACATACAAACTGTCATATACAATAACAGGGAGTGAAGTGAGCCAGTCCCACGTGTCTTCCAAATGCTCCTATCATACTGAATCTCTTTACTCAGTTATAATGAACCCTGATGGATGTCTAGAATCTCCTTGATCTGTCCTAGCTGTCAGCATCCTTTACAAAATCCTGCTGGATTCATAAATATAAATAAAATACATATGCAATACAAGCAGTTATAACTGATGCTTTCCATCTTTATGAAGACATTTGAGAAACACCAATAAAGAGCAACAACTTTATGAATATTTCAATACTTGTTAAGCTGTTTCCAAATGGCAGAAACAAAAAATCAGGATAATTATAAAAACACACATACACACTTATACATAAAAATTTTACCATTTACATTAATCTAGTGAGGAGAAAAGACTGCCATGTGAAGCTATCATTTAGGAAATATGAAGATGACCAAAGAACACACACACTTTTATCAAGTGCACACAATCACATAGCTAGTATTTTCTATTTGGAAAGTCAAATTGCAAACAGACTGCTTTCCTATGCTAACAAAGAGAGACCTTTAAGAAAATATACTCTTTACTAATCTCTAAGATATAAACAATGAGTATCTGATTCAATTTATCTCCCACACCAGACCTGATGAAGCTGATAGCTGGACTTCCATTTAAACTTGTTTTATGAGGAGTAAGAATAAGGCAGAGATGTCAGACACCAGTAACTACAACTCTCTGATGTAGGTTGGCCATGAGTCAATCATACTTTGCCTCCGAAGTACAATGGATCTCAATTTTCTAGTTACACTTTTCCTTCAAGGCATACCTCAAAAGGGTAGAGTGAGCCCTAATGTGATTCTAACATTTTCACACCAAATGGAGATTTTAAGCACTGTTTCAGAAGGAAAGATGCTCAATGCAGACCAAACAACCTGAGGGGAGGGGGAGGATCAATTCTTTCTTTGATTAATTTGTCAGATGTCTGCCCATAATCTCCGGTAACTTGAGTAACTTCTCCCACATGCATCCTCTCAAACAGGCCATATAAGTCTTTGAGAACCAAATTCTCACTATACTCAGCTTCACAGTCTTGTCCAGAATGCTTCAGTAGCCATGAAGGAATAAGTACAGCTCTAGCCTTGAAATCTTACAAGTGACAGTCACTGAGTAATTTCTAAGAGGCAGTGTATGTTGCTCTGGGCAAATCTCTGTGCAAGGACTGAAAATCTCAGCAGCCAGTCAAGTATCCCAATACACATTGCAAGAAAATAAATTATCTACTTGGACAAATGGTAATGAAGAAAGCTGTTATTCCCAATTCAGAAAGAACAGAAACTGTCCAAAATGTTTTGTTTTCTTCTTCTAAAAGGTTCTGACTTTCAAAGTAGGAAAGGATTCTTTCCTTTCTGCAACACTTTTTTTTCCTTCCTTTTTTTATTTTTTTCTGCAACACTTGCAGATATTCCAATCCAGTCACTTGCAATTATGCTAACACATATGTGACAACACCCATAACATTATTTGTTTCAGAAGAGGTGTTTGGTGGAAGGATACTATAGATTGTCTTTCTCTGAGTTTCAAGTTGTACAAGAGAACTTGAAGGTGTAAAGCAGCTCTTACCTTCTGGACGGTACTGAGCTACAATAGTCACTGCTTGGCCTGCATTCTTCAGGGCTGCTGCTGCCTGTTCATGGGTTGCTGCTTTTAGATCCACTCCATTTACCTACAAGTAATACGAAAAAGCTCTTTATCAAAATTAATGCTTGTGTTTATCACCACAGAATGCACACCTGTGGGAAAAAAATTAACTGGATACAAACCAGTTTCCCTGCCATGGGTATTTCTCCTGTTCCCAACATTGTTCCTGAAAACAAAAGTCAATAAAATCCTCTTATATATATATCCCTCTTAAGAATTATTGAGACTATCATAGTATACTACTCAGTGAATGGTCAATTTTCTTCTTGTTTAAGAGTGCTTTCTTTCTTTTGAAGGAGAAACAGAGAACGTTACTTTTTGTGATGGTTCAGGCACCTTCTTAGCCAAATAATGCCTACAGACCATGCTGTCACCACACCCAGTAACAGGCAACACCCTCTGTGAATCTGGCATTGTTTTCAATGCAGCAGGTTTAAAAATAGCATCACAAAAAAACTGAAGCAGAAGTGTGTGTTCCACATTTTAGACCAAGAGCAGTTTTCATAGTTCAAACTAAAATAAAGATGTGCTTTAGTATCAGTTTTAGTAACAGCTGTTAAAAGGACACAATGCCTCTTAAATAACTCCCAAAATATAATGTAATTGTCCAAAGAAATTATTCTCCATAAATTAAGTAATTTCACAAAGAAAAATACAAAATATTTATGACTTTCAATACTAACACACAAAAAAAAAGCCCTTAGAGAGGCATGAGATGGATCTTTTTAAGACTAATAGGAGGTTCAGCAGCTACTCCAGGGAGTAAAGACCCAGTTTTAGACACTGTGGCCAGGTGTTTCCATCTCATTAGAAGGACTATTTCTGAAACCTGTATTCCTTCAATTTAGACACACACATCCCTCAACTATGAGACTAAGATAAGTTAATGTCTTTGCCAAATGTCACGGAGAGGGAAGTGCTATTTTAATCAGGTTATAGATGAGAAACTGAGGCAGACTAAAGTCCTCAAAGATAGTTCGAAAGTATATTGTCATCAGTTTCATTAACTCAGTTAATTATATTTTGCTATATCATTAATTGGTATTAATATGCAGGGAGGGGGGAACTTTTATTGCTATTTAAATAAAAGAAACAAAGAATCCTACAGAAATTATACGATCTCCTTTCCTAAGCTCTCCACTCAGGTCAGCTGGCCCTCCTGCAAGGATGAAAGAGATGAAAATTCCTTCTCCATCTTCTCCTCCAACAATGTTGAAACCAAGACCTGTTGATCCTCGATGTAGGACAACCTTTCTAGGCTCCCTGAAGGAAAAGAAAGGAATATGAAATCTTGGTCACTAGATATGAGTAAAAGTAAAATAAACAATTAGAAAAGCTTCTAGATGCAAAACAAAATCCCCTCCCTGTTGTTAGGTGAACTGAACAAATCCATAAGTATGTATATATGTATGTATGAAAAAATAAATAAATTCCTATTATGCTACAATCCTATTCAGCACTAAAAGTCAATACTTAATATTTTCCATATTGTTCAAGAACATCAGTGTAGGTTGTGACATTCTCAGATACATGTTCAATTTCAGCAAAGTGACTGCAATTGAAGAAGTTAAAATAAAATAAGTTGTTGCACTCTTTTTCATAGGATCCCCTCCTAACTTGAATGAAGAGGAAAGAAAAAATATTGATAACGCCAGTCAAATTGTAATCCAGAAAGACTCCTTCCAAAAATCTATTATCTGCTACTCGATTTAATACAAGAAAAGCATAAATGATCTCAGAAAAAGACATTTCTAATAAAGCAGAGAAACTGTGCACTGCATTTAAAAAATCACTAGAGAGCACTAAAGAACAATTAATGGACATTAAGTATTTAGAGGCATTAATTATTAATTTACAGGATAAAGTAAGAAGCTGCTTTCTTTTCCAAAACAAAAAGTATCATCTAGTCCAATCTTTTAAAATTGCTCAATTTTTGCACTAGCTATTAAGTCATCTTACAGTCAAATTCTTAAATTTCACCTCCATCAACTATCATATTCATTTTTTCAGAGTACTATTCTATTACAATCTCTATACATACTGCTCTGGCTCACACTAATACATTGACAAAAACAGAATAGAAGAGAACAGAAAGATGCCATATCTTTTAAAATAACACTCAAAATTTATAAACCCCTTTTTGGGATGGAGAGAGTGTGATATGAAGGTAATTTAAGAAAGTCTAAACATTTTCTGAATAGGCCTTGCATTTTAGAAGAAATTAAAAACAGCCTTTTACAGTAATTTTAAAGGAAAGCAATAAAACCATAATGATATCAACAGGACAATCATTTTAGCTCATATGTCTACCTAACCCTAAGCCAACAATCTGTACAAAGACATATCCTACCTTCCACTACACTAAAAACAATTCTCCACTTAGGTTTCAATCCTGCATGGACCCTGCCTCGGAATCTGAGTGACATTGGCCATACCAGATGATGGTGTGACACAGAATTCAGCAACAGCATATTGAAAGTGCAGTGTAACATCCCTATACTTGCAGAACAGAAGGGCAACAAAATTACAAGAGCTTCCCTTTATCATCAATGATGAACAAAAGATTAATGCAATCTACTGAATCAGGAATGAACAGTCTGTTAATGGGAAAGGATTAAGAGCTCTCCAGCCTTTCTGGATTTAGAATCCATCAAAACAAACCCTTGTCTGTGGGGGTATGGAGGACCCAAACACTGCTTGCTTTAAAATAAGAAAATCTCTGGTCTGCTCATACTACCATCCTAAAAACCTCTGTCAATGCATGCAGCATTTCCAGGTCTTTCTGCTTTTAATGCTATTCTTGGACCAATAAATAAAGTGTGTGTGTATATATATATATACATATAAATATACATCATTTTATCATGACAACAATGTTTACAAGAGTTAAAAAACTAACATCTATTTCTCCGAATAAAATATAGCATTCTCTAGTGATTATTATCTAGTGTTGTTATCTAGTATATATATATTGCCCACTAACACATCTTGGAGCTTCCCTGGTTAATCAATCTGACACTTGGGTTTGGTTATGCATTACCTGGTAATCTCATCATCTCCAAGCATTCCCTTGGGAACTGGTGAGTATCGCCCTGGTGATGCTGGGGGCAGGGACTGTCCCAGGTAGGCAGAGGGACTGATATGGTTATCCACTGGCTGAGAATAAGCTGCACACAGGGGGAAGGAAAACAATAAAAGACATCAGGATAGTACGCATAAAGAGCTGGAGGAACTGAAACAAAGGAGTGACCTCTCTTAAAAACAAACTACAGCAGTTTAAACGATATATTATAAATATCATAGTTCTAGAATAGTGTGTTAAATCTGTACAATCCCTGGTCTCCTCACTAAGTCAGTAAGCAATTTTTCAGTTTCACTGTGTCTCAAATAAAATATTTTTAGAAACAGTTACTATGGATAGTTGAAGCCCATGGGAACAGTCTGGAGATTTATCTGTTTTAAAGCTGTTTTTAACTTGACTGAAGCAAAGTTTTAACTGAACCACAACACACATACCAGAAGAAATCTAGCATCTTAATGATTACAATTGATGGAAAATATTCTACAACACCAGGAGAATTGTTCTAATAAATAATTAAGAAGACATATGATATTTCCAAGTTAGGCACATCAATTTTAAGTGCGCATTAAGGCACAGTCATACCCACTGTTTGCTATTACAAAGCATGTTCTACAATTGGAAATGGCTTTTTCCTGGCTTATGTGCTTCAAACTTTGAGGATTAAATATGAAGGGTGGGGACTCTTCACAGATTCAGTGTCATTAAAGTTGCCAGACTCTTTGCCCTTACTTGCTGTATCTGATGGGGTAGCTGACCTCTGAGGATTTATACTAAACCCAAAGCTCTTTAACTGAACATATATGACACAGATTGCTGAAGCAATCTGCACATTCTCCTTTTGATTTCTCCTTTTTAAACCATTATCAAAAAGCTTGGATAATATAGGAACCTAAAAAGAGTGTTCTTGATCTATAGATACACATTCTATATTTGCTATTTTATATTTATATATATATATATATATATAATTTCTATATTAGCCATCTTCCAAACCACACAATTTGGGCTGGATTTTGCCTGTATAGTTCTAGCTTCCTAGTAAACCTGTATGCACTGAATTCTTCACATGGCATCATATGCATCAGGTCAACACCGTGAACATTTCAGCAAGCATTAAAACCCACTTTTAACAGCTTCAGCAGTTTAAAAGCACTGGCCGATAAAAGACTTGTGCTATTCAGATACACCAGCCCACAGCTGCATGAGACTGTGCAGAACTTCTGGAAATCATAATTCTGGATACACAAGAGGTTTCAGCAAAATTCAGAACTGAAGTGCAAGAGGTACCTGGTGTCCTTCTGTAACAAAGACAGAAGGAAGCTCCCTGACACTTCTTGGCTTCATGAAGTCTAAAGCAAAGAGAATGCTACTTCTGCTGAAACCAATGATCAACATTAGCATTCACATTAGAGAATTCCCTAAAACTTCAGAGCTGTTCAACATATGTGATTCCTAATACAGTTTTTTGGAACAGCAGAATCACACACATTGCACCTCCACCCTTGCTCCCTGCAAGGATTTTACAGATCTCACTTCCTTCTGTCTGTTCCATTACAATACATAGTTTCTGTGCACTAAGAGATTGGACACCTAACTGCCAATTTCAAAACTTGGGGTTTTCTAGTCACACTGGAATTTTAGCAACAGACTTTCACACAATGATTACCAAACCACATTGCAATATTTGCTTTTCAGCTAAAAAAATGGTTTTTAATACAACATTATTATTGCCATTGCATTGTATGCACTTTTTGCTTAAAACAAAACCACACAAATACAGATATTTTTTCTGAGAAAATTTTAAAGCTAAAGCACAAAAAATTAAATGCAAGACATTATGAGCTCTTTTCCAACTACAGGAAAATGAGTGTTGATTAAAAAACCTGAACAACTGTTGCACAGTATAGCAGCTCTGTACATTCTGTTCCTGCACTAAATTTTCTCATTCCACAAAATGAATTTGAAATTGCTTTTAACAAGCCAGTGGTAGCCATAATGATGCGTATTTTATAGGAAAAAATTAAATACAAATTCTATACTCATTGACTTACAGTACTTCTCATTTGATTGTTTTTCAGGTTCCTGAAGCTTACAGCTGCACTGTGTTCAGAAACATACACACCACCTATTACATGACCTTATTTTTTAAATTTTTTATCCTTTCACCATATGACTAAAAGTCAGCTATTGTGAAATAACAGTTTATTATTTCACACCTGTGGACAGCTCCACAACCGCACTGGCTGCATCCTTTCTAAAGTTTAACACATGCTATTGCTTGGAACAGTCTGGTCCTTTCTCAAGGCTGGTGTTCTCAGTGCTATGACAGCAAACCTATATGAGGCACAAAGAGGCTGCTCTCTGTGGAGCTCCTGCACAAAACCACGCCTGCACCTTTCCTGAAACTGTTTCAGATGGAAATTATAGCTGAAACATATTCATGAGGAATGTGACAGAAATAAAAGGCAAGCCATCACTTTTTGAATCCTAAATGAGGTCTAAACTTCTATTTCCAGGTAAATATTATTACTGATGAAACTGATAAAGGAACTGTCTTTTGGATGAACAGAAAATTGCATGCATAAAATCAACTTGGTTTGACAGGAAAAGTCAGATCCTTAAGAAGAAATTCCATTTCCAAATCCACCCTCTCCTTTACATAAAACAGTTACAGACAAAAAGAAAAAATGGAAGATTTCCTATTATTTTCCTATTATCTGTAAACTGAGGACACAAACCACAAGTATAATCTATAAAACAGGTAATAAAATTAAAACTTTATTGTCTTTTACTGTTATTACATATTCTCCTCTTCCTGTACTTAGGCCATTTAAGAAATGATAAGGCATTCATGTCTAGTGAAGAAACTGATTATTCCCTACCTTCCAATATTTTATTTTTCAATGCAGGGAGGAAATACTGTACCAATGCACAAAAGCACAAATGAAAAAATACTTTGAAATTAATTAGGAGTCAAAAATGTATCACTGATAATGTCTTCAAAAGAGGCCTGTATTGGAAGCAAGTCCTCTCTCTCAAAAACCATTTATTGTATGCACTTACTCTGATATTCTACTACACACACTTCACAGGTAATGTTGGTGTTTTAAACAGCAACTACACCTTCTTAGTAATATTTCAACTGAATAACTTTAAAAGCATTTATAGGAACAAATTACTGGACATTTGTTCCAGGAATCACTGAATGACCACCATTTATGTATAGATGAGGGAGATAAATGTATACATACATTTATGTATAGATAAAGGAGCCTACACGTGTGAGTAGGAGTTTACACTCCTACTGATCTATGACCCCTCCCGCAGGTTAACAGTTGTGATTATCACACACACATCAGCTGAGCCCCAATGCCTGGTCACAGGACCATCCTACCCACAGTGCTGCTGCTCCTCTGCGCACAATAAATATGGGGCAGGGACTTCTGTTGAAAGAAGTTACTGTAAAGTAACTATTTAGCCTGGAAATCCACACCTCAAAAGCGAAAAGATAAATCTCACAGAAGCAACAGAAACAGGCATAGCAATCAACTGTTCCTGGTCTATGGCCAAGCTTTCATCATCCATACACATCCCAGTCTCTAGAGCAACAGCAAACAACCATAAGTTGTTTTTTTTTCCCCACATTCATTCCCTGCTGAATCTCTGGCCTCAAACAGCCCCAACTCTTCTCTAACAAGATTTTCAACAGTAATTTCCCCCACAGGCAGCTGGAAGCTGTTCACTCACTCTGATAAATATCAAATGACAGAAGTCAATTTTCAGCCTCAGGTGCACAATGTTGCCACAACATCTCTACTCTTCCCAATAAATACTGCTATAAATCAGAATCTCAGAAACCTCTTGATCAAACATCCCTTGATTCTAAGGCACTAACCCCAAGAAAAGAAAATATCAAATGATTTAATTATATATATGGATACTAACTTATTTGGTCCTTTCATTTGAGCCATCAGACCACCTGACAAGGCCACACTACTGTGTAGCTGATACTCTTACTACAGGAGTTCTAAAAGAAATCAGATTTTGCACAAAACTGAGACACCGAAATTTGTTCTTGAACAGTTTTTTAGTATCCTTAGCTCTGGATTTTAAATCCTCATCACCAGGGCAAGTGAGGCAGCCCTATAACTAAACAAGACCAGTTCCAGAGGGAAAATCTTAAAGACAAACCAAATTTGGAATTTGGACTTTTAATGTCCACACAAGTTAGCACAGTGAACAATCTACTGTATGTTCTGCACAGTACCAAGTACTGTGCACTGTGCTTTTAGATATTTCTGATAAAACGAGAATTTAAAGAAAAAAAACCAACAAAAAAACCCTCCCAAGGGAGTTGTGTGAGTAGTTCACATATAAACTCAAGTAGTAGAGCTTCCACCTTAATCTCACCTTAATCTCTGTGAATATGTCTACTTAATCTCACTTGTAGTAGACATATTCACAGACAGCCTCTGTGCACATCTTACTTCTCCTTTATGGTAGGACTGAACTCCTAAGAAACCTGGCTAAAAAGATTCTCATGGACAGAAACAGGAAGGAGGATTGCAAACACGTGTCTCAAAACAGCTGCGGATGAGCAGGTGAAGAAAGAAGCCTGGTAACCTTTTCAACACTGACTTACAATCCAGTGATCCTAGAAAACACCTCTTCAGTATCTGCCATCTGGTAAGAGCACTTCAGAATCCCCAATCTAAAGCTCTTGAGCCCTGTACTGCTCTGCTAAATGCAGTATAAAATACTACATACAGGTGCCACCATTTTTGGTAAGAGTTCTATCTAACTGAGCAGCTTCTTGCAGAAAGCAGAGGCTTTCTAGTTGCAAAAGCAGAATCAGCCTTTGAGGAGATTGATGTCTCCCTTTGAGATTTCTACTGAAAATGTGCAAATGCTGGGAGGTACTGGAAGAGCCCCGTATTAGAAAAATAGCATTTAGCAGCTCAGACATACGCAGTTGTTTTTCATAAGTGAAAGACTGAGGAAAAGACTAAACTGATTTCCTGGAATTCAGTCATTAAACACTTCAGCAAGACCTTTAGGTCTGCTTTGGGTTCAAAATTCTGGCAGTAGTTCAGTCTTCTCACTAGCTGCAGTAACAGCCACCTGCACTTTGATCAACAGAGACATAAGCTCATGGAGCCTTGCAAAGAAAAAGCTTTCCTGTTGAAACTAAAAGAAACAGACAGAAGTTTCATCAAAGAACCCAGCACTTTGCAGAGGAATGTTCTTTGGTCTACCAGAAACAGTGAAAAATCTTCAGACAGAAAACTCAAGGGAACTGTAGCTAAATGAAATAAAACTCAGAAAATCTACTCAAAAGTACAGACAGCCCAGAAACCTTGTCAAGGGTCACTAAAGGACAAAGACAGAGAGACAAGATGCCTGGAACCTGAGAAAAACTTCCATGACTTTTCTTCAGAATGCTTGAGTAGAAGGAGAAAGGTTCCCAGAAGCAGCTGCTGGAGCTTGAGGTACATGACAAGGTCAGGAGACTAGCTTCCCTCTTATCAGTAAAAGGACAGAAGTACATTTCCCACAAAGGATGGGATACTGGCTGCACAGAATGCCATCTCTCAAATCACCCTTAGAGGGAAAGCAAACAGAGAGAAACTCTGGAGGGAGGATGGTAATGGGACAAAAGGAGCCTACATGTGTGACCAGGCCATCTGTCTCTGGTAATGGATGTGACACTCAGTCATACTTACTGAGAAATTAAGGACTCATGGCAAGATGGCAGAGGACATCCTCATGGCACTTATGTGGGATTGCCCTTGACAGAACCTTCCTGATCTGTCCAGCCAAGGGGCATGGGGAGAAGCTGTCCTTGAAGATGTCACTCTTACAGCTCCATGTTATGATGCAATTGCCTTCAATGAACTGAGTCACCAGTTCATCCATCATTTGAGAGAAATTAATATCTCTGCATGACAAGAGATCCAACAACCAACAGCCACCTTTGCCACTGTCATTGATTTATTAGCACCAGGTAAATCATCAGTAATCAGCTCCTTCTCCACCTTCCTTCCCTCAAACTTCTACAGGTTTTGCCTTTGACCCCACAAAAGTTTAACAAAGTAAATATTCCAATGATTGAGTCAAGGTACAGTAGTAAGAGATGAGATACTTCAATGTTTGTCACATCCCAATCCACAGCAGTATAACTGCATTACTAAAACATTACCAGGAACACTATGTAAAAATCAGATTTCTCTTTTCCAAAAAAATATGAATTCCAGGTGAAATATATGAAAAGACCACTTATATGGAGAGAGAACAGGAAGTCTACTTTCCAAGGAAACAGTGGGAAAAGTTTTTGAACAAATCAGATACAGTAAGGGAAAATGGCTGCTCTCTAACCACAATATATATGAGTAGAAAACTGGGGAAGAATCAGTGGAGGCTGAAAATTAGATATGTCAAAGAATGGAGCCTTCAAGAGCATCCTTCTAATAACACAGTGGAGATAAAACCTAATTAGCTCTGAATTGTAATTCAATAAGCTTACAAATAGATTTTAAGATACTGTAGCTATTGCTAATAAATGATGGGCTTATAAGCTACTTCAGTCTTTGTTGTGCTGCACTTTTGTTTGTTGTTCTTTACATACTGTTTTCAATCACATTTGTCAGTATCAAAGTGTTCCATTTTTTCATATGAAGCAGTACCTAAACATATCAGTGCTACATATCAATTGCACATATCTAATGGCAGAAAACAAAGCAATACCTAAAATAAGTCTCCACTAGAACCATTTCATGTGAAAACATGAGTAAAACTGGTCATCCAGAAAAGTCAGTCTATTCAGTCTTGGAAAGATACAGTTATATCATTCTCTTCCCTTTCTCCAATCACTAAATGATAATAACCTTCTTAAGTATACTCAACTCAAATATTTCTTTACATTGTAAAGTTCAACCCTGAACTTTCTGAATTTATATGTTTGACTTCAAAAATCCTCTTGTCAGTAGTACCTTTATGTCAACAAGAAATTCTTGTAACTACTTTTTAATACAGCATGCACTGGTTTTCCATTCAAATTGTCAACAATTATGTCAAAACTGAAGTCAGATTTCAAATAAGTTAATATGGAATTTTCTAACACATTCACAGGCAGGCACCAGAGCAAGAACTTCCCACCGTCCCAGTTCAGTTTATTCAAGTATATGCAAGTTCACAAAAAAACAGGAAAACAGGAAAAACATCAGAGCATCACCAACCTCTTTAGTTTACAGGACACCGAACACCCTCACAGTGCAATGCATTCTACTCTTCACACCCCAAGAGCATAAGGCACTTGTTCTCCCCTGTTGTAGTCACCAGCAAGTGATGAGTAACACTGAGCCCCTAGGACTGGGCTATGACAGCCACAAAAACACACTGGAGCCTTGCTGCTGCTGCCTTTCCAGTGTACAAGCTATAGGAGGTTGTTCTGTATAGTATATAATTTTCCTCATTAATCAGCTTATATCCGATTTTTGCCTCATATAATTTTTAAAAGCTTGCAACAGTTAAAATACTAAAAATGAAATATGTTAATGCCTTAAAGGGAAAATTAATTAAATCAGAAAGGTAAGATGAACTTACAGTTTGTGATGTCAGGAGGGGCATAACTGTCATTCATGAACATGCTGGTGGGTTTTGCAACCTTCAGATAAACAAAGTCAGATGTGTTTTTTAAGGCAGTCACTGCTTCTTCATGAGTAACTTCTTCTAAGCAAACACTGTTGACCTGAAGAGAAAAACAAACATTCTAAACCCAGAAAAATATACTGTTTTCATAGGACACACTGAAGGCTGTTAGAACACTGACACTGAGTCTTTATTAGGATTCATATGCCACAGACATAACTGGTTACAAAAAATTATTTAAGAGATGCATTAAGTATGAGAAGGACAAGTATTCTTATGAAAGATAAACTGTATTGACCATAACATTGTAAAGAAGGCACACATGACTTTGGGGAGCTAATAGGACAAATAGGACACTCAAAATGTTTCAAGTGTGCACACTTACATAGTGTGTTACTGCAAGCATTACATAGAGAAAAGTTTCTTCTAATAAGAATAAATCCCACATCAACTTGTCATGACATATATATGTTCTGGACCTTGTAAGAGGACAATATATTCCAGCATGATGTCAAAAAGCAGGGGTCAAAACTTGAGAAGGTCCCAGAATAACTGATTTACCAAGATATGCCAAGTAAAAAGAACTAGTTCGACTACAAACAACAACTATTTTAAGCTATTGCTATTAGAGTGAAACACCAGCACTTCCATTAAAATCCCTTAACAATTCCTATCTCATATACAGCCTTAGTGAATTGAGTTGCTGACCTTGCATTCTGGTGAAGTCCTATAAACAAAAACTTCCTATGATGAAGATTGTAAAACTTAAACCACGAAATATGAAAAGCATTATCATCAAGCAGTTGGACCTTTAGGTTTGGGAACTTGCATGGCATACGAAGACAAATATTTATTGTGCAGCTAATAGCAAGCACATTCTCTCCCTTTTTTCCTCCCAGTTCTCAGGTAAGGATTTGCACCTGTCTTGAGCAGATTCCACAGAACTATCCATTGTAACACCAAGACCTCATTCCTAATATTTAAAAAAAGCTGGATTCTTCACATAAAAAGATAATTCCAGTATTCTTTAAGTACCTTCACATTCCCCAACTCTGTTTTAAATGACAAAATTATCCAAAAAGTCTTTTTACAGATGACAAACTCTGCACTAAACATTTAGAGTTAGTTTTTACTGTTTGAAGAGCAGCAGAACAAATGCCCTGCTGTTCTGTACTGTGAGTACAGATGTACCCAGAGCTCTTACAGAAGCAAATAGTGCTAGAGGAAGGAGTGTAGAGCAATTAACCTTACAAGAGTTAACAATTCAGAAATACATTCAGAAATTTCTGGCTGTGGCTCTCGTTTTTCTATCTGGACAAAAAAATTGTGGATTGAATTTCAGGAAGTTTAAAGTTTTTACTTTGTGCATCGAAAAATTCAACTTTAAAGCTATTTTAAGCTTCTAAAAAAATAAAAATGTCATTCAAAAGCATTACAAACACTGAAATACAATATAAGCAGCAGTTTCACTACAGGCTGGCTAAAGGCTGGCCAGGCACCAGTACAAGGAGTTCCATTCCATTCTTTTCAGAAGAGAAACAATCCCATTGTATGTTTATTTACAGTTCTGTCACTCAGATCCCAAAAAAATAATAGCAGGCATCAGAAATAAACATGCTGATTTATACAGATTTTGCATGGAACATTGGGCTGAGGAATAGATTTCAGACTTCCTGATGAGATGGTGTTGAATGATGCAGATTTAATTTTACCACTGATTTCCAGGCAGCTTAACCACAAATTGAATCATGCCCCCATTGAGCCTAAAAGTGAATGACCATTAAAAAAATGCAGCGCTTACTTACAGCTAAAAGTTTGTCTCCAATCTGAAGTTTGCCATCTTTATGTGCTGCCCCACCTTCGATGATTTTGGTTACATAAATGCTGTTGTCGCCAGGTATATGCTGATTTCCTACACCACCAGCAATACTGAAACCAAGACCTGCTTGAAGATAAAGGCATTACTCAAGAAACCTTTTTTGCGTTCATTGGATTTAAATTCTTACATAAATAATAACACTGCTTGTATAACACAAATATATACAATCAGGGTCTGGCTAAAGTAATTCTGATGCCTTTTCAAGTGAATTCCATAATTTTCTAGAGAATAAAGCTCTAGAAAAGACCTAACAAGTACATAATTCTGAAAACCAAAAGCTAGATCATTTCATTCATGCTTTACGTAGTATGGGCACAGCAGAGCTATAAGCATCACCATGCTATAGCATCTATGTATTTATAGATATATTGCCCAGTAATTAATTTCCCTAAATTATTTTTAATCTCTCAAACATCCTCACTAGGTAATCAAATTAAGTATTTTACTCCAATTTTAATGTACTTAAAAATTACTAGATACAACCAGAAACATTTTTATCATTTAAAAGAAAACTTTGCATTCTATAAGAACAGTTTCAATTCTATCCTTCTTACAAAACAGAAACTTTATATTTCCAACATACCTTTGGGGCCTTTCACAAGTTTGATTTCCACTATTTTTTCTGTGACTGGTTTTCTTCTTTTGACATACAATCGTACAATTGATCCCGCTTCCTTCAGCGCTTCCACTGCTTTGCTGTGTGTCACATCCCGAACATCCACCTCATTCACTCGTAGGATACAATCGTTAACCCTGGAGACAGCAACAGTCCCGCTCAGCTCTTGTGTTACAGCAGAGTGCACACATCAGAAGCCTAATATTTTATCTATAATACACTAACATACATGTTAACACATTAAAGTACAAAGATTTATCTCCACAATTCTACTTATTCAAGATGATGCTCTAAAATTAATTATTAGTGCTTAAAAATAAATCAAGGATCACTAGAAAATATTTAAGAGGAATATTTAATTCATGACTGAAGAGGGCACCTTATTATATGTGCCTCATTTTGACAGTGTATTGAACAGATGTTTGTAAAAATCACCTTTTGTTTACAGCTATAAAACAGAATTTTAAAAATCAAAACCTAGAAGGCACACAATGAAAACATAGTAGTTTTAAGTGATGATATGAACAAGTCAATCTTGCTTTTCACAAGCAGTTTAAGTGCTGGCCTTCCAGTCTGTTTAACATATTGCTGCAGTAACACTGAGCCCTCATTGACCCAAGTGCAATGCCAGGCCCACCTGTCACCATGTCCTGCCAGATGTACCTCTGACAACGGCCAACAAGCTAAAATGAAGCCTTGAAATAAGCTCATTAGGACTAAAATCCATAATACATCAGGTATCTGCACATGAAATGATGGGGCAAGTTCTCGGCAACACAAGAGAAAAAAATAGTCCTATAATCAATATGGATGGGTATCTTTGAAAAATTAAGATACTAAGCATAAAAAAGGGTTGTTAATAAACTCAACTACTTTGTGAATCAGAAAATCCATACACGGATAACCAAGAGTTCCCCATCCTACCTATCTTTCTCTTGAATTAAGAACTATGAAACATATGGCATAATAAATTTATACCACAGAATAGAAAAAGTTCACTTAATTTTTCTAAATTGCCGATATTATTCGTTTGGGAGACACATATTGATCCACTCAAACACTCTTCATTATTTACAAAACACTTCTGCAAGGAAAACCTCTTTAACATTTAATGCAGGAGGATAAAACTATTAAAAGTAACAGAAAATTTTCTATCCAATTTTAAAATACAATAGCAGCACTTAGCAACCCAACACAGAAATTCATCCTACCGTAATCTTCCATCCTGTGCAGCTGCACCCCCGGCTATAATTTTTGTAATGAAAATACTTGCATCATCCCCAATATGTGGGTTGTCTGTACCACCTGCAATGCTAAAGCCAAGTCCTGAATTTCCCTAAAGATAGAGGGGAAAAAGATTTACACATTTATTTTTTGGGGAACTAGTATTCTGGCATACTTGATACATTATAGAACTAAATCTACATAATTTCCACTGAAAATAAAAATATTTAAAGACAGTTTAAGCAGTATGTTACATATATAAATTACTTCTATGAAAATAAGTATAATTACATCTTACATACATATAAGGAGAACACAAATCATTGTATAACTGTAAGAGACAGTTCTAGTCCCACAGCTTTCTCATTGAACTTGATAAACTACATAATATATTCTATCACTAATGTGCTAGATATTTGAGATTACTCAGAAATATTTGCTCCTCATTAAATTACTAGTGACACATTATTTTTCCCAGAGAAAAGCCTTTAAATAGCTTGTGTCCCATGTCTAATATATTCCCACAGATGCAGAGATTCAGACTGACATTTTTCTCTTCAAGGATTGCTTGCCCTTACCATCAACTGCAAGACCTCTTCGCCCTCTCAGTAACCACCAGAACTGCACAGGTATTAGATACAATAATTTCTTTCTGTCTTTTTGTTAACAGTGCATCTCAAGTGAACTGAGCTAGATCTCAACGTAGAAAACCTAACAAAGAAATGCACGTGACAAGGTGTCACTTGTAATCTCAATGTAAAATTTACTGGTATATAAATAAAAGCCTGTGAAAAAAATAGCAATAGAAGAGATTAAATCAGAATCTGCATTGTTACTCTCTACAAGTCTAGGTAGCAACATTAAATGCAGGATGTCTTAGAAGCCATCATTCCCCCTTTTTACTCTCAATTGTCAGGGATATTAACAAAACTTTCAATTCCTGTGTAGCAACTGAATGCACTTTTCTCATTAGGTTAAATAATCTACCTAAAATAAAAAAAAAGAAAGAGTAAGAATTGGTTTGGATTGCTATTTTTCATATTAAAGTATCATAAATTCCATTTCAAACAGAGGACATAGCATGTTACCCTTTCAAGAGTAATTTCTTCATACTCATAATCTGCATCAGTGCCATTGACCTATAAAAAAAAAGAGAAGTGAGACTCAGAGAGAATCCTACACTTTACACAACCCATTTTGCTTGGCTGCAAGCTCCCTCCCATCAAATGGCAGCTGATTCACAGTGACCACTGGGCTCAGAGGGGATATGTGCTTTTCACACCACTCTGTATTTATGAATCAGACAATCTTTTTGTACGAGTTCACAAGTTGCCTGTTTAGAGAGCAGACTGTTCTACACAACTATTGTAGGGCACAGGCCCTCTGCTTCTGACTGCCAGAAAGACAAAAAGCTCTTGAGATCCCCTGATGTCCCTCGGGCTAGAGAGCAACTTGAAAGCAAGAAAAAAGAAAGAGGATGTGGGGTAGAGAAGAATTCTAAGGAAGTATAGAGCAGCATTTTCCTATTGTTGTTCCACACTGAGCAGAGAAAAATCAAAGATTGATGCTTTATACCACCTTTTTATGAGAAATAACTAAGACCCTTCTAAAGTAACATTTAACAACTGTTTATACTACTATTTATCATGTTACATACATACTAAAGTTCAGCAATTTAAAACAGGAACAAAAAGACAAAAAGAGTTTAGAAGAATATTTTATGAAGCTTGATAAAAGACTGAAATCCTAGAAAGAAGCCTTGTCATCCTTTGGTTAGAAAGGATACCCACATTCTTTGCTACCTGCAGAAAAAAATCAAATACCAGAAGCAAAAAAATATCAAAACTAAGAATAAACAAATAAATAACAAATTCTCCTTCATATTTAATATTCAAGAGTAAGCTTTTTTCCAAGATATCTTGGAACTCGAGTTCTTTCCTCCACAGTTAACTACAGCAGCTACAGACAACTCCCTATTTCTAGCCTTTTAGGATTAAATATTTAACATGGTAAGAAATAATATTTATACCAATTACTTTACAAAGGACCTTGTCTATCCTTAGATACAGAATATCTGATAAGACTTCTGTAGTCTTAACACACTAAAGATAAAAAATATGTATAGAAGAAAGCATTTTAAAATCTGACCAGTTTCAAGAAGAGAATTTTAAAAGGGAATTTAATTCACCCCAAATAAAATTAAGATCAAGCTACTTCCTTCCTCCTATGTTTATTTACCATCTTTAAATGCTCCAAAAGCTGGCAATGCCATGACTTTTACAGGCTGTCTAATATCAAGCTCTTTTATCCCTCATTCCATAATTATATATCCCCTTAATACAATAGAAGCCATATCCATTCTACACTTAACAGATTATCATCTTTGCAAAGTACCTCAGAAATGATTCTGTCCGTAGTAGTTTGTTCAGTGGAAAAGATATGGTGGTTCTAACATATGATATTTCTCTATTGAAAAGGGATGAGGTCCTGACCTTCTGAATACATGAAACTGGATCTACTGCTACACCAACACAAAAGAAGGCACTGTGATCAAGAAGTTCTTATGGTAGGTTAGTCCTTGAGCTATTATCTACAGGAATGACAACATGTGCTAACTGAAGCACTCATCCAGCATTACAGTACCTGCAAAAGGTTCATGATGATTGATCAGTGTGCAGTGCTCTTTTCTTTTTTTATTAAATAAAAAGCAATTTCCCTATTTAATCATTTCCCTATTCATTGCCATTACACAAAACAAAGCTGATCCTAACATATTTAAGCAGTCTCTTATTTCCATATACAAAGCTCTGTAATCCAATTTAAAATATCATCTAGATAAACAGGAGCAAACAAAAACCTCCATCAATTTTATCTTCTCCTTTAGCTTAGTTCTATACTCTCTCTTTTTTTGAAAAAATTACCTTTGAATTTATGTGATATCACATGATAAAAATCAGTGACCTAGTCTATATTTTCAAAGTTTTAAAGAGATCTCACACCCACTAAGCTAAGCTTTATTTCCAGGGCTTTCCCCTGGATGAAAGACTTTCTATGTAAATGTTGTAATTATGCTTGACAAATGAACATCTCAGCCTCCACATAACTACACTTATTACCTTAATGTTTCAAACAGAACCAACTCATTTTTATCAACATTTACAGCACTAAAACCTTAAGTATATCCACTGCATGAAGAAATGGTTTTTTAGGAGAAGTGCAACAGAAATGGCATATTAAATATTAAAATATCTGCCTGCACAGTTGAAGAAACAGATTGTTCTCTGAACACTGAACCTCAATTGTGTTTTGCACTGTCATACATTGGTGCACAGAAAAATTCCCACCTGCAATCTGCAACATTTTTTTTTCATGAAACAGCTACTTAAGGAGTCCAAATAACCATCATGAGAGCTGACAAAATCAAGCACCATCAGAGAGATAAAACAGGTCTTCTTAAACAGCAACAACAGCTGTACACAACTACATTCATAAAACATGATTTAAAGTCATAATTGAAAGCAAGTGTAGACTTACATATGTTGAAGTCTCCAAAGAATCTGTATTCACCAGCACTGGAGGGGGGTTTGCCTTTAGAAATGAAACAAAAAAAATTACACAGCATAAGAAAACGCAATACTAATGATAATTTTTCAGCATTTAACTTACTGGCTTTCTCAAAGTACTGTTAAAAGGTAGCCTGACCTTGAGAATCTCAAAACTGACCATCTAAAATACTTGTTTCTATCCTGGACAAATTGCTTGCCTGACATAAAACCACACCGTTAGGGAAGTCTGAGATCATATTTAATATCTAAGTTCTGACATTTATTACCTTGTTTTTCAAAAGAACACCTGAGTCATGCTACCATTTGACATGATGCCAGTTACCCCAGTACTTATGGTATGATATGCAGAGGTTGTTTTACCACTCAGTATCTCAAAACCAATTTTCAGTGGATTCGATTTCCCTTTCTTCCCATCAGGAACAGTGAAACACCCCCTTCACAAACTGCAAAGTGGAAACCTGCAGAAATGCAACTTGAGCAAGAAAGGACCTACAAAATTGACTTGCAAAAGCAAACCCACAGCAGACACTCATTTACCACACAGCAGCCCATGCTTCCACTAGAAAATTGTTAAGGATTTACAAGCCATAAGCAGTCAGAGATTATTGCCACAGAAAGCTGAAACCATATTAGCATTTTTACAAGCCAGGAACCAGTAGAGTAAGTTTACACTTTCAGTCTACACTTTTAGTCTCATACCACTGAGAATTTTTCTGTGAAAAATGTGCTTTCAACTAAAAGAAAATCCATAGGAACTGATGGCATTTCTCTGAAATGCTTCCAAATAAACAGATCTCCCATTTATCCATCAACTATCTGCCTTGAAAATAGGCAGCATCTAGCCTGCTCTAGGAATATAAGCAAACCAACAAACAATGTGTAGATATATTCCAGACTCCAAATACTGCTAATTATTAAGTTCAGTGGCACTAAACAAAGTTAATCTCCTTATTGCTTTAATGAATCTGAGGAGGTTTTTAATATGTATAAAAATACATTACCTTTAAAATTGAGACATTCCTTTTTTAAATTTCCTAGGGGAGTGTGTGTGTGTGTGGAAATAATTTTAGGGATAGTCTAATAGGCTCAAAAGAAGCCAGTATTAAACTCATGCAAAGATAAAGTTAAGATGTACAAAAACATGACAAGTGCATTAACCTGTTCGTATTCTGAATTTTTGTTTCATTGCTATGACAGCAACGTATGACTTCTGAAGAATTTGATTTTTAAAAGCTCCCAAACCTAGGAAGTGATGACTCAGAAGTGCCTTTCAAAAGGCTGAAATGAATAATCTCCCATTATTAGACAGGAGCCATCAATCTGCTATCAAGCATCAGAAATTAAGCCTGTGTCATTTAGTAAGTACTAAAATCAGGTAGGATCTACACACATTAACAAAGCAGGCAAATAGAAGTAAGAGGAAACAAAAAAGATGACACATATGACTGTCAATATACAATCAAAAGCCTTTCTCACCCAGCAATTCTCTCAACAGAAGCATTGGCACATTTCATGCAGCGAAGACATTAAGCATTAGTTATTAATGTCACAATAAAAATCTCTGTCAAAACAACACTATCCTTCACAACCATTTTCTCCCATTAAGTTAAATTTCCTTCTCTGCTTCTTATTCAAGTGCAAGTTCTATTAAAATAAGAGCAAATTAAAATTAAGATACTGTACTAAAAAACCCAATCTATTATTAATCACCATAATTTATTATTAAGGTTACAATAAATATAGTTAAACCATATATTTTTATGGTTTTGCTCAGAAGAAAGCAAGGTTTTATTGCTCAGTAATGTTCTTTTCACTCCATTTTGAAATGTATTTTTACTTAATATTAGGATTCCGTAACATCCAATTATATTCAACATACACAGTGCCAGTGAAAGCTGGTTCCCCATGATTTTTATTTTTGAGGCAGACAAGTGGTCTGATTTTCATGTTTAAAAAAAAGACAACTAAAAGCAAAACTGCTGTTCGTAGGTGAGATTTGGTGAACAGTATGTTTGAGATACAAATCAGCCAACCAATGCAAAACCCCTTCTGTAAGTTAAATGATTGTTCCTAACATTCCTACATTTATCCAAACTCTCCATCAAGAAGCAGCAATTTACCATCTTTTCCAATGATGAATGAGAAAAGCTGTGCAGGCTTTCCAAAGGTACTATCTGGACATGGCTGCACTGGCCTGTCCACCTCAAATCTTGAGGCAGAATCCCCCTATTAGAAGGGAATATTTCTAAAACTAATCAAATTCTGGTCTTCCTGGTGGAAGAAGTACAGGTGAGAGATTCAAATAAACACACGTCTACTGGAAATTGCACTATAAAACAGGCAATTGCAAAAAGTTCTGCTGATTATAGATTATGCAAAAATTAAAAACTTAGCAAAGACAAAGATTACCACCTGTTGCAATTTAGTCAAGTAGCCTGAAAGTGAAAATTAAGAAAAAAAAATACTGACACCCATATTGCAAAAATTTTCAAGTAATATTCTGGATAGCTTAACTTCCTTTTAAAGTTAATAAATATCTGTCATCAAACAATTCAAAAAATTGACCTATACTTTCAGAGGGCGTGCACGCATAATTTCAGATTTCTGCACGAAAGTTACAGTAAAAGTACAAAAAACTAAATGTAGAATGACAACCTATTTGCAGAAATGTAACTGCTGTCTGTCCTGGATTGTTGCATAGTCCCAAATTATGTGGGAAATACTAAGATTAACTCATGTTACTGCCTTCACTCCTCTTGACAGGGTTTGGTATTTGTTTTAGAGGGTGTGTGGACATTATGGGACCTAAAGAATGAAGGCTCAGAAGGGAAATAAATTTTATGAGTCAAATATTTTAAGTATGGAGAGACAAAAAGATCTCTTTTGTATTCCAAATGTCCCCTATAACAGTAATACTAATAAATGGGTGGAGAACATGATAAACACTATGCAAGTGCAACCAAAGAAAGACATGTATTAAGTATTTATAGGAGATGAGACAACATCTTCTTTATAAATAAATCAAGCAATAACACTTTAGTAAGGGTGAAGTGGCTCTAAAGTTACTACGTGAACACAAAATATCCTATTGGTTCTTTCCATTATTTTGGCTATTTTTTCTTTAGTTCTTCCACAACTTACTAGTCACTACCATATGAAAATATAAATATTTAAGCATACTAAAAGCTGTCATAAAATGAACAAAAAATAGGATGAAATTCTAGTATATTTAACAGTTCTCCTCAAATCTGAGTGTGGAGTAGCAAAAGGCGTATTTCAACAAAGCAACAAAATAAATTAAAGAAATAAAAGCTGAACAAGTTTAACAAAACAAAACAAAACAGAATAAAAACCTGTGGTATGGTGGATGGGATGGTCTCAGCAGGGACTGGTGGGACAGGGATCACAGGGACAGTGGGAGAAGAGGAAGGAACAGCTTCTGTGGGCTAAAAATCACCAACAAAATGTCAAAAATCAGGAAAACTAGAAAAACAGTTTAAAACAAACAAGACTCAAATTCAACAGCTTAAACAACTATGAACTAGCACGTGGATTTGGAGACTCTAATTACAACACAGACAGTCCCTTTGACCCACACTGTTCATGGCAGCACATTCCCAGCACTGCACTGATGGCGAGGAACCCAAAGGAGCTGGACATGCCCAGGTGGGTTACAGTATACACCAAGGCTCTCCCCTTGCAGCACTGAGACTTTGGGGTCCAACAAAAAACCTGCTCAGTGAACAGACTCAGGCTTTTTGTGGGCTGGTTTCACAACAGAATCTCTTCACCAATATACAACACAGTGCAAAAGCAGGGAAATGGGCTGAAGCCAAGAGCACTCAACAAAGCTAATACTCCTCTTTGATAAAGAGGAAAAATCAGAAGTACCTTATGGTTTTCAAACTCAGCAAAAATCAAAGAAAACCTTTTAGTCAAATGGGTGGAAGATGCTAAAACTGATTCAATTTATCTCTCACAGATCTTCACACAGGTTTACCAAACATCTGCAGACTAGGACAATTTTGGCCTTAGGAATCTTCATTAAAATGATAATTAGGGAACCTATTGCCACTTAAGCTGCAAGGAAATAAGATTCCAAACAGCATTTTGAGTAAAACATTGATTCAAATATCTTTGAGATGTTCACATACTGGTTGTCAACAAGCTGTCAGCAACACAAACTGCTGGCAACTATCATCAACATTACAAGCAGAACAGCAGATCAAAGCTCTTGCAATTTAGATGTTCCAAGATATTCTTGTGATCTTTAAAAATAATGAAGCATAATGACAAAATACTAAATCCCAAAAGTGAACAAAAACCCCAGAACATGAGTACTAAAATGTTTTAAAAGTTTGAGACAGCTTAAAATACAAAGCAACATACATCAACAGCAGGCACCAAATTAAACAGTAATAGCAAATAATGCTATTTGCATTAACAGTACAAGAACAGCAACACATATTAAGTGTACATATGGTATTTCGATGGGGTTTTTGCAGCTCAAAGTCAATCCTCCCAAAATGAAAGCTAGTGAAAAACGTTGCAATTACTCAAAGATGCAAGGACAAATTATATTTGGTATCTTGAGAGTTAATCCTAATGTCATTAAAGCATTCTTACATCTACGGACTGAAGCACAATATTTCAAGTGTTTAAAAAGAGGAAGGTAGGGGAGAATCTGAATTGGAAAAATATTAATATGCCTTTTGCAAAGGATGCAGGAAATGCTCAGTGCAATAACCCTGTGGCTACTGAAAGAACAACACAGGCTTTAGACGACAGATCAAAGTAAGCAGCTCAAGCAACCACTCAGTCCTACTCATGCAAAAAATGAGCCACTCCTTGAAGTCTGCCTTGTCCCAAAGTAAGTGGCTTTCCATGTAGGTACACACTAAAAATTCTATTAACCAAAATTTCAGATATACTACATATCAAAATACAACACAACACTACGGCTGAACAGCTAAGCATTAGCTTTACAGTTACACTCCTGCAGTAAGAGAAGGTTAAAACCAAATTGAAGTTGTTCTGAGATCCCAACATTCACTTCCCTGACCTTCCACCTGGCAAAAAAACTACCATTGTTGCAATGGATCTCCTTATGGGCCAAACAATCTGCACCCCTCTCTTTGCACCAAATGTCAGCTTTATTTTCCTGCTTCCTTTCTTTCCCCAATTCCTAACTCTCTCCTCTCTATGGGTTTCTCATCCCCAAGTGCTTCAAAAATGCTCCCAACTAGTTCTAAATTTTACCCTTATTATTTTAAAACTGAGTTTGTTCATGGTCCTTTAATTCTTCCAGGGTCCACTCTCATAAGTTATTCATACTGTCATTGTATTTTCCCTTTGTGCTGCTAGTTTAGGATCTACTGAACCTTAAAAGCTCCCTGCTCCTCCAAGCATCTTGGCAGTTTTCCTGTAGAGCCTCCTCCACTACCATGAGGATAAGGAAAGAGGCAGTAACACTGACAACCACTTTCAAAGCATGTGCAAATCCAAGTGAAGGCAAGACTGTCTTCACTCGAACGTTTCATAGAATACATTGAACTGAGGCAGGCACAGTGGCAAGCACAAGGAAGGACAATGCAAGAAATTAAAAGATTTTCAACCATTAGATAAAGAAGACCTAGAACTTTCTTATAAAAGAAGAACAATGATTTTTTTTTATTAAGATACACAATAGTCGGCAAATGATTATATGACATATAATTATTATACAGGTACCTGTAACAGCACCTGAATAAGATCCCAGAGTATCATCTCAACACTCTCCTTTCCAGGAATTTTCAAGAAACATTTGTAGTTTTAGGAATTCTCCAAACATACACCAAAGTATTCTGATAAATAAAAGCTTATTCTCAAAATAACTTTCGATAAAGATGTCTGACTAAAGCATTTAATGATTCTGGTTTAAACAGAATTAAACCAATATAAAATAGAAAAAAAGTAGCAGGCCAATTAAAAGCCATCTTTTGAATACATATGAATTACAGCACACAATCATGATACATTATTATATGTAGGAATGCATGACCTGAACTATAACTCACTTGAACAGATCTGCTAGCCTAAATAAATGTGCTAACACCTACAGTGAAAAGTCATTCTGCTATAACAGCATACAAAAATTATTTGTTATTTATCAAATTATAATGATGGACTTGAAAATTCGTATTTTAAAAAATCATTTAAGTGATATATTTACAAAAGCTAAGATAACAATGCCTCAAAGTGATCAACTGAGTGCTTCCAAATCTAACATTACATCCAGATGTTGTGAAAAGTAAGAACACATACAGTAAGTCTTTCAGTGAGGAAATACCAACTAATATGCAGGTAAACCAGAGCACCACACATATGCTCAAAGAGACCAACTAGGCAAGGAAATTCTGTAACATGGTTCTTAGTAAACAACAAAAATATACACTTTGGAGAGCAAAAATCAAGCCAACTAAACTTTCCTTGTTTTCTATAAATTACTGTAAGCCCCCCTATTGTATGAAGTGCAGCAACCTTCACTGTAAAACATGAGAACAAGTACTCCTTTGCCAATCTGATTTCAATAATTGCTACTTTGATTTCTAGCAATAAAATACAAAAGAAAATTAAGTAAGAAAGTAATTAGAAACACCAGGGATAAAACTATTAAAAGAAAAAAAAACTCCACATACTTTGTACAGTTTGCACAAAAATGCACATCTCCAAACACATAGTGCAACACCTACCTTTCCTAAAGAGCAATTAGAGCACGAGCCATCAGACACCCAACCACTAGCAGCTTTTACTTTTGCTGTGCTTTTTGTAGGGCTCTTTTTTACACTGTCCCTTAGGTTTACAAATTTCCCTCTGTGTTTGGCAGACACTGGCAGCGTGGAGGAACTAAAAGGTGCCTGAGCTCTGGGTGCCCACTGCGGGTGCCGGAGCAGCTGCTTTGGCTGCAGATGAGGATTTGGACATATTTCCATTCTTGGGCTCCTCATTAAATCTGAGCGCTTGAGCGTTCCCATCTCACCACCATGAGCAGTCATCAAAGCTGCAACGCTAAGAGTCCTTTTTGCAAAAAAAAAAAAAAAAAAAAAAAAAAAAANAAAAAAAAACCAAAAAATACACACCACAAAACAAACAAAAAACCCCCACAAAACAAACGAAAAGAACACAAAACCACACAACCAAAAAAAAAAGAAGCCAAATGAAAAACAAAAAAAAACACCAAACACTCAGCCAAACTATGGAGGGAAAATAAATGAAAATATTTCTTCCTGAGGAAGTTAAAATATGTTTTCTAGATTATGGTCATAGGAAGAAATCCTACATGCTCTGCATTAGCTAGGTCTGCATGTTGTGTGCTCTCTCACTCTATTTAAAGAGCACCATTGAACTACCACACAACAGTCAATTTGTTGGGCATAAATAATCAATGCAATGCACAAGTTACTGAATAGAGGGCAAAAGTCATCTGACTATTATAGAGAAGCTACAAAAGGTTATTTCTCCCATAAGCACCTACAATCCCTTAATGTTTCTCCATTTTACCACCTCAAAATTTCTCCAAGGCTTATATCTAGAAAATTTTTTAATCCTTCTGCTGTTCTGAATGCTTCACGGGGGCAGAAAATTAATGAATTTACAAGACGTTTATGATGGAAAGTATATGAATTGCAAATGGGCAGATACATTGTACAATAGTTCAACATTAAAATGTCAAAGAAAATAAATTTTTAAATACCATAATAATAAGAATTATTTTGTGTTAATAATTTTAAGAGTTGTATTTCCCTGAAATGTGGCAGCACCATGAGACCACAACTTTCAGGCACACACTGTTTAATTTTTTTTTTTTAATTTAAGATGTTTAAATGAACATTTAAATGAATATTTAAATGAGTTTGTTATTATTAATTAACTTTTTAATGCTGAGGATGCATGATCTCTATATTACATTTTTATTCCAAAATTCAAAACAAAAAAAGCTCCAAAATTAAACCTTCCCCCATTCCCCAAATAAAGTACAAAAAGAAATACCTTGATTTAATCACATCGTTGAATATTTAACTTTACCAGACTATTTTAAATTCTAGAAAAAGGGAAGGGTCAAAGGTCATTTCCCAGCATCTATATGAAAATTGACAGCTAAATACATCAGCCTTACAGAGAAAAGAAATGGCCTCAAATCAGTGGCCACAGAGTCTTCTCAGCAAGGACACACAGCCAGCATCTGCACAGCTGCCTCTTGCCCAGTGGGTCTGTTCTAGGAATATGCTGTGGATCTGAATTTCTGGCGCTGGCTGTGATGAGAATGAAGGACACCAGCCCATAAGAAACACAACTTGATTAGGTCAGCTGTACTGTATTTAGATAACATGGAGAGATTTCAACAGTTCACAGCATTAAAACATGGTTATTCTCCATCTCACATTACACCTTCCTAGAGCAAATGTGAATATTTAAATTATGAGTCAGCAGAATTTTCACATGCAGAATACAGGAATAGACATACAGATCTAAGTACAAACATTTCCAGTTATTTATAGCATGAATATTAAGAGACAAATAGGTACTGACAGATGCTCCTCTAATCACCAAGAGCTGCCATGTCTCATCTTCTATCCAGAAGGGATGTAATCAAGAGCTGCCGAACGTTTCATTAATGCAATATTCATAACACAGAGACAGAAATGTTTCTGGCCAGTGACAGGAAACCAGAAATGTGTTGGCCATACCAACATTCTCAGAGCTGTGCAGGCACATGGCAGAGATATCTTTGTCCTGTGAAGCATTCAGGAGCTGGAGGACTGGGTCCCCCTAATACACGTGGGCAGGTGCACCCAGGTTGTTCTGTTCCACATAGCCCAGGAGCCTCTAGATTTTGATACTGAAGGGCAAAGGCAGAGATGAAGATCAGCATGTTATGAATGTGCATGAAGGTAAATAGTTCAAAACCAGCACATCATAACTTTTTCTCCTCTGAGAAATGTCCACAGATGCATTAATACTGAGCAGCTCTGGGGCACGTTCTTCAGCCTGCAGGGATTCCTTGGATGGAGCTGTCTTGTGTTGAAGACCCTGTATCAGTATCCTCTTTGGCAACAGTGTGATAAATGGCAGCCTTGATAGACCACAAACATCATTTTTCCAGAGACATTCAATACTGCTTGAGGCTTAGCAAGATGCATTTATACCATCCATTTTACTTCCATATCAGTACCCAGCATGACACTGTCTAATTATTATTAGAAAATATTAATGTCTATTACATTAAAATGTAGAAAATAAGCAGAAGAGGGACTTGGGCTATAAGGCTTTTCTCTTGCATACATAATAAATCTCAAAATACATGATGTTCCAGATTCAAAAGGAACATTTTATTCCTAGAAGCACATAGACCAAGTAGTGTGTTGACTAAAACAAAAATAAATTAGCTTTTAAGAGTGCTAAGTAAGAAAATTGAGGGCAAGGGGAAGAGATGCTGAATATCACATTCTTGGAAACTCAGCTGTCTGGCTTCCTATATTCTCCTCAAAACAAGAAAGGGGAAGACACAATGCAAAAGATGAGGCAAAGGAAATCATATATCTGCAGTGTGCATTCAGACCTTTTGACTTCAGTGGCAAAAGAACGAGCATGATGCAGCAGAAAACTGCTAAGGGTGTGATTTTTTTTCTGGCAGTCATCATGCCTTTGCTCCCTGAGGTGAAATCAATAAGGTATCAACAATTAAAAGAAAGAAAAACTTGAAGGCAATTGTAGTTCCAAAAGCAACAGTTCAAGCACCAAAACACAGTCAAGGAAGAAGAGGTACAGGCAAAACACCTAATCCATGCAGGGCTGCATAGTGTGAAAAAGCTCAGGCTGCATTGAAATTTCAGTGATATGCCAGTATAGAAAGTGACTACAACATAACCAAAGTATAGTGACGCTTGTATGGAATAACCATGGTGTAAACAAAATTAAAACATTAAAAAAAAAAAAAAAAAAAACACAAGAAAAGGAAGATAAGACAAAAAGAATGCTATTAAAAGAGATTAATCAGATATTTTAGAGACATGGGGATCAGTCTGCCCAATAATATTCACATGTGAGGTAAGGCAGAGTCTGCCTTGGAGTCACACTGGTAGAATAAAAAAATTTAAAAAAAATTAAAAAAAATAAAAAACCAACCACTCTTGCTGATGCCTAGAGTGAGTACCTGGGACAGAGGCTAGGCAGTGTTATAGGAATAAAGTAGGTATTTATTAAAAGGCCTTCACAGGATACACCTTGGGCAGTACAAAAGGCTACACCCAAGATGGATGCTGGGTCACAGGTTTTCACACTTTTATAAGTTTTGGTCCATTTCCATATTGGGGTTAACTGTCCAATTACAGCTTCAGGTTATGCAGTCCCATCCTCCCAGTTTGCTCTCCTCAATTCACTGCTGTTTGTACTTTCTGGGCCCGAAGCTGCAATGGTGACCTTGGTTCTCAGGCTGGGAAAGGATTGTTTTGTCTAACTAAACTGTGAAGAGAACTTGTTAACACTTTATATGAAGTTCAGAGTTATATACTAATGCAGTACAAAATCTGGAAAATACAAAAGCGAAAGCTTAAGGCATCATTGCAAAGCAGTGGGACACATGCACAACCCAAAGCTAGAAAATGCAATGTTGTGTAACTGAAGCTGCACAGGTCTGGCAGATCATCTTTTGACTGCAGAAAGCAAGTGTTCTCCACAGACTGCTTTAATTACTAGCATGAGCTGCTCTACTCTAATATCAAGTGCTAAGTGATTTTTCATAACCAGAGAGGGTTCAGGATCAGGTTGTGCTTTCATATTAAATACCAACTCTGAACAATTTGTTGCTAACACAAAGCTGAATCATCAATATTTTATTCTTTAAATTACTGCATCAAATACACAGTGCACACTTTTCAGCAATCTGTTAAAGTACCAGCAATCTTCTATAAGTAGTTTTTCTTCAAGAATCATTTTCTTTCCACATTCTCTACCACCCACTCAACAGCTGAGTAACAACAATACTCATAGAAAGGGAAAATAATACTAATATTTCACCAGCAATGTCTTCTGAAAAGGTCTTTTTTAGAGCTTTGATGACCAACTTTAATGACTCCAAAAAGCAATTCTAATAGCCAGAAGAATACTCCAAAAATAATTCTGTATTTCATCCTTCCCACTGCCTTCAAGCAGATACTACAAAATCAGCAACTTCTGCTAATATGACTTGACTGATGAAAACAAGTCCATATTCATCATCTCTTCTTGAAAGTAGGAAATAAAATATCTTCCAAAGTGCACAGAAGTTTAAAACTATTAAGAAACAATTTTGATCCAATACCCAGTGACAAAGCTGAATTTAAAATGCATAGATTCTTTCTAGAGACATACAGGTTAAGGTCTGCCAGTGTAGTTTTCTATCTTTTCTCTGAACTACATCCTAGAATGCCACAGGACATGTCACTAGTGAAGTGTGCTATTTTCAGAACTTTGCATCCACCTTCCTCAAAATCCCAAAAGTCAATACTCATCTAAAATACCTTCAGGGATTTATAGACCATTTCATGGAGTCTGACAGTGACAAGAATAAAGCATAACTGCCACTCATCCCCATTCCCAATCCATGCTATCTATCCAAGTGTGCTGCCCAGAGGATCTAACTCTGCACACACAGCTAGCACTGAACTCATGCACCATCTCTGTCCTATTCCTCCCTAAGTCAGTGCCAGCCTGTGGCCTTGGCAGGTCCTTAGTACCACCATGTCAGTGATTCATGCTGTTAAGCCATAAATTTGAAGACATGCTTTTTTTCCCTGAGTGTATTTCTGCACTACTTTAAACAAAATGTTCAAGAGCACTTGAAAATGAAACATAACACAAGTATTTTCCTACAGTCCCAACTTCAGAGTTCCAAAGAAATCAAATCAAAAATTACCAAGTTTCACAAGAACTAAAACCATGTAGAACTATCTGAACATAAGCAATCATGTTTCAAGTCAAGTATTGAAGAATGTATCTGAATTTTGAGAACTGCACAGACAAAAACCCTAATTCAGGCTAGGCAAGAGTCCTGTCATTGTTGATAAGCCAGCCTAGAGAGCAAAATATGCTGAATACACAGAAGGGGAAGCAGAACTGCCAAACAAGACAATACCATTAACAGAAGAACAACTCACTATTACCTGACCAGGGGAAACGATAAGCTTAATCAGGATGGCCTCAACCCATGGCTGGTTAGGATTAAGCCTTCCTAACATTCCGCACCGATGCAAAGATAGCTTTGAGGTTCTGATTTGTGTTACTGATTCCTGCCCCTTTCAAGGGCTCTTGTTGTACCTTGCCATGATAGAGCAAAGACCGATTACCATGGTGTCCCAAGGATGAAGGAATAAAACCCCCAGACCTCCACCTGAATGATATTCAGGTCTCTCCAAAGAGAGTTTGGACAGAAAGCACAGCAACAAAGAAGCTGAGTCTGAAGCCTGTCAGGGTCTGCCTACATAAGGAGGAGTAAATTAGTGCACAAGGGCTCAATAATGAGATCTTGACGACAGGCTAGTTCACCTTGGAGCTGTAACATCAGTTCAGGTAAGCACTGTAACAAAGATATGAAAGTTTTTTTGGATCCTAAAAGGAAAAGACATACTCACCCATACATCGTGGATTAAAAGGAGTAGTCTGAATGCCTGTGACTTTACTTTGGCTCTCACCTTTTTCAGAGTGAACCACGCCTCTTGAAAATCTTATTTATGTGAGCAGACTATTTTAAAGACACACCATTAGCATGCTAGATATTCAGAACTGTAGAGGTTATCTGGTTGCTTGATTTTGTGTTGTCAGTTTTTTTTTAAACTCAGTCGACAAATTGATTCTCTAACCTAGTTTCCTCCTCAAACCCCACAGCATTTTACGATGAACTCAAATGAACTTAAAACTCTGAACTTAAACTATAAATAAATAGCTTTGAAGGGAGAGAACAAAGACAGCAGTAAAATCACAGATGGTGAGGATGACCTGAACTGATTTGAAGACAAATATACTGTGTATTTACTCTTTCAATTCTTCACTGTGATCTTTATCTACAAAAACAACCTAGTGAGAACAATGTGCACAGTTACCCAAGCCAAAATAAAGCAGCGAAGGCAGTGACAGACAGACTCTTACTTGCTGAGGTAGACTGTAGCAAAACCAGAGTTTTGTGTATGAGGCAGATGAACAACCACAAGGCAGAAATTGGCAACCAGGACCTACAAAACTATCATCAATGCTACCACACAGTATCTTACGGTTCTACAATGAGTAAAATTTTCAGGTGCTAAGAATCTCATGCAAATACTAACAACAGTCTCAACAGAACAAAAGTTTCAGCAACCAACCTGTTCTCTCTCTGTTAAGATCACAAACTGGACTCTCGAAGACTTGCCTTTTGATGTGAGGCATTCCAAAAGACTTTGCTCAAATTAATTTTCCCTGTCACCTCTTCCAGGGACTAAGTTTAACCTCGGTTATACTCCACATACATAACATTAAAAATGTACACAAAGTTAATATTAGTTTTAATAGAACTAATTTGTGGCATTTTTTTTCAAATACTAAGCAGAAGTCCAGTACTGAACCCTCTGCAGCACATCAGTCATCCGCATTCACCAAGCAACTCAACACTCTAAGCTCAAAGAAGAATTGCAAGGCTCCTCATTAAGTTCATAAGTGCTATTGAGAATGAATTTAATGCATTTAATTTGCAACTTAAAGCAAGGCCTAGAAATCTGCTTTTAAATAACATCAGCTTTAAAAATAATAGCTTTCGTTATAATGCTAATGCATCCACAAAGAAGCCCAAGCAGAGTTTTAGCATCAGAAAGAGCCAAGACAAAGAAAAAACATATTCTAAGACTTTATTACAGAAAAATAATGGCAGCTCTCAGTTGTCAATATTTTAGTTTTTGATATTCACAGTAGAAAGGGTATGCTGTGCTAGGAAATTGAGATGTGATAAACTGTTTACTCCTAGGAACATTATTAAATTAAAATACAATGTTAAAGGTTAGGTACTGTTTACATGTTTCTCAGAACACACAATTTGCAATCATTTTTCAATTATTCAGGAAATAAGTAAACCTAGACAGAATGCCCATTCTGTTATTTATAGTTCATTTAAATATCAAAGAAGTCCTCTACCTATTCTAGCTCTGATACTGAAGGGATCTCACTCAATACTAGAAATGTGTCAATTAATTGTCAAAACTATCTCACTAGTCTCCTCCAAAAGTTTTTTTGTTGGGTTTTCTTTAAATTGAGTAAGTCTTCAAGAACCATTATTCATAACATATGAAAACTTTGCACATGAATGTCATCTTATCTAAAGTACAATTAGCATAGGAGACATTCAGGTTCACTTATAGCACACCACTGCCCTCAAAGCACTTAAAGGACAGTTTTAAAAGAAGAAGTAGTGAAGACATCTGAAGCAAGTCAGTGAAGCAGAGCTAAAGTTTCCCATTTTAAGATAAATATTTATTATTTTATTAAAACTTTTATTAATCTATGAACAATCTATTATCTAAAAACTATTTTTATAAAATAAATAAATTTACCCTGGAGCACTAAGCATGAGCAGAACATAATTTACCTGACATTAATGAAGAGCAAACAGAAAACCACAGCAGGAAAATCATCTATAACAACCCATTAATTGAAATCCATTAGCTTTCAGGACATAAATGTCAAGAAAAAAAGGCATTAATTACTTGATTTACACTTAAACTGGCTTTATAATAAAACCATTCCTTCATTTACAAAAGGCTTTGCACATATCAGTGGCAGTAGCATTTTATCTTGACACATGCTGAATTCTTCACAAACATGCACTGCTACTTTCACTACAGTCCTGGTGGTTTTTATTGCTACCCACAGCTGCCAGCTCGGTACCTCAGCTGATTTTATTCATTCTTACACCCTGGAGACCCTGCAAGCTGCGATGGCAAACTCAGTGTTTTGTGCTTATATCAAACTGACTAAAACATCCATTTTTGATGGTACTTTCCTGACTTATTTACTCTGGATAAAAGGAATATTAACTATACTGACCTGAAAAAATGGTTAACAATAAATATTACAAGTAGCAGCTTAAGTTTCTCAGACTATCATAAAATGTATGAAACAATGCAAGCTTTTCTTGAGTTATGACTTCACTTCCATTAAGTTTTGGTCTAATTGTGACAGGATACTAGCTTACACAATCATTTCTGCCTATTTCCATTTAGTTAAGGTAATTAAAGTGCCTAATCTATAATGCGTTTGAAATGTCAAATTCTTCATTACAAAAAAAAAAGTCTGTGGAAAGGACTAAGACAAGGGTTTCAACTTCTGAATTTACAATTCAGAAAAAACAAAACAGTATTAATTAGACCCTCAAGAGCCTCAACTACTCCAAGAAAATTGGAGCTGCAGCTTCCTTTTTTGTAATCTCTAACACCAACACTACTACACAATACATTTCTATTAATGTTTCAAGTCCTTAAACACTGAGAAGCTAAGATACATCAATGAAATCTTCCAACAGTTTAAAGGAAAAAAAAAGTGAGGTTATAGCCTGCATTTATTTACCTCCCCACCACAATTACTGAAAAAGCACTTACTTTCCTATATCCTCAGAACAGCAAGATACCAATCTTCGGCCACACTGTTTTAACAGTGGTGAGGCCATGAGTGGAGTTCTGAGTTTCAGGCTGACTTTGACAAGTGATGCTCCAAAGTTTCCACTCTCAGGCCACTGCCCAAGCTGCTCCTTGCCAAGACTGCTCTAACCTGGCCTAGTCCCTGTCTGCCTCTATGGAGTAATGAAATAAAATCAAACAGAGGCAACGACAGAACAGAAAAAAAAACCTGACTCTTCAATCCAAGGGAAGGCTATTTCCTTAAAAAATATGCTGAATTCTCTTTCCAAAACTGTCTTGCATTTAAAAGAACTTTGAATAAAATGCAGAAGAACAGGTCCCACAACCCCAACTCTCCACCCCTTCATTAGGCTATAAACAAGCAGAAGCTGCTGTTGAATCCTTGCCACTAAAACAATGCTGTCCAAGATCATGAAAACTCATGGACTCAGCATCATTAAACACACAGGTCATCTTCAGCTCTTGGAAACCCTGTATTGGAATAGGCAGCAATCTTTGAAAGCCCTCAGAGGAAATATCACAGCTCTTTGGCCTGGGATTGTACTCTTCCCTAAACCTCTGCTCTGGCTGCTGCTGAAACCAGGGCACCAGCTTGACAGACATGCCAGTAGCTTTCTTCTGCAGTTTTTCTTTTCCAATGAGCAAAAAAGAAAGTAGAAAATTGTATTTTACAGTACATTCTACTTCATCTGATTATGGTTGCTGAAGTTGAAGGACAAAAGTTGATAAAAATTGAACACGGCAACAAAGGTAAAAATGAGCAGGTGAAGAAACAGGCTGAAACAAGACAAAAATTAACACTGAAAACTATGAAAGAAGAAAGCGGACTAACAGGCAAAAGCAAATTAAGTGATCATGTAATAAACATATAACTGCTTACTTACTTTAAATTTCAAGAACCAATAAACAAAATGTATCTTTTTGTGCTGGTTTCTGAGGCTCAAAGCCCAATTAGCAATTCTCAATAAGTTTTTCAAGTTCCGCAATATTTGAATTTAAGTGACAGCAGTAACGTATGGTATAAAAATTAACACCAGACAAAATCCAACCTGACAGCATTCCTGCCATTTCCTAACTGCACCAGAACACGCTTTTTTTCATCTGTGGTTCCAAGATGGGCAGCACTGTATCTACTGTACTTAGGAGACAGTATAGCAAGAAAAAAAACAAGAATATTTCTAATTCAGAAATGCCTTAGGGCAGCAGCTGGGAATTCACCTGTTACTCGTATCGTTAATCACATTCTATGAGACTATTAATTTAACCATCAGTCCTTTCCAGATACATTTCAAGATTAATTCCTGCCACTCTGATCATCTCATGACTGACACATCACTCAGGGGATGAATCCATCAGATCGCATTTCCTTACGAGACTTGGAGATTTCTGGTCAGGTGATCATGATTGCTGAGTGACACTTAAAGGCCAGAAACTGAGATTCTATTCTCTGCATTTAACTTGCACTCTTGCCAGGCGTCCAAACATCCTCTAGACATTTATTCTTGTTCTTTTTTTTTCCTAGTGTAATTTATTCAAAAACATCAAATAGCACAGTGCACTACAGAAGGAGATAAATTATTCTGATAGCTCCACACAACTAGTAAAAGTTGCTATACTGGATGAGAGCAAAGACCCAACTGGTCAAGAGTCTTACCAGCAGTAAAATCTTACAGATGGGCAAGTAGGAATTAGACATATGGCCAGTAATTTTCCCAGAAAACCCATCTCAGAACCTGACAGTCAAGGGCTTCCTGAGCCACTCTCTGTAACAGCTTTGTGCCACCTGCTCTTTGCAAATCCATTTAACTCTGCTTTTAAGTAATTTTCTTTTTCAGCCTTCAAAAAGAGCATTTTGTCCACAGTGTTTTGTGTCAGTGCCTTTCACAACTTTAGAAGAAATTTTACAGGACAGATTTAAAATTAGGTATCTATTGCAGAATTTCCAGTTGAGAACCCTCTTAACTTCATTTCCATTTTATGTCTTTATCCTATTTTCCCTCAGGTTTTTCTTCTGGTTTATTTTTAAGTTACCTATCCTTATAGGTAACTAGATTGTCCCTCTTGATGCTTTGTTACCCTTTTCCTTTTTACTTATGTTATATCCTTTCCAAGACAAAGAAAACAGAACCCCCTAAAATTAGAATTATACACAATAAATATACACAAATCATGCTCTGTGTTATTTGCTACTACTTCCTTAATAATACCCAAAATTTCATTTACCCTTTTCATTACTGCATGGTACTAAGGTGACATTTTCATACAATTATCAGTGACAATTCCAAAGTCTCTTTCTGGAATTGAAATACTTCATTTGTAGCCTATCATACCCCTTTTAACTCACAGCACCATTAATTTTAACAGACTTTGATGCAAGAATCATAGTTTTCAATTACTTCCATAATTATAAAAACATTCTGATGACCACATGTTCCTGTGTAGATTTTGATCTACATGGTCTTTGTTTTCAAAGATGTCTGGATGATCTGCAAGTCCTTATTATCCCATCACAAAAAGAAACTTACTTGTCTTAAAAACACCTGTTTATCCCTCTACCTCTTAATTCTTTTGTAATAATAGAGAAGTTCCCAAAGTTCATACAATAAGGAAATCAGACCTGCTTAGGTGCAGTCTCAGAAAGTACAGCTTTGCTCCTTTTTAAAAGAGTATCATATGTACCTCTCCAAAATTTTTGTTCTAGGAACAAAGACAGTTTAAACAAAAGGGTCACACAGAACATAACAGATAGTTCAGCCATATTAAATACAAGTTTCATAAGAAATCCTGAATAAATGTCATCTCCTATTGATCATGTGTGCCTCTTAACACATTAATCTAAGTTCTATTGGCACCTGAATCTTATTATTTTTCATACAGTAAAATGAGTAGTAGGAAATAGTCTGAGCTCAAAGCTGGGACTGCCCTAGCTAGTTTTCTGCTTGGAGATAGGCATCTACTTTGGCATTCCATACCTACCTGGGAATATAGTTTTAGGTCTGTACTATTGCCACCTTCATCAGCAGTATTTCATGGTCACTTTGCATAGCACTTGACTTAGCATCTAACTGCTCAAGTGCTGTTCTGTAACGAGGCTTAATGTGCTCAAAGTCTAAAAAGCTGTACACAGGATTTTCCCTGCATTCATCTTTTTAAATTACAGAGTTAAAAGGGAAATTAAAAGCAGTAGCAAAGAAGTTCAATAAAAAGAGGAATTTTAAAAAATGTGTCAATTGCCTTCCAGCAGTTTACAGCTTTCAAAGATCAACTTAAAGGCATTATATCACATGATGGAACAGAGATTATGATGTATTTTGACATTCTCAAGTAGAAACTTTGTCATTATATTTTTTACATAGGAAATACTAATTTATTACCCTGATTTAGCAACTACATCATATCCCACTAAGCTTATTATATTAGTACCAATCTTTAAAATTAAGTTTTCTATCTGACTTGGAATACAGATGCCTTTTCCTACTAAATAAACAAGCTTTCTAGTTTCTGAAATCTATCCTTACACATTTATAGTCTGTGACCATATCTCCTGACTTTTCTTCAGATGAACTAAGCAGAGGTTCTTGAGTTTTCATTATAAAGCAGGTGTTCCTGAATATCACCTACAGTTACAGAACACTTCTCTGAACACTCCAATCATTTATCATGATTTCAGACTGATTATCCTACACACTGCAGAGAATCCAGAGTTCCTTCTCTCTCCAAGGGGAGAGCTGACTCCCTTCTCACCCTCTACATCACACTGGGTATTCAGATACAGTTAGTTACCATTTACTTAGTAAATTAAATTTGCTTTGAAGTAGAACTGTACCCCAGAAGCACAAGTGATCTTTACTCCCCTCCCTACTTTGCTATGAAAGGCAAACACTACTACCTGGGAGCAATGGAACACAGGCTCCTCAACTGATTTCTGCAGGCATCAGTCTTAAAGAAGCAAGTTTAAATAAGCAAACACACACACTGTGAGGCAGCACTGATAAAGAGAATAAAAAACAAGAAGCCAGAAGAGTCATCCAAAGCATTCCCACGGTAGGGCAGTTTCCAGGAAGTACCACACAAAGCAGTGGGATGAAAGTGAAGATTCCACCATCAATGAAAAATACTGTATTATACCTGCATCCTATAAAATGTCTGAAATCCTATTTAGAAGACTGACACAGCTGCACAGATACTAGTCTCCAATAACAACAGTAACTACCACACAGTTTAAAAAATGTTGGCCATTTACAAAACAACCCAAAACTTAAGCTGATTACAAGGACATGAAAAAAAATTAATAAGCAATACTACTTTACGAGTGTTCTGGTATAACTTAAACTTCTTTGTCCTGACTTTTTCTCTTTTTTTTCCCCTATGAAAAGTATGTATAAGGTGATCTGATTTAATGGAAATCATTGCTTAAATGAATCATTTCCAAAAAGACTGTTGCAAGGGACAAGATTATACAAAGGAAACACTGTAATAGAGCAATAGACTGAAAATTCATAAATGCCAAGATCAGCTTACAAGAGACGAAATGAGTCACAGATGTCTGTTATCTGTCTGGAGAACATGTCAGCTCAACTACATCCTAATGTGCAGTTAAACACCAACAAAAAGAGAAGGGCAGCAAATGCACAACAGAAACAGGCTGTAGAGCAAGCCTGATGTATTCGACAAGTGGGTTACAGGCAGTGAGATGAAATTCAATACTGACAACAAGTCACATGGAATAGCAATAAACGGCACAGAGACACCCTGAGGAATACCAAACTGGAAAACAAGTCCAGAAGTGCTCTGGTTTGTGGCAAAGATTGTTTTTTTTTAAATTATACAAGACAGTCAGAAGGGAATCCTTGCTCTACTTTCAGAGGATTCTTGCAGTCCTTCAAAGCATGCTCTTTTGATATTGAACCTTGGGTGTGCAGCCACAAAAACCTGGTACATGGAAGGGAGATTAGGTCTTTCAAAAGGCAAGTGATAGAACTGCATCAGTTTGGGCATTTTTGACAGTTTCTTAGGGAATGAACCATCATGTGGTCAGATGGCCATGCTGGTCAAGTGGGGATTAGAACTTTAACATCTTGAGCACCTACTGTAGCAGCAGCTTCCATGAGGTAATGTTGGCAAACCTTAATGAGGCACAAGAAAACTTCTGTGGCTCAGGAGAGTCAGGAAGTGCTATTGGTTTGTCTCGGAGTCCAAGCAGTTCCTGAAAGAAACTCAAATAAGTAGCAAGAGGTGACCACTTAAGAGGTCAGTGGATGGTCCCAAGTAAACAAAGGTATAGTTCAAAAGCTATTGCAGCTGACTATATCAAAGATTAGGCAATATTATTTCTCTTTTTTATTATGACAAACTACTTTCAGGGACATTGACATAATTAATTTTGACCTGTATAGAACTGACTGTTGCTAATGCTATTTTTGGAAAGACCAGAAAAAGCAGATCCTCAAAAGGATTCAGGGACAACTTGCTAGGTGGTGTGGTATTAACAAGTTGTCAAGTCTCAGTACTAAATTTGGCCTCTGTATTACATTTTCTGAGCTTGCATGACAGATGGCACAAGGTTATCAGCCTATGTTGTGAAACAGGAATGCTCCTATCCATTCTGTAAGGAATAAAAAAACAGAGGAACAGTGCCGACTGATCAGAACGATTTCTCCTAAATTCTAACTGGAGAAACCTGTAGAGCCTCCTTGAAATCATCTACAGAACTAATGCAATCTTCACTTGAAAGAAATTTGGAAAGACATATTAGAAACAGCTTTAAAGGAAGCATCCTTCCTCAAGGGAGGAATGCATCCACTGGGACCTCTCTGCTACAGAGCCATTACATGATAAGCAAAATGTGAGTTATGTGGTTATACCAATAAACAAGAATGAGGCACTTCATTTCATCACATGTAAGAAACATAACATGAGGAGGTAGATGTTTTCCTTGCAGATCTTTTGTGGATCTGTCAAAGTAATTCAACATTGAACTGTACTGGAAATACTTCACAATTTGATTATGCTTGAAGTTTAGCAATCAGCAGCATGTTGAAATTAGTTTGAATTCTCTCCCAGGGAGAGGAGTGTTGGACACATTTTTCACTCAGGCTATCATGCCCATCTTTAAAAAAAAGAAAAAAAAGGAAAAAATAAGGGAATTCAAGAGCCTAAATGCTTCACTGAAAATTTTGAAAAGTAATTGTTATTCATCAGGAGAAATTTAAGTTCCTTATTTGGTTTGGAATACAGATAAAAGCAGCAGCCTCAGCAGAGGTCCTAGGAAAAAGAACCAAATCCTTCTCAAAAGATACTGCATAGCTGGTGTGCACATAAAGATTTCAATTTCTCTTGTTTAACAAAACAATTTCTCTCCTTGAGGTACTATAAACCCCAGAAAGGCTATGGACACAAAGTCTACCAGGACTCTGAGCAGGGTCTAAACTAGAAGTCTTAAATTGCACAACAGGATACCATGTCAGCTCCCAAACATGGATGCACAGATCATTCTAAAAGACAAGGTCATGTTTTTTAAAAGCATCTAAGAAGCTTCTGTTGAGCTATAGTCTTCAAAGTAAAGGAAATATCCTGCCCATTCTTAATCATAATTGAGAGTGCTCTTGATGTTGTGGACCAAAATAGAAGAACAGGAAGAAGACGATTTTCACTTTAGATCCAGCGGTTCTGTCAGACAGTAATTTAGTTCATAATTGTATTAACTGAAACATGTACAGCAGCTTAGGCAGCAAAACAGAAATGCTATACTACGGGAGCCATGCTAGAGCTGTTCAGTGAGCTGACAGCTGGTGAAAGACAGACTGGCCTGTATTTGACTTTCAAAACACTTTGTCAATCAATACAAGCCTCAACTGTGAGGGCAACTATCACAATATAAAATAAATTAGGAAAGTTATATAACAGCCCTAAAGAGTCCTACCTTTCTCACAGGCTTCCATGCACTGGACTTCATACAGCAAGACCTTGTTAGTCCGCCTGAGTCATTAGCTGAAGACAATGGATTAAGAGGGGATGCAGTGTCTGCCTTGCCTGAACATTCAGACTCTTGAGCACAGGGCAGACAGAAAGCCCCAGTAGTAGCAGCAGAAGTCCAAAAGCAAAAAATTCTGTGTCTCCTTCCTTGTTTACCAGATTTCTGACTCATTCTGGAAAAATTTTCTTGAGATACAATACAACAGAAATATGAAGAAATTATGTTACCAGCTCTGATCAAGACAGAGCTGTGAGAGAACAGGAAAGAGAAGGTGGGACGTGAACCCCTGTGGCAGGAAGCAGAGCCTGCAGGTAGCTGGAGCACTGCTTCAGTTCTTAGCACCACTCCCTCAGTTCTTATCAGCACTGCTGCAGGTGATTAGCTGAGGTAACAACCTGCACATGCCAGCACTGCAGTCACACACAGGGCTTGGAGAGAAGCAGCAGAGCCCCAGCACTGCACAGGCCTGACCTCAGCAGAGGGGGACCACTGCCCACAGCAGGGAACCAGCAGGATGCTGACGAAGTCTACATGGCTTTGCATGAGTCATGCCAGATATTCCTAAAATTTATTGATACTATCATGATTTTAAAATTGCCTATCTCTAAAATGTCAAGCAAATTTCACAGTCTTGAGAAGTTTTCATCTTTACTGTACACAGAAAATGTTTACAAAATGAACTAAAGGTTCCAGAGAGAGTCCTTTGATACTTTGGTTAAACAACCAAGAACTTCCTGCTTTTTAGCCTATTGATTGGAACACATATTAATGCATTCTTCTTACAGAATAAATTCATACTACTTTTATCACTGCCACAATGCCATCTTACAGAAAATGTAACCAGGGGCAGAACTAATCTGCAAAATAAACCCATGTTTTTACAAATGTGTGATTTTATATAGCTTAAAATCAAGAATAAGAAGGAAACTTAGTACAATAAAACTCATGTTTCAGTTTCAGAAGGTGTATTGTTACAGAGAAAATCATCCAAAGCACGTACTATTTAAACCTGCTTTCTCCTGCATTCATCACAATATTAGCAGCAACAACATATAAATACTTCAATATATATCAAAATACAGGAAGGATAATAAATATTGCCCTAAGAAATCAGTTTTCCAAGAAGTATCACCTGATTTTTTTTAATCAGTATCTTTTTAACACATCTTTCAACACCTCTATGTTGTTGTGTGATTAGACACAGCATTTTGTACATGCTAGAACTATGTCCATAATATTTCAATGACTCTGAGAGCAATAGTCTAGCACTAATGATGCAGTAAAACTTTTATCAAGAACTTAAAGGAAGATACACAAAGTCGAGAAATTACTGAGCTCAAACAACTCACAAAAGCACTTGATAAGCTCTGAAATTTAAAATTAGGTTTTTGAAATGATTAAGTGGATTTAGGATGATTTTTCTGCCCTGATCCTTTTCATCTTTTCCAGCACATGTCCTAGGAAATAGAAGTAAAAATGAGCATAGGATATTCAAGGAACTAAACAATTTTTCAGTATCAAATGCTGCAAATGTATGCTCAGTTACATGCTAAGAACAGCCTCAGTGATTGCTGTTAGAACCAGTCTCATGACATATGGGATTCAGACAAATCAGTTTCTGCGTTTGTAGCACACCATAGGCTAAATACCAACAGTTAAAAAATGCTTTCTGAGACATGATAGCTGGATTGATGGGCAAGAATAGGGGCTTCTCAGAGCTCTGGAAAGCCTTCAGAGAAAAGCAGTGCTTTTGATACAGGCATCACCCTTGATGCACTGTGCATATCTCTTGTTAGGACAGCACTTGAAATTACCCAGTATTTTTCATTTCCATAATGGTATATTTACTAAGCTCATGGCACAGTTATTCACCCTTGTGACAGTATAAATTTGTTGTATGCTTGGTTTCATCGTTACCTTCCATTTTATACCATAGATTTGGCTTTTATTAAAGAAATTTTAAAATTTGCTGGCAAAAATTGATATAGCAGCTCCTAATCAAATTCCTTAATTCTTCTATTTGAGCGACTAACATCACATCACAGAGAATGAGAAGGAAGAAACAAGAAAGGTCTCGAATTCCTGAGCATGTTAAATCTGCTTCCAGGACTCGTCAAGAAGTCTGGTGTGGTTAGCTGGGCACCATGCACTTGGGCATGTGTGCATTCCTTTGGGCATAAACCAAGGGATAATTGCAGCAAAAAGCAGTGCTACCACATGCATTATCAACTTCAGCCTTGCTTCTTTAGGATACAAAACCCTACTCAAAAAATACCCTACCTCAAAATCCAAAGTCCTCTTCCCACCTTGCTGGGGCAAGGGTGACCCAAGCAGGTCCCAGAGAAGGACAGGCCTGTCCCATCTCCAGGAGTCATTTCCCTTTCACTGGAGATTGAGGGACTGAAGCAAGTATGACCATTCATGCCATTCAAGAAAGCCAAGCAAATGAAGGGACAGCTTAAACTCCAGGCTTTGTAGCAGATTGACAGGGGAAGCAGCAGACAACTACTTTAAAAACCATCAAATGACTTTTTATCTGTTAAAAATCATGATGTCGCAACAGTAAGACTCGATAAACCCCACAATCACACATAGAATTTCTACAGGACAGGTTACAGAAGTACTTCACATCTAATTACTTATTTGGACTCTGCAAATGTGATTACATTCAAATGATGAGGATGTATCTCAAATGAATGAATAAAAGGCATCAAAAATTTTCAGAATACTACAACACAGAACACAAACTGAAGAGAACTGAAAAACAAAATTGCACCACAATGAACAACCTCCAAATGCCTTTTTCTCTCCTGAGGCTAGAGCAGCTGCAGTGCGTGGATAAGGTGCGAGCACAGTACAGCATCCTTCCAGAGGAAGTGGCTTCAACAAGCTCTTATGTTTTTAGTGCATGACTTCTGAATATGCTCATTAAGGTTTTTTGAACAACCACTTCAAAATATTTAACGTTTTTTCCCCTCCTTCTGGCCATGAACATGTATAAGCAGCTATTTTAAATGAAGAACTGTCAGAGCTATGAAAAAATCTGGCAAGCTTTCCCAGAGGTAAGCAATCTTTTTCATAGCAGAAAAATAGAACGAACACTGGGATAATTCACGGAATCACGGATTTGTTTTGAAGGGATCTCAGGAACTTTATCTGGTCCAACTCTCACTCAAAGCAGAGGGTATTCCATATTTTATTTATGAGCAGATTTCTAGGCCTGACTAGTCAGTCCAATTGCAAGCTTCACACATTCCAATATTACTTCTTCAAGCTTTAAACAAATGAAAGCAACTATAATTTTTATTCAAAAGGTTAATACTGTATATTTTTACTTAAAAAAAAACTGCAGTATTTAAAAGCTACTATGTCTTCCTAATGCAGCACTTGGAGTTGTATAATGACCCATTAGAGAAACTACAGGATCCTTCTTCCATATCATGTAAAGATGCAACAAGAAAGTCAAGATTCCCCTCTAAGCTCGCCTAGTCACTGTTTACTCCAAATTCATAAGCAAAAAAAAAAAAACAGGTAACAATAAGCAGACTTCAGAGGAAGTGCCAGTTCACCATCTTTGAACTACTAAGAGATAGAAATTATCTTAATAAAAGTAGTGTCTGAGGGTAACAAATTTTTCCTTCTAAGTTTTTGTAGTACTTCAGGTTAAATCATTCAAAACACTTTGACTAATGACGAATTTCACTTGACAGTAGCAAAACAAAACTAATCTCCCATGTTTAAACAATTCTGACATTTCAGCATTGTTCCATAGGTCTTAGTCATATTTTCCAAAGAAATACTAATTTTTTAATGCCAGTAAGTTTAAACTTCTCTCAGTGTCAACCTTAAGAAGGCACACAAAAGCCACACAACTAAAATTTAGCTTGCTTGCTCTTAGCTGACTTTGAATGATGATTAACACAAGCATCACACAGAGCAGATGGACAGTGAAGTTGAAAAATGTCATGTTTTTCTTACAGACTGCACTACTGAATGTACACCCTCAATGTAAGGGAGACATTCCTTCATCTGTGTATTATTAGTAGCCAAAAAACCTAGAAAGCTGTTACAGAACTGAATTTGTTGTGTTACCTAGATTTAAGGTTTTAAATTAAATAATTCTTTAGATAAAATTCCTTAACCATTAAATACAGAGTCTATTTTATTTGACATCTTACTAGAGCTATGGAATTGATATTTCTTAACTACATTATTGCCCTCCAGAGCTAGGCAGCAGAATGCAAACTACATTTTCAATATTTCACTGTTTCATTAGGATATTTCATATTTAAAATTGCTGGAGGCTCATCACTTGCAAAATAAATAAAAATCAGACCTCATTTAGTGTTCCCATTTTATGCTTTAATGCTAGAAATTATACAGAGCTCTTTAAAATATGAAAATGAAAGCAGACAGAAAACGCCATCCATAAATAAGAGATTATATGAAATCATGCATATATAAATAATTGCTCTTTCTGACTAGCAAGTAATCAGAAAACATGCAGACACAATCACTTTAACGTGTGGCATATTACCTGGGTGGAGCTGGCAGCAACAGAAATGCAGTCAATGAACCCATGTCTCCGAGTGAAAAACGCCACTATCTGCTGCCACCGGGAAGGCTCAGCCCGTAACTCATCTGTTGAGCCTTTCTTTGCCCACTGCTTCTGTTTGGGGCCTACCGAGCTGTGGCTGGAGCCAGCATTGCCTCGACTGGCGCGAGAATACAGCAGTGTGTTATTTCCGAAAATGTAATTCATCTCTGCAGCTCTGCAGGTGGTTGCCAGGCAGTCTTAATTCCCTACCAGCTGCTGAGTGGTGAATGAGCAGGAAAAAAAAAAATGCAGATAGAATTACAGCAGCATCGTTTATAAACCAGGAAAACAAAATTCTTGCTAGCTGATGCTATTTTTCTTCCAAGGCTCCTACCTCTTACATTCCCTCTCTACCTGTGATTACAATGACGAGTATAATTTTGAGCAATTAAAAAAAAAAAAGGCAGCAAGCAAACGTTTTCCTTATTTTTCCTTTTCGGAACGCACAGGATGAAAACCTTGCTTTCTCTCCCTAGCTACCAACAGATATTTAAGGGAAACTGGGTAGCAGGTACAGTACAACGTTACAAATTCACAGCTATGAGGATGGTGGTGGATGATAACAGCTACTGGGTGGAGAAAGCACAGATCAAAAATAACCAAGTTTCAATCACTGCCTGTAGAAATATCCAATAGCATCTTTTCACTTCCTTGCCTGCATAAATTATGAACCTGAAGCAAACAAAACAGGGAATATAGAGCAGAGCTGCACTTTTCACTGGTTCTGTCTTTATGAAAACATTCCACAGAGCAAAATGACTTTAACACCATGTTCAAAACAAATATTTAAGAAACAACTGTTTGCTAATTTCTTCTTGTTTTTCCCTGTCCTTTCGTGCATAAAACAACTATAGAGGGAGTGAATCACAGTGCCACAAAACAATCATTTTGTATTCTGTATCAGAGGATTCCTAGTGAAGTTGTTTTACTGTGGTTTTGGGTTTTTTTAATCCTCAAGAAAATCCAAGACTAAGATTAAACACGATGAGTCCACATTGTTGTTCTTATTATGTGAATAACGTGTCACGTTCATAACACCTATGCCCAAATTTCTGTGACTGCTGTAAGCATATTATGAAAACAATAAATACATATATATATATCTTTCTGACTAAACATCACTTCTAAAAAGCACAAGAATAATTCAAAACCAAAAAATTCTTACTATTCACTAATGACTTTTCACTAAGATTATTTTCATCTCCCATGCACATGACAAGTATTACTGTTATAGATTTTCTCTGCCCTCTTCATAGCAAAAAAGAATTCAGAATAATTAGCTGAAATATTATATGGAACTCGAGTTACCTTACAGTACTCACCATTCAATTTTTTATAGCAAACTATTTAAAAAAAAAATCCTCCAGCTCACATCAGAGGGGTTATTTTGAAAATCAGTTAAATGTCAAGCTTTCAATACCAGCTCATCTCTGTAAAGCCAAAAGTTATCAAAACCATTTGTGGTATATTCTACAGCCATGATCACAGCTCCTGGGCAAACTTTTTAAAAAAGAAGAGAACTCTCCAGATGACAAACAAAGGCAGAAAAATTCCTTACAACACAGCCACAACTTACTGCCACATAATTCTAAAAACCCACTGCTCCATGATGTGCATTTTAGTAGAGTTACCAAATTCTTTCACATACTTTTTGGGGTGCAACATAATCTGCTGTTTAACAGATTCTTACTGATAGCTATCCTATTCTGAGTAACAGTTTTTTCCTGCCAGCTTCTATTACATGCAGAAATAAGAAATACATTAATTGAAATCTGTCATAGCAAGATCAATGCACCATTTACTTCTAGTCACCAGTCCAGCTCAATAACACACCACATGCCAACATTCTGAGCACACCTTTCAAACAGACTTTATTAATATTTATAAAATACAATGGCTTATCACTGTAAGTCACATGAAACTGGGTCTGACTTGTGCAGTGTCCTTAAAGCCATAAGACAGATAATGGAGGCTGAGAAATGCCTGAGACATAGTAGATACAACTCTTTCAAATGGACATGCTTTTCATAACGGGAAATTTTTCCACAGGAAGCACTTCCTGAGCCCTACCTTTTTCCAGACACAAAAAAACATACCTAGCCTGAAAAATGCTATGAATTTACTGCCAGAGAAATTGCTTAATCCTGGGCTATGATTGAAGGTGTTTGAAACAAGGTACAAATGATATGCTTTGAATTCCAAGTCTTTTTATAAAGAGTCAAGGTGAAAATATTTATCTTTTTCTACATATGGCCTTGAATGTCAACAGTGCTATACAGTTTATTAAATAAGTATCTTAGAGAACAAGATATGTCTAACATTCAAAAGAACTTCTTAAATAATTCATTTTTCTCTCTGTTTGTCCCCATGGGCTCCAAACAAAGTCACGTGGAAGAATATTGTGCAAAATTCTGGAAGAAAACACCACAACACATGCACAAGAAATGTACTAAATAGCTATTTTTTTTTACTGTTACATCCATTTGTCTGAAGATAAGAGAGGTCTGCTGTGCTTTAAGGCAGTTTGTTTCAAGGATGATTCCCACACAGCCAACAATCCACTATGGCATCAATTACAAAGTGATTTTAGAAATCAGCACCTCAGGAAAGCATCACATGGACAAAAAGCTTCCTGAAAGTGAAGCAATGATGATTTAATTTCAATTGAGAGAGAAATCCAGAAAAGTACTTAAGGAAGAGGTTATGCAATCCTGCTGGTGATGCAAGGCAGCAATCTGTGTCACCTACACTCCATATGGATGAAATGATATCGAGCAAGATTTGCTGACGCCTAAGCAGATACAGTTGCAGTTATTTGTAGAAGGAGCTGGTACTGTGGTGATGAGACAAACCCTAATTTTTACATGTTACAAAGCAACCTCAAGATAAAGGCAAAGCATAGCTCTACAGATGGCACAAAATCAGGACAGCACAAAGGAGTCCAGACTAGAAGAATGGTCACTTGTAGAGTTGAAAAAACAGTGAGAGGTTGTAAAAACAAGGGCTCATTCCAGTTGAAGAGCATTTCAACAGAAGGTCAAACACCTACAAGTAGAAACTGGAAAAAGTTCTATTTGTACAGAAAAGGCAATATCCAGAGAAAGGAAAATCATGTACACAAATTTCACAGCTGGAATTGCATCTGTGAATGATTGCCTCCAGAGTCAGGAGGCAGAACAGGGAGGCTCATCAGGAAACTGCAGAAGTCCTAAAAGGAGTAGAGAGCTTTCATCACCCCGTTTTCATATTCTGGATATTGAACTGATGGGACTAAAATTAAAAACAAAGCAAACAAAAAAAAACACACACTAAAGCAAAACAAAAAATACTATTTACTGTTAGGCAAGAATTGAAAATTTGAAGATTTGAAAAGATTCCATCCCAAAACAAAACCGCACATAATTAAAGATTTATACATCAGTACACATATCTCTACAGGCTAAGAAACGTACTGCAAGATTCGTCTACATCTGTAGAGGCTGCAAAGTAACATTATTTGTTCTGTGGCCAATTAGTGAGATACAGTAATCATAGTGGTTACTAAATGTAAAAATCAACATCAAATACTTGGATGAGAATTTCTCTGACTTTATATCCAAGCAGATTGGTATTATCAGTTTGCTGAGACTAGTCAAAACATGACATAATGCTGTATTTTAATCTCTCAGATAAAGGTTTCCTGGGCATAACTTTACAAGCAGAATGCACACCTAAAATTAAAAAGGCACAGCAACAAAAATTGTTTGTGAACAGAAACAGCAGTTATATCTCAATTACCCTTTCTAAACAAAAAAAAAAAAACAGTCCTTCTGAAACATTTGAAAAGTGTCCTACATTACTTTTACTACCATTTGGCTAAACAGAGTATTGGCTAAAATAAGCACAGACCCTAAAGGAAAAAAAACTGATTGTCTTCAGAGAAAATTTAAGAATCACCTAAAACAATGGCAGGGACTTATTTTATTTTCAATATCCGTTAGATTTTGACCAAAAACAGGCAAAAAAATGGTCAGAACTTGGATATTCAAACATAAGACTACACAACTTAAACTCTTCAAGCATGAGAACAAAAACAATATTGAAAATGTAGATACAAACTCATGTTTCTTTCTTACACTTTTCAGAATCATAGATTTAACCAACTTTTACTGGCATAAGTTTAAATCTCATAAACAAGTATATGCAGTATTCTAAGCTGAAGCCCAGGCATTCAGGACTCAAATACTGTGGAGAAAAAAAAAAATTCTTAACCCTTTTTGCTAAGAGATGCTATAAAGTCTATCTTAACTTTTAGTTCAGATAGGACTGGAGGATAGTTCTTGACCAAGTGGCATTTACATAATCAATAAAAAGTACATATCTTACTGCTGAAACCAACTTACAAATAAACATCCCAGCACAATTATTCTATAATGATCTACTTTAGTATAAATATTTAATATAAAAGATCATTACCTTATTACTCACAATACACCTCAGACAACCTACCAATCTGGGCAGATTAAACTGCCTGGTCTTCCGCACCCTGCTCATGAACCTCCTGCCCATCTTTTTGGCACGCCAGACTGATAAAAACATCTTGTGTTTAATGCAAGTCTCCTTAGGTTTGCTTCAGTCATCAAAATGAACCCAACTGCACTGAGAGCTCAGGGAAAATCTCGGGTGAAAACAGTGCAGCCCCTTTCTAGGACGACTCGATGTTGATTACTGTATCTTAGGTTGTTGTAATGTTTGGATTAATCCATAGTCCATCTGTTACAGTTTTTCATTCTTGTCTCTGTTGACAAGAATTATTGAGCAGATCCTTATAGAGAACTGGGCACATTTGGTCAACTGCTTCTTACTAGAAAACACAAAATGACACCTTTGCATGTATTTCCACATTCTTCAATTACAGGAGTTTAAAATTAGTAACCTATCAAGAACTTGGGCAATGCATTTTAATTAAAGACTGCATAATAGCTCCTCTCAAGTGTGACCACCAAAGTATGACACTAGTCTAAAAATAAGTATGCCTGAGAGTATCTTCAAGTTTTCCTTTATGATTCCCAATATTCTATGTATGTTCCTAGCACCAGAAGCACTGTCTTTCTGCTGAAGATGGCAAAGCTTTACAAAGTTCTCAATTTAGAAAAAAGTAACAGATTGCAACCTTCTCACAATCATAACCCGATTTGCAAATTACATGTCAACTCATCTTTGATTTCTAAATGGAAACAGTATCTTCATCTTCAGATTAACCTCCTCTACCTGCTCAAACTGGAGCAGGACAAGAAAATCTACTGGGACAAAGATTAAGTTAAATTAAAATTACTTTGACTGTTGGCTAACCTTGAACACGCATGGTTCAAATCACAAAGACCATTAGCCTTCCTGAGAGCAGAAAAACTCCCCCAATTAACAGAGAAGGCTGTTTTAACAGCAGCTCCACAAGCTCTAAAAGACTTCTGGGGAAGCACTTGAGAAAACAAAAGGGATTGGAGAGAAGACACACCAGGAGACAAAAAGAAGGGAACCTATTAATATTGTCACCACAAGATTTGGGTTCACGTGGAAAGGAGATTGTTAGCATTGAAGGAAGGATGTGTAAATATGAACACTTATATAACAGCTATTTCCATACAGCTTAATGGGAAGGAATTAAATAAAGGTGCTTGTTTGCAGTTGAAGAAACAAGCAATGTATGCTGTAACACCTTGGTTGGTATAGCCAGAAACCAAAAGATTACCAGCAGTTGAAAGATTATTTCAAAGTCAGAGGCTGACTGTAGATCACTGTGTGTACGGGCCATAACAACTACCACCTGCTATTCTATAGTTCTGAATATAATTTTTAATTTCTGAAATAACCATTCCCTAGTCATTTTCATCATTTTAGAGACTCAGTGTTACTGACTGTAGTTTCACTGGTATCTCCTGAGTCAACTCTTTACCAAATGGAGGGGTCAAACTAGTTCATTCTTCATTCCACTGTAGCTGTTCTCTATCCCTGACAATTCTTGTTGTTCTTCTTTGAGTATCTAAATTTGCCTTCTTAATCAAGATAACGAATGGTGGAGATTTCTGGAGTGATAAGATAATGCAGTTTTATTCCCATTTGCTTCGCTGATTATTCCTTGTATTCCATTTGCCTTTTTGACTGTAAATTGAGTACTGAGATGATTATTCCATTAATCTATTATAACCTTGAGCTCTTATTCCTCTTAGATGATGCAATGAGAACACAAGTTCTTCCAAGATCCTTCTGGTACTCTCGATCCATGACTACCAATCTTCTTCCTTACCCTCTACTTCCCTTCTGTTGTTGGTTTTGGTGGGGCACTTTTGTTTGCTTTGGGTTTTTTAACAGTTAAATCCCAATTTTTTTTTCTTACTTCATGACAGCTTAAGTTTCTCCATAATCTTTTTTGAGTGCATCCATCGTGTGCATCTAAGAAAACCTAGAAACCTACATCACAAGATGATCTTTAAGCACATGCTTTAAGGGATTTGTGCAGCAGAAATTCTCTTTGCAATGCATTCATTGCTTTCTCATCTCTCATTTCTCCACATGCTCATTGATTCTGCTCTTTAGAACAGTTTCACCGTGTTTTGCCAGTACAGAAATGAGAGGGAGTTCCAACTTCTCCTCTCCCTTCTGGAAGCTATTTTAAGAACAAGTATCACCCTGCCATATCTCACTCCTATGATACCACAGTTGGGGTAAGTGGGCTATTACACAGCACTGCAGCACTAATACATAAGCAGTTTCAAATCAGGGTTCATTTAAAACCATTAAGCTTAAATACCATTAGGTCCTTGAAATTAGGTCCTTTTCCAAAGATGACTAAACATGTGAAAAAAAGCAGGCACACTGAGTGAGCACAAAATATTTATTTCACACACAGTGCATGTTGTTAGCAGAACTGCTGTGCTAGGATTACAAAGCCTGTCTCAGAAAAGGTTTGGGTACAGCTGACACATTATTATCCTTTTTTTGGAACTATGTGTCCACCTCACAAAGCTCAGGATACGGGGCACAAAACCACAAGCTGCTCTTTCTAAGCAAGAGGAGAGGAAAGGCTGAAGAACATACTTCTCACCCTCCAGGCACTCAGCACTAGGTCAAATAAAATGCCCAGCTCACCTACTGCCTCTCTCAGCAGTGAACAGTGAAGGTGTAGAGTGATCCTTCCCTGCTCAATACACCATCACAAGCTCCAACAGAGGTTCACAGAGCCAAAGAAAGTAAACTCTGTCTCACTGCTTTTATTCTAAAAAAAGACTACTTGTACTCTAATGCAAACTGAGCCTGAATATTTTCTCCCAGATCTGACACTGCAAGGGGTAAGCAGAGATTAAGCATAGGGGCACAGGCACTGGGCACACCTATTGCTTCAAAGATATTCCCTGGGTGCTTCACTTGGGCTAAAAATTCCTTTGGTTACAATTTGGGGGTTAAACGTCAATCTTTTATTCAATGGGGAAGAGTATTCCACCTCAGTTTGAAGCATTTCATTGTTCACAGACAGGAAAACAGTAAGTCATTTGCATTTAATGTCATAATATTATGAAGTCATAGTTCTATTCACTGACATAAGTTTATGTAACCACAAAAGAGTCCTCCAAGTGCTTTAAATAGATAAACAACATGTTTATCCACAACACTAACCCCCAAAGTGTTCCCTTTGGTAAAGGGAAGTGGGGATTTTTACTGCATCACCTGAAGCACAAGTGCTGTAGCAGAATACAACAGCCCCAGCCAGAATGCCAGGTCCGTGCAGGAGATTGAACAGGCAGCCAGCAATGGGAAGGCTGATCCCTGCACTGCCTGTCCCCAGCACCCTCTATACTGGGATGACCATTCCCGGGACTTTGTGAGGACAGGAAAGTGGTCAACTGTGCTGTATGAAATAGAGGGAAGAGTCCATGATTATGGAACTACAAGTTAAAGGCTTCCCCCACCAACCCAAACCTACTTCTCACAATTCCTAGAGTGTTCTGCTACTCCACTGATGATTACACAAAGCTATTCTAGAAATACCAAATATTCAACCAGTATAATGTCTTTAGCTCCTTATAGATGTATGATTCAGTCATAATTAAAATTTTCATGTATAGCATGAATAAGCATTTTTAGGTGCCATACTAGACTAATAAAGCCAGTACAATATTCCAACTAAAACATTTCTGTTCAGCTGTCCATATCTGTGACACACAAAAGGAACAAGCCAGGTACAGGCATTTTCCTCATATCCTTTGAAGTTTGGTGCTATGGTGAAAAATTTCTGAGACAGATCATTGAAAAAGATTTGGTTAAAGGAAAAAGAACAGCAGAAACTTCTCAACCAGTAAGTCAAGCTTCCTGTTACCACATGCAGCCACATAATATCACTTATAAACCTACCAACTACTTTGAAAAGTTTTTAACAACTTGTGCAAATTTCAAATGGGAATTACAGATATAATGGAAATGCATTGAATATTGCAATATTAAGAATTTATTTTAGAGCAAGATAAATATTTATCACTCTAGACATGGTATATTTTTCTAGTACAAGATATATTTAGTCGCTTACAAATTATTTACTGTCTCCTTTAGAGCTTCTGCATTAACAGTGAAATATTAACCCCAAATACCAACACACAATACATAAAGATACTATAGAAATATATGGAAGCCCCAGTCAGGTTCTACGCTTAAACAGTGAACTGTCATGCTACGTCCTATAAATGAGATAAATAATCTGTCATGTCCAGGTTGCTCTAAATAAAGATTACTGATTTTTTTTTTTTTTTTTTGGTCTTATTTCACCATGACCCACTATTTTGTAGCCCTGTAATAATGTCATTCAAAGCTTTTTTCCTTGATAGAAAACTTCAGCTTCCACTCCACAGTTTAAAAGCTTGCTTGGTACCGTACCACAGCTATGACGGTTTTCACTTGACCGGAGCTGTTTGATCACACCGTATTTTAACTCCAAAGCCGTCACTCCGAAGGGGCTGCGCTCTCGCTGGGTTACAGCGCAGCGCTCCACGCAGGGTTACACGGAAGCAAACCCCGCTGCAGCAGCGCCATCTCGCGGCCAACCTGCAGAGCAGCGCATGCTGGAACCACGCGTTTCCAGGCGCAATTTGGAAACCCCACACTGAAGAAATTCTGGTACTAGCTGCCTGCCTACTTGACCATGTTCTTCAAAAACTTTGGGACAGAATATTTGTGAAAAATTTTAAGTTTGACCATTTTGACTATTTCTTGATGGTTCTCTACAATTGCATACTTTTTAAAAAGCTGTTTTACAGCATTAGCATTCCATTTCACACAGAATTAGAGAACAGAGGACACAAAATCTCCTGGGCCAAGTTTACTTCTTTGTTACTTGAGACATAGGAGGTAAACATTTCTTCTTAAACTGACAAAGCTCCACTCTAACATGACAAAACCTGTAAGTCTTACTTAAACTTTAAAATCAGTACAGCTAGTCTCTCTTATTTTATGCTTATTGCAAGCATGCAATATTTTAGCCAAATCTGAATCTGAGGTAGCCCATTCCCCTGTCAAGAAGATAAACCATCTTCATTTACTACAGTACTTAATATTTGATAAACAGCAATCACATACTCATCATCTAAACATTTGGGATACACATTTGTATTTCTGGTCATTGAAAACTACTCTTTGAAATAGCATCCAGCTGTTTAAGCAAGTTACAAAAGCTGTTTTGAGTCCTAGAGTATCTGAAAGCTTCTCTCAGGAACAAAATGCAAACTAGTCAGAACCAGGCATGTCCCTTCCCTTCTGTTCTTCTGTATTATTGCTCCATACTGCAGAGACCTTGCTATAACAGGTGGTATTCCTCAAAATCTAATTTTACTGGCCTCTCCAGCATTGCTTAAAAAGCAACATATAATCATAAAACCACTGACTTCTTCAAACTATTAACTCTGTATTTGAAATTTTAAGTGCATTTAACATTTATACTTAAAAAACCAACTCCTCTTATTATTTTATTCATGTCATAAGCACAACATTCTCTACTATGTTCAGGTTCCCTAAGCAATGAACTATTGAAGAAAGCTGATGGAGCTCTTGTATATCAGGCAAGACCTGGTCCTTGCACAGTGCACCAAGCCAACCTGGCAAATAAATCACACAAAGCACTCTTAAATCAGAGCTGTTGTTGCTAAATTGATCTTCAGCATGAGCTATGCCAAAACTATGAACACCTTGCAAATCATCAGACCAAAAGCAGAGCAGACCAGCTATGCTAATAATAATACAACAGCAACCTTGGGTTTTTTCTTCAGGAGAGAAGCAAGCCAGCAGTCAATTAGCATCAGAACTCAAAATTACACAAAACGCTGGTAAAACAACTGAAACCTGGAACACTCACCCCAGTTTTCAGACGAACCAAGCTTTGAACAATTTCAATTTACCATACATTGCTTTGAAATTAATAGAGAGCAGTTACCTGAAAATAATCAGATATATGCTAAAAATGGTAATACAAACTGAGTGGTAATACTTCCCTTATGAACATTATTTCCTATTGAGAGATGATTTCCCAGCATTTACCAGTGTGACACAGATTACAGCAATCCTCCTCAGAGACCTAAGACACACAGTATTTTGAAAAGGCCTCACCATATTTTGTAACTATACTTAATTCTTAATTCTGCCTAACTCTATTTCGAAAATAGTTTTCTTTCTTCCAGACAGCTTTACAGCTGCCCTCTTTGCCTTTTTGATCCCCTGATGCTTTCTAAAAGGCAAAAGCAATGGCTCTAGGAATTAGGAAAAGCTTGTGAATAAACAGAGTTGACCTTAAGTCCCCAGAGGAAGAGGATTTTTTTCATTTATTTCTAATGGTTGCACATAAAAGGTTTTTCATTACTTTCTGAACATCAATAAATTCAGGGAATTAGACATGTGAAAGTGTGTTACTATGTGTCTAACTTTATAAGCAAGAAAAGTTTGAAGTCCTAGCCATTCCCAAAAATGAAAGCTTTGTCACATGAGTATTCTCAGAAGGCTCTTCAGAGGGCAATAAAGCCTACTTCTAAAAGGTTATTCATTGGGGCTTAAAGAATTCAGCCAGCCTAGCTAAAGACTGTGGAAAAATACTGAGAGTTCATTATGGAAATACAAGTAAAAATCACTGGTTCAATACCATCATATACATTTTAAAACTTTTAGAAAAGCTGGAAAACAATTACTAAATGCACTCATACATTACAGTTGGCTCTTCTACAGACTCCTTACAAGTCAATGATAAAAAGGTGATACATTCAACAAAATTTTTCTTCATAATTGGAAAAATGGAAATATAACTAGGTTCAAAACATTTTTTTCTTAAAATATCATAGATTGGTTTGGGTTGGAAGGGGCCTTAAAGACCATCTAGATCAAACTCCCTGCCACAGGCTTGAAGACCCTGCACTAGACCAGATTGCTCAAAGCCCCATCCAGCCTGGCCTTGAACACTTCCAGGGACAGGGCAGCCACCCCTTCTCTGGGCAGCCTGTGCCAGGGCCTCACTACTCACAGGAAAGAATTTCTCACTAATATCTAATCTAAATCTACCCTCTTTCAGTTTAAAGCCATTCCAATCTTGTCCTATCACTACATGACCTTGCAAAAATTCCCTCTCCAGCTTTCTTGCGGCCACTTTATGCGCTGGAAGGGGCTCTAAGGTCTCCATGGAGCCTTCTGCTCTCCAGGATGAACAGCCCCAACTTTCTCAGCCCGTCTTCACAGCAAAGGTGCTCCAGCATTCTGACCATCTCTGTGCCCTCCTCTGGGACTGCTCCAACAGGTCCATGTCCTTCTTTTGTTAGGGAGCCCAGAGCTGGATGCAGCACTGCGAGTGGGGTCTTAGCAGAGCAGCACAGAGGGGCAGAATCCCCTCCCTCCCTCCCTCCCCTGCTGCCCAGTCTGCTTTGGATGCAGCCCAGAACACGTTTGGCTTTCTAGGCTATGGTGTACATGGTTGGGTCATGTCCAGCCTCTCATCCAGCAGCACCCCCAAGTCCTTCTCCCCAGGGCTGCTCTTAATGTTTGCACTTGTTCTTTGCAGTTACAAAGGACACTATGGCACGCAAACAATTCATGCTAAAAGTACCAAGCTATAAGCCTACCACAATGTAAGCCCATCTCATCACTCTAAAGCCCAAACATTCCCCAGTATCAAATAATTTCTTCACTTTTCCCTCAAAACCAGCCACAGAGACTCAGAGATGTTATAGAAGACAGTATTTAGTCTGACACACAAAAACACTGTGCTATTCAGAACATGATTGAACTACATCTACTAACACAGTAAATAAAACTGCCTGTTATTACCTCCTCCCAAACGTCACATTCAGTTTGTTGTCTAAATCTTTAAATCTGTCTTCAAGTTACTGAAGCAATCTTGCAAATAATGGTGCTGCATGATGAAAAACTCCAGAGACATATATGGCACTTGGCTTATTACAGATTGCACATAGATCCTCAATTAAAATACTTACTAGAAACAAAGTCAGAACTGACTCCACAGGTTTCTGACTGAAAATCCAAAACGAAACTGACAGCACGAACTTCAGTGCCCCTCAAAACTACATCCAAAATCTTAAGTTACCTATAATTGTTTTCTGGGCATTACTACCATGCATGTCTAGTTAGAATGTGTGGAACTAAGGCAATGCTTTAATGTATACTAAGTAAATTTCACAAATGAGCAGTTCCATAAAAACCAGAAAGAGGTGTTTTGCATGCATTTTTTTTGCCCCACAATATTAAATTCCTGAGAAGCGTACCAAAACAGTTCACTCTTTATCTTTAAAAATGCCTACCTTTACTGGTGAAATATGAGAATGGGAAACAAATCCATGGACATTCTCAATCTGTGACAGATTCTTCTCTGATACATGAACCAGCTCTGGACCTGTCACCTCATTGGCAATGTGTGGAGAGCTGTGCTCCTGTGGGGGTGTATCTTCATCCTGATAGCGGTATTTCTGAAAAAAAGTTATAGAAAAAGATCAGGCCACCACAGAAATGAGAAAAGATTATCCAGAAAACCTAAATCAGACAGAAATAGTTGTTTTTCTGACCTTGCTGACTTCAAGGCAATAAAATCTATAAATAAAAATTTTAATTACCATGTTTAGTTTAAAGACTGGTCCTATCCAAAAATGTTCCAGCCCTTTTAGTCCCACATGGGATTACTATAAAGCTACCCAAACCCCAGCAGGGTTTACTGTGTCCATAAGAAACATCCCGACATTTTCTAAGCATGGTCACTCTCACACACGACTACTATACTCCCAAGTACATAAAGAGTTATTAAAAGTTTATAGGGAAAGCATGTAATATTATTAAAAGTACAGAAAAACCTTCTAAACACATACTCATTTTAATCTTGGGAAAAGTTATTCCTGTTATTGAAGCATATTTAAGATAGAAGATATTTCCTTAGGGTTTCTTCTAAACAGAATTCCAAGATCTACATACTACAGCTTAGGTCAAAATTAGACATTTTCCCAGTAATTTTTTTATATATCAAAACCCAGTAGATAATTGCAAGTAACCCATTTGTCTGTAAGCACAGGAACACTACACCAAGGCAACATCTGACAAACAGTGCATAACTTCTAACCCTCTCAAGAGTTACATGCAATTTCTATTTCAGGTTACCACAAAGATCCATTCCCTTCATCAGAAATGCCCACAACATTACAAAGTTAAGATATATAGGATAAACTACAAAGAAACTGCTTGAAATTATCTCAGTTAGTTATCAGCACCTGTAGCACTTAATACATTCTTAACCCAACTGTAAAGGAGAAGCAACTCAAGTGTATTTTCTTTAAAAATACTAATTAGCAGAGAAGCACAAGACCCACTTCTTCCAGCATAAGAAATAACTCCTAAGAAGAAAGCAAGAGCATTACGACTCCTATTACCACAAGAACCCAACTTCAAACACTTCCAGACCTTCTCCTCAGCTGGATGTACCAAAGAAGAGACAGTGAAGTCTGACAGTTAAGAAAAATTGCAGTGATTACTCAAAAAGCCCTAATTTTTCAAATTTTTAGCAAAGAGGTTTCATGAGATAATCAACTTAATAGCTCACTACTACCAGAAGATAGAAGTTCTTTTTCTTTCCTTTCCCTGCAGCAGTGAGATGCTGGATTGCTCAGCCTCAGACTGATGCCATTAATCTTTTTTCTGAGACTGACTTGTTTTTCACTTATCAAAATAAAACCCTGAAAGGAGTTGACATTCGCTCTCTAGAGCAGCCATATTAAACATTGGAAACAGAGAAGAATTATAATTTAAACAAAGTGTTGGCCAAAAATACAAGGGTACGTTACCAGAGTATAAATTAGACCACATTGGCAATTAGAGAAAATAAACATCGGAGATCCAAGAAGCAGAGAAAATGTCTTGCAGCATCAGAAAATGCAGGAATTCTGTGAGCTTAAGGCAGCCTGCTCCATAGATGAAGGCTGTAATTGGCTGTACTTGTGATCCAAAATATCCCTAGCAGACTTTAAGTTTTGATTTCTTTATGAAATACAGGAAAATTATTTGAAAGTGGATTTAGTTTCCAAATAATCGCAGACAAGATCCTGTAGAAACTAGAAGTGGATCATTCCAGTTTTACTGTGGAGGCCAGAGCACACACAACAACATCCACGCAAAAACCCTGAACACACTAATTAGTCAAATAGTCACAGGTCAATCAAAACTAATTTCATTTACAGAACAGTTAATATCTTCAGACAAAGCACAGAATTACCTTGCTTTTTTTCCTGAAACCAGACATATTTATTAGAAAGAGGTACTTTATAAGAAACACATGACTGAATGCAAGCAGGCTCTAGATTTCACTAAGAGATAAATGCTTACATTATAGAGTGTATCAGTGCTTATAATAGTGCAAATGAAGTTTTAATAGATCAGTATTTCATTATTTTGATTAAAAATGAAAAAAATGTTGTTACAAAGAATTTTCCCCTACAAAGTTGTGACAGAGTCTACAATCTTCTCAAAAAAATTTAAAAGTGAACTGCTACTTAGATTTTGATGTAGTATTTGAGATTAACATTAGTACTTGACACGAAGTTGTTTAAGAAAATACTTAGTGCCATGGTGTGGCTGACAAGGTGGTGTTAAGCCATAGGTTGCACTTGAGGATCTCAAAGGTCTTTTCCAATTTTGTTGATACTGTGAAGTGCATGAAAACATAATATCCACACTACAGCCTACTCTGAAAGGTACCACAGCCCTTCACAGAAACTACTTTTGAGCAAAGTGCTTTAAGTAAAGCAAACTACTGTATCTTGTAACAGCTAATTCTCCATGGAAGTGTTTCTATTGCTTTATTACAGAGCACCAGCCCTGAACACAGTGCCTCTTGTCTGAGGCAGCCTTCAAGTGAGCCGGTTGGTCAAACAGCCACCACTCACTGCTGCCCCTTCCCTTCCTCTCCCAGGAGCTGCCAGGCCCTGCACAAGAACTCAGCTGGTCCAGCCATGCCAAGTTAATTGTGCTGCTGCATCCAAAGCCCTGTGCAAGCTCCCCTCCACAGGGGTCTAAAGACACGATTTCACAGTCCAGCCCAGCTCTCTCCAAGGGCAGACAGGGTCTGAAGGAGCAGAACCCATTCACTGCTCTTGGTCAAGCTGTACAACTTCATCTCCGTGCCCCTTGCTGGGAGCACACGGCTGGCTTCAGACAGTGAGCAAGCTCAGCAAGCTTATTCAGGAGAATGTTTTTCCCCTCTTCCAGCAGTAAAAAAATTTTTCTATAGTTCCCTGAAGTGGCTCATGACAAGCTGAGGCACACAGCAATGGGAGAAAAGCAGGTAAAGAGTTAAGGCCAGCCCACCTCCAGTGGCTAGGAGCAGGTCATTATTCTGCTTACAAGTAAGAGAATGCAATCCCAAACCCAAATCCAGGCTCCAAGGAGGCCCAAATTTACAAGAGCCAGCCGAGCAAGGGACACATCAAAGGAAAGAAAAAGGTGATGCAAAGCAGCTCTGAACTGGCAGACAGTCTCAGCTGCACACCCCACAGCACTCAATTAGGTAGTGGCCAAGTAATTTACCTGCTTTTTTAAGGAGCTTTATGGGCTGCTTTACAATTTATAACCCTAATTTTAAGTCCAAAGCAACCAAGTGCTAAACATTTAACACATACTTCAGACAGAGACACTGCCCCAAAGGCTTCTGTTGCATAATACAGATGTGCTAAAATTAATTTAAAACATTTCTGATGCAACATAGTTAACAGGATATCTTCAGACTAAACTATACCCTCAATAAGTTTTGAAATATCACCAAACTCAATGGTCACTGTTGTAAACTACTGAAAAATCCATTTACTTTAATAAACCAGTCCTAGTTTTCATGAGATGAACCTTGAAAATGAACCCAATTCACCACAGTGAAATCATTTTTCAGGCCCACAACATTCTTGCTTCAGCTCTCAGGCCTAGCAAAGTTAAGACAAAAATAAGAACAAACAAAATATCTGCAACAATATGCAGGACAAACAAGGATTTTCTGGACATTTTATAGCACCATTTATCAGAACAGAGAACATCTGTTCACAGGAAAAGCACAGAAAAGTTTCAGGAAACCCATTCTAAGAGGTTCACTTTAGTCTTTCTAGTCTCTTATCCGTATTTTTAAAAGAAGGTATTTCAAACTCCCTTCCTTCCCCAGACTTCAGCCCTCCCCACCCACCAGGCATACAACTCCCAAGTTACTGCTCACTTCTAACAACCAAAGCAACAAATCTCAGGAAAGCACAGTCTGACTTACAGTCTGGCCCTGGGTAAAGTTTTCATTTTCACTGTACACGTTCAACCACAGAAAGAGGTTATGAATAAAAGAAGACTTGTATAAGTAAATCTAATAATCTGAATTTGGTAAGTATATAGAAGCTCACAGGGCCAGACCCTTTCTGAAGCAGTTTGAACAGGCAGCATGATGAAACCAAGTCGTTTTAGATCATTTGCACACAATCTCCCAAGTTTAACTACTTGTTCTTTTTTAATAATTTCTCCATTTTACCAGTTAAACTAATTCTGAAAGGACCCTTCCAAAGATCATTCCAGCAACTGAAGTTATTGTGAAGCTCTATTTGACATGCAACACTTCCACTCCTGCAAAAATGGCCTGGATGCAACGTCAAAAACAAACAGAGAGAGAAGACTAAATACCCACAGCTCTCCCATCTCCCCAGCTTTCACAACTCTGTCACCATTCAGCAGAAGATCACTTCCAACAACTCTAATAACAAAAGCAACAATACAAGGAAATTTTGCATACCTTGCTAAAACAAAACTAATCAAAAATGAATAATATATTGAAGATGCTAATACATTTTGTACAACTCTTTCCTGTAGTCCAGTGCTAAACTAGAAACTAGTGCTTAGAAAAACAACAGCATGTTTCACACAAAGGAAAAAAGGAGACAAAACTAAAGGTATCCTCCACTATTGCAGAACTGAAGACAACTTGAAAACTACTTATTTGTGAAAAACAAGAAGATTATGAAAGCCAAATAAAATCTCTTTGCAGGTAAACAGCAATTCATACTGATAAGTTAAAAGGCTGTGAAAAAAAAAGAAACTTAAGTAATATAAGATTATAGTGTTTGTGCCTCTTCAGAACTTCTTCATTGATCGTGGAATAGGACATTCAGTATTATTTCCAACTTAGGCATCAACATATGATCAACTGCATGACCCGCAATATTGGAAGAAGGTTTTTGATCTTTGGGTTTGCTTTTTCAAACACAAGTTCAGTGCTTTGAGTAACTAACTGCTTCATTCTCAAATAAAAGCACTAGGTTCTCTAATAACTAGAGCTATGACAAAGACATAAGGCATTTCACCCTTCTTAAACAGTTTCAGTTTGACGTTGTATCTTGAATATAAGTGCTTATAACATGGTTATTTAGGTCACAGTGTTCCATCATATGTCAAAATGCACAGCTAGTGTTAAACTTATTTATGTAATACTTCATGTCATGAATATTCACAAATAATAAAACAATTGAAGATAAGTATATGCATTTACAAAAACTCCAGAAATATTTGTAATAAAATTCTCTTGTTCCAGAAGGCCAAGGAAAAGAGAATAAAGAAAGAATGCTCAGATTGTGAATGTTCTTTTCATGTGGTCTAAAAAAGGAAAATTGAAAACACTATTTCATGTGTTACTTGTGTGAGATTGTTTCATTACATGAAGGACTGGTACAGGTACCCTGTATTGCTATTTCACATCATCATTTAAATACTTACTCAGTATTCAAAGGCTCTATCTTCTCAGAGGATAAGAGCATTTTATTTTTAGTACTATCCAGCCCTACAACTTTTATTCAAGAACTGACAAGTGCCTGGTGCAAAACCTCTCTGCACTGCCAGCAAGCCGCTGTTAAACAAATCCTTCCCTTCCTCGGGGATGCGCGTAGTGGAGGGGAACAGTGCGGGAAGTACGTGGGCAGCACGGAGCACCCACTCGGGATTAACAGCAACCCGTGATAACTCCAGCGTGTGCACAAACAGCCCGGGACATCCCCCAGACGCCCTTGGCGAGTGATCCCCGCTCGGGAGGCTGTGGCTGCCCTGCCCCACGCCCGCTGCCCGGCGCGCAGCCCAAGGACGCCATGAAGGCGAGCAGGGCGCGGAGCCGGCCTGCAGCGCCCCCCAGCGGCCGCCCCGGGAAGGCGCGGGGCCGCGGGCGCGCTCGGGCCGCGCAGAAACCGCGCAGGAACCGCGCAGGAACCGCGCAGGAACCGCGCAGGAACCGCCGCCATGGCTCAGCCCCGCCGCTACATGCCCCAAGTGCAGCCTGCGTGCTGCTGGATATTTTTAGTTTGCTCTTAAAGTGAACAGCACCCCTGCTCTGCAGCTCAACGGACAAAATCCAGCCCGAGAGTATTTTCATTCCACGGCTTTCTTCCCAAGTTCACTGTTTAAACATCATGAGCATCTTATAAATAAGGAATGTGCAGTTCCACCAAAAAAAAAAAAAAAAAAAGGCACCAATAAATAGGTACATATTTCCAATTGAAAATGCTTGGGACACAGGAAGGAAAAGCAGACTCAAAACAAGGCAAAGTCTTCCTCCTGGAAATAAAGCATTGAACTTCAAGTTTTATAATACTTACACTATCAAAAAGAGGTATAAAAATTTAGATTCCTCCCTCCCAACGTAAGTGACATTTATTCACCATCAAGATTTTGTGATACATACATGTGTATATACATGTATATATGCATATATGTGAGTATATATGTACACACACAACTGATCCCACTTTATAAAATAAAATCTAGTTAAAATATATTTTGTTAAAAATAACAAACATGACTTGGAAGCCCTGAATATATAAGAAAGTTTTAGAGAGAAAGATTTCCTAATTTATGCCTCAAAAGTAACTTCATACACATATCCCTTTAAAGTAGCTTTCCAGTACTTAACATTCTCCTCATCCTTGACATTGCATGTTAATTCTACTGAAAATAAATAAAAAAGCATTTTTGACACAACACTGAATATATGCTGTTTATCATTCTGATGACTACCAAATTATATATGTTTTATTCCTCTGAAACCTAAACAGTTGATGTAGTCCTAAAATGACTAAATGCCCGAGGGCACTGTTAAACCCAAACCTGCCACTAACAATTGCTTCCATCAAAATGATGTCAGGAGGCATTTCCAGCCCTGTATCTCAGTGCAAGTCTCCTGTGTATTTAATTCTCTACAGCTGAAGAAAATGAAAGCCAAGTGCAATAAACTGATTACATGACGATTAATGCTGATTAATGAAGAATGACGACATTTTACATGCGGCATTCAGTAAATTCAAAATGTTGTTCAAAGGGATCTTGAAACAGTAGGCATGATAATTCATTACTTATGTCTCCATCACTAAGAGCGCAGATAATTGAGTAAGGCATGGAGCAAAACACACTTATTTAAGCAGAAATTTAAGGTACAGTTACATTAGACACAAAGGCAATCATTCATTAAATGCAGCTTACATTTCCAGGAAAGTCCTTTTATAGACCCACCTTACATCCAAACATTAAAGATATTGTGTTGTTGGTACATGCTACTTTACAGTGGCATAGCATCGGAGAAAAACAATCCAAGTTTTTTATGCTAGGAGACATTTTTTCAGACCCTGTGCACTTCAATCGATCCGTGACTGAGATTCCAGAAAAATGCCTCTGTAAGCGCTGCTTGCTGCCTGTCTTTGACATTTAATCTAGGTCCATAGTGTTCAAAAATAAGCCTTTATATAAATAGGTTGAATCCTTGAGGAAAAACGTTGCTTCACGTTAGAAACCAGATCTTATAAAAAAAGCAAAGAAAAAATCCTGTGTCCATTTTTAAAATTTTTGAGTCAGCTTTATATTTAATTACGTTAGCGCCAGCTTGAAGTGACAACTGTCTCACGGCCCAAAGTAATACTCAGATCCTCTCAGCCAGAAGCCCGGGTTAGATCCAAGGCAGCTCCACCTGCTGCAGTGCAAGGGCTGCTATCTCCTCCATGAAAACAGAAGCAACTCCAGCAGAGCCACTGCTCAGTGTGTGCTGCTTGCTTAGGGGAGGGGCGAGATGTTGCAGCAAGGGACTCGTTACACGGCCCGACGGAGATAAAGCCAACGCTTCCTGCAAGGTGCTTTCGCACTGCACCAATGAGCATGTGAAAGCCCATTTTTAAATCAGCTGTGTGTAATTATAAAACCAGGGACGTCGTAAGCTTAACAGCAGGGAATTTGCTGATCTGCAATTTACACTAGCTTTTTCGAGGAGGTGTCAGCAGACCACAAAATGAATGGCTCTGGGATATTTAATCCTCATTTTCAAACATTAAAAATTCAAGGTTATTTGACACATGAAAAAAATGGTCTTTAACTGCTGAGTAAAATCCCTAATGGTCTACCAAATGTAATAAAGAAACAGTACAGAAATACATGAATACTCTCCAACTTCAACACAAAATCAGACACTGCTGGTTTTCACCCGTTAGCACTATGAAATCATGAACAGTCTGGACTATGCATCAATTTGATTATGAAGAGCTCTTGGTAAAGCATTTCAAACAACTGTACATGTGAAGACTTAAGAGTTCAAGAAAAAAGCTTTTTTCCTTAGAACTGAGGTAAATACCATTGTAGTCTCCTTAGAATTTCTTGTTCTTTGTTGTAGGCTAACAAATCTAAGATGTAAAATTTTTAAATGGTTTGCTTTTTAATCAAGCCCTATAAGATTCAAACTTTATTTCCTTTTTTACAAGTCCAGGAGTCTCTGCAGGATTTCAATCTATTCATGTATTTTAATAAATTGCATTACAGAAATTGATGAAATTGATCCAAAACACGCCCTCTGCAATTACGCTGCTCTTGTACCAGAAGCTAATTTGCCTTTGTAAAAAACTTCAATAAAATAACATTAGCCATCATTTCTATATTTCACTGCATTAAGCAGTATTGTAAAGAACTCTCTTCAGGACATAACTGTTCACTTAAGTTTACACCTGTAGCAGCCTTTTGTCATCACCCTTTTACTTTGTTTGGTTTACCTGATAAGCACCCCCTGAGGTAGCAAGTTTAGTGTAGTGTAAAATTGCATCCACACTTCCAGCTCAGAAACGAGTAATTTCATGAATTATACTGAGACAGTCTTCTTTATATAAATGTGCAGATTGACGAAACCAAAACTAAGGCAAGCTGTCTGGAGAAAAAATGTGTAACTCAGCCCACAGTAAACCTCAAAATAAACTGCATTTGCATGAGGACCTCGTTCTTGGTAGACTCTCCAAGGATTACCGATGACAGTATTTCCATATTAATAAGCATAGTTTTCTTTCCACCATGTGCTGTGACCTACAATTTTTCACCAAATAGCCTTAGACATGATTTCCAACAGTAGATCATCTTCTGCATGCAAGTGCAGCAATATGGGCAGGACCAAAGGAAAAAATCTAACCGTGAATTTAATTGTCACAAAAAAAGAAACGACGAGTGTAAAGAAACCAAAAATGCACCTTCTTTGTCTAGCTAAATTAGATTATTAGTTTTTCTTGCAAGAATATCCAAGGGTAACCCTAGGAAGAAAGGCTGACAGAGGAACCTAAAACCCCTTTATCTTCCTTCTGCTGGCTGGGGGTCCCAGTAGATGGACTCCTGTCTAAAGAAACAGGGCAGAGCACAACTGAGCACACACTGGAACACCACACGTGGAGCAGTGCAGAGGGGAAGGAGCACAGGCACAGACTGCTGTCTCTTGCCAAACATAACAATGTTCCTACCCCACAAAACAACCTTTTCTATGCACCATGGATCAACAGTCCATCTTACTTCCATACCTCTGATCACATTGTAATAACATAATTTCTCACTGAAATAACACACAGTCAAATGCATGGCAATTTCATGGCAACAAATAAAGTCAAAGAGCCAAAAGCAGTTCTTGAATGTTGCAGAAATGGCTTTTTGTGATGCAGAAAATATAAGCTCTAATGTGCCATGGGCATAGAAGAATCAATAAGAGGAAGATACAGTCTACACATCCACAAAGGATTCCATCAGTAAGATACAATAAGGAAGAGAAAGCTTAAGTAACTTCAGGCAATTACATCTACATTGTTGATGAAGACCACATAAAACATCTGAGTCTTTCAGCCATATATTTGCAGCTGTAGATAAATAAATTGGTTACACTACAAAATCATTTTGACCTTCATACAGAAATTAAACATTTACACATTTGCCTGCCCACAAGCTTAAAAATACAATGTTTAGACTTATAAAATTAAAATATATTCTTACATATTTTGCTGACTAAATCCTGATATTTAACTGTAATGGTTTCACTTGTTCCAAACAATTATTTGTGTGCAAAAGCTTTAAAAAAAAAAAAGCTGCTATCATAAATCTTTCTGAAATATGAACATATAGTATGTTCTCATATAGAGAAACATATGAAACAGAATATTTCCAAGTCTACTTTTGAGCTCTACAGAAACATATCCACACTTCATTATTGCTCTGATTCAACTTGAAGGTTGAATTAACATTTCAAAACACAAAAAATAATGTATTAACACAATGACTAAGCCATTAATTAGAAGAATATGGCCTTAACTACCTATCACTTCTCATTGCCAATTCATTAGTCTGTATTTTGTATTATCACATAAAAGCTCCTACAGTCAGAGCTCACCATTTCCATGTTTCCTCAAAAGTGTTCTGAGTGAAAATAACTGGTTTTATCCTTACAAAAACACTAACTAAAATGAATTGTCTTTATTTCAGGTTTTGTTTGAACGTTTACTTGGCAATAACCCATCTTTATGTATGGCTCCTATATGCACAATAAAAATACCCACATCATTATGATCTTCAATTAGTGAGCAAGACTAATTTTGTTGTCTTAAAATAAGAAAGCTTCTACTTCAAAGTCTCCCTGAGCACTAAGAATATTGGATAGAGAGAAAGAAGAGCTATATAGCATCAAAAAAATCACACAATGAGACTTTCATAGAAACTTAATGCCTCAGTTCAGCACTTGCCAACTATTCTTGATGGAACACAAATAGTGTGTTCAATTTCATCAATCCATGTGTTCCACCTGTATCCTCAATACAACACAGGTTAGGAAACAGCAATCTCATAAGCAGCAAGACCTGGAGCTTTTCATGAAATGAATAGTGAAGATCTAACTTGACAAATATACCAGCTGTTCAGACTGCCAAACCAAAGGGGAAAAGGCTTCATAATTCTTCAGACAGAGCATGTCCCTTTAGCACCACTGCAGGCACCTGTCACGCTGGTGGGACCCAAGCTTAGGTGCCCCTTCCCCAGAAGCCTGAGCTGGTACACTTCTGGGATATGTAACACAATCCAACTTTTTTAAAAATGCACTTTTTATCATTGGAATTACTAAAATCTAATAAACTTATTTTATCCTCTTTTCTGCATAATCGTAGTCTGTAAGGTCTTCAAAGAGTACACAGAATTCCAAAATGATAAAAAGCTCTGCAAAACAGCTTGGATGCTGGTTTAAGATTACCCCATACTAGCACAGAGCTCTAATGTAATGTCTGTAAAGATTCTTACTCAAGGAGTAGTAATTTTCTAATCAATTCCTGTAAGGCAAATGAAATTTGAACACTAGTTTGAGAACCACTGATGTCTGGTGCAAATTGCATCCATCAGCACCCAGGAAGCTCTTTGGCTCTGCAGTTCTTGCTCCCTGAAGTATCAGATGACCATCCGAGCCACTTTTGAGAGAGTAGCCAAAAAATGTACTGCTTGTTCCTGCATGCTCCTAAACTGCCAAAAAATCATTTACACCGTTCTTTCCGGCAAAGAGGTTTATAAACTCAAAACACTGTGAGCTGAAATTCCCTGTCTAAAGGGCATCTTTAACAGGTCTCCATACTTTAGAAAAGTGTTATTGTGAGCTTGGCAGGTATACATGTTTGCAAGAGTTAGAACAGCAGTCACTGCTGCATGTCCAGTTCAGAGTGCTGATGTGTATATGTCCTTTTTAAGAAGCTTAACATTCTCATATAAAAATTTGCAGAATACACCTGTCTGTGTCATAAGTTTCCAAAACCCTGAAGAATACCACAGCCTCATTAACTTCAGAAGGAACATGAAATGTTACTTTGGAAAGAGGAAGCTGATTAATAGTTGCATTTTTTTGTTTTTTAAACTTGCCCTGTAATGGCATTTAAGCCCAGAACAGGTCCTATGAATAGAAACTTTTCAGTGGGTGTTTGTGATTTTTCTCCCAGTTTATTCTAAGTCTTAAATTGTTACATATAAGACAGATCTGGGACATCACTCCGATGAGGTCCTTCATAAGCCTTGATAAGTCAAGCCAAAAAACAGACAAGACTGTCTCTCTTCCCAGCTGAGTGACCATCACTATGGGCATCTGTATAAGCTTGCTTCAGGAGTTTTTCAGTCCAAAACAGAGGAGGAAAATATACTGCCATATTGGAGAAACAACCCAGAAGTGTCTGCATTATCATGTCCTCTACATGCAAAAATAATCAGACTTCAAAATATGTGGTGACAGACTGAAAAGCGTTCAGCAGCAAAACATCATGAAAAACAGACTTTCCTGACAATTACCACTGAATAGGGGTCCTGCATATTCCAAGTGTGATTTCAAAGATATTTAATCATATCATTCATCTGTCAGTTCCTGCCTCTTAGTAATTCTAACATGACAGTTTAACTTCAGCCAAACTGACTGGAGGAATAGAGGTCTCTGAGGGTATCAATCATGTGCAAGTTTCTCAGAAACAGATAGCAAGCATAGAATAAACACCAAAAAATCCCCACCACGAGAAGGGGAAACAAGTGAGAGGGTAAGGCTACCTAAGCAACAACAAGCAGAATTTTTATAATGAGAAAGGGAATAAGAACATCAAAGGGGAGAAAGTCTAGAAAAATGCTATATAGGGGCTTACATTAAAATAGAAGCATACCTTGACGAAAAGTTACAATAGTCCTGTTTTCTAAGGCAAGCATGAAGCCATTGCATGTTCTGGAATTAAAAATGCCCTGAGTGAAACATCTTCCTTTTCTTCCGATGTATTCAAAGTATTTTAGCACTATTGGAGCATGCTTTACATCTTTAGTTTTCACACAACACGTTTCTGAGAATGAGAGAAGTCACAGGTTTGGCTAGTATGACTACTATGAAAAGCAAAACTCAACATTATTTTTTCCTAGCTGGAAACCACCCGAGTCAGGAGAACATCTTCAATACAGACTAGGAAATGACTGAAAATAAATGGTTCCTTTTGCAATACTTGAAGTTTGATCCAATAAAGACACTGTACATGCAGCAAATAGGTGTCTGTCTGACCTGTTAAATTCACTGCAGAAAATTATTTTGTTATATTAGCAACATCTCAATGAGAAAAAAAAGAAACAAACAAAAACATTACTGTATTTCGTATAGACTGTACTGTGATTAGAATAGAACTCAACCACAAAATTCCTAAAATCAGAATGTACTACACTGCTTCAAACATATCTAACATGTCCAGAAACAGTCCATGGTAGGTTCAGCCTGGATGACAGGTAAGCATCTAACCAGCCACTCATTCATTCACTCCCTCCCAGAGGGATAAGGGAGAGAATCAGAAAAGCAAAAATCAAGAGGAGAAACCTCATAGGTCAAGATGAATACGTGAAAGGGGAAATAATTTAAAAAAAAAACCAAAACCCAACAAGTATTGCAAGCCAAATCACTAACCACCAGCAGATCAATGGCCAACCTCAGCCACAGCCACTTCCTCCTAAATTATTGCTGAGCAAGATATTAAAATATATGGAGCATCTTTTCAGTCAGCTTAGGTCAGAGGCTCCAGCTGTATCCCCTCACAACCTCTTGCCCACCCCCAGCCTACTTGCCAGGGCAGCAGAGTGAGAAAGTAAGAGGACCTAACACGGTGTGAGTGCTACTCAGCAATAGCTAAAACACTGGCATGTTCATCAACAGTTTGTCACAATCCAAAACACAGCACCATATGGGCTGCTGAGAGGAAAATTACCTCCATCCCAGCCAAACCTGCTACCAGTCTGACCTGAAAAGTCCTTTAGTATTAAAAACTATGAGATCTTTGCATTCCAAAAACATTACTGAAATCATTCACATAAAAGTATGTGATTAATCTAAAGCTGTCTTTGTGTTGATTCCATCTGTCCATACAGGAGGAAAAAAAAGGATTGATATATAGCCCTAAATGGTTCCATGGAACTCTCAAAAAGATTTCTAGTGAACAACAGACACTGAGTCACAAAGCTAGAACTGCTAAACTATAAAAGCCCTCCTGAAAGACCCAAAAGCTCTACAGCTTTGTCTCATACCTTCCCCACACCTTCAATGAAGACTTCACCCAGTCTGTATTTGATGTGGATGTGGATTAAATCCAGCAGGGTGTGATTAGCTGGAACTGCTCTCCACAGTGTCAACATCAGGCTGGAGCAAGGATGTGATTTCACTCTGGACTGTTCCCTGTAGGACCCAGGCTGACTAGGCTAAGCATACCCTCCAAAACATGGTTTTCCTTATGCACCTATTGGGCTTTAACAGAAGGCTGGTTTGATAAAGACTGTCATGTGAACTGTTGGAGGGGGAGTGTGATGGGAGGAAAGAGGATGTGTATGGATACACCAAGGTGTATGGATACACCTTGAGTATCCATATTCCAGTATGGATAACATATAAAGATCCCTCAGTTATTGTAGAATTGCTCAGAATCTGATTCATCCCATCCATCTTTTTGTATGAGGCTTTTCAGGAGAATCAGTTTCCAGTAGTGGAATACTTTCTAAATAGTCTGTGCAAAGTAGTCACAAAAAGTAGATCTGCTGCTGAATAATTTACAAAGAATTAATAAAGCATCTGTGCCTCCCCTGAAAAAATAAGGGCAGACTGGTAAAAAAACAAGTGAAAATGAGTGAGAGAAAATATTTTAATAATACATGTCTTTTATCTGGTGAAGCCTCAAACTACTCCAGATTCATCTCAATTGCTGTTTGTGCTTCTTAACACCACATCAAGAAGAGACTGCAATTTGACATATTTGGTGCTACATCAAAGCAGCAGAGCAGAAAAGAGATGAGGCTAACAACCTCTCATAGCCAGATGAAGTGCTTGCACAATACCAGTAACGGTGGGGGTTTTCCCCCCCTGCTGACAGTGAGAAGGTTGTTCCCAGAGACAAATGCAACTCAGTCCTTCAGTCCTGCTGTTTTAAAAACAGTGAAAACTGATCACATCTCAATTATAAAATAATCTGCTGAGATCAGGATGGAATCTCAACAGCAGTGCTCCACTGTGGATGCTCAAATACTTGCCATACATTTCTGAATACACAGAGGACTGTCATTAGCTTCTATAACAATTGTTTTCAAAAAGACTTTTTCATACAACAAAGTTGGTACAATGCCTAAAGTGGAAATGCCAATAGTTTATTTCTTATCTCATTCTAATGAATCTAAACATTTCAAAACCAGAGATGACACCTTCCTCTAAATGGGAAACAATTCATAATGCTACTTTTTGACTCCAATGGATAAAAGCATTTGCTAGCCTACAGTTTTAATTCACTGCAACTTCATCACTTTCCTCATCTTAAAATGCAAATCCTCTTATGGGCAAGGACTACAATTGCCATCTCTATCCAATCCAGGTGGTAAGGGTGCTGGTGACTTACACTTTGTTATTAACTGAGAATAGGTAAGGAAGGCTGTTATTGCCTGCAGCTCATTGACTCTAGTGCCACTTCCTGGGAAACTAAAAGGTAAAGGGGAGGGATGAGGAGAAGCCATAAGCAGTTCAGGGTAGCACTGACACTGCTAATAAGTTAGTATCACTTCTCTCCAGATTAGAAAAAGTATTTTTCAAGGTATTTCTGCTACTTTTAGCAGATTCATTCTCCTATGTAGTGCTCACTAATATGGTCACCAGTGCAGTAACACTTTCAGAACTTACAAATAAGGAGGAAATACCTTAATTAACAAACTGAAAAACAGAGTTGGAGGGGTGAAGGTTATAACTTTAAAAATTGAAGCCACAAATTACAACTGAGTCACCATGACAGAACAGCTTAAGCAAGAATCATGGAGACTGCTACTTGATCTGAACTTGAGCTCCACAAAGGAATCTCAAATCACATTTTCTTATAGCAGGTTGAATTATCTAAATCTCATTAACATAAAATACTCATTTTTACAGTGAAAATTACTCTCAAGTTAGAGACAAACTTTGCTAAGAATTCATGCAATGATGCATTAAATACTATATTATTATCAAGTGCCATTTCCCTGACCACAAGCAAACTTTCAAAACATTGATCCTGGACTCAATCCTACTTATTGACCTCAGAGCTTCTGCATATTAATACAGGTTTTTAAACCACAGGAATCTAGGGCAACAGTCCTGGCAGGCACCAGTCCTTAAAAAACATCAGCAGCTGTTGGCAAACTAATTGCACAACTGCTCAAAACAGAATATTTCTTCTTAGTATGTTTTAGCAAGATGCTACAGAAAATGACACCCTACTTCAGCTTTGAAATTACTTCAGTTAGGACCCAAATACCTGAGTGAATATGACAGCATGCTACAGCCAATGTAGGTCATTCTCCATTTCTTCCTCCCCTCTGTTGCCTTTAAAACACCTAGAAAATAGAACCTCAACTAAAATTATAGAGGAGTTTTAAACCACCAAGTGGAACAAAACTACTAGCTCAGAAAAAAAACAGAAAAGGAAAGCCAGAAGGTATTACTTTTCTGTATAATTTAGAGAGCCATAAATCTTGCCTATTGGAAACATTTCTGATCATCTCATCTGATAAAAACCACAAAAATTTTAAAAATTACAGGGAATAACATTAAGGATAAAGATACTCAGTGGCTTCTATTTGAGAAGCTTAACTGACAAAGCTCTTCATTTTATAAAAAGCAAGCAGCTGAGTTGGGAATATGACATTCAATCTTTGAAAAGATGAATGGCATAGAAAAGGCATACAAAAAGCAACTACTAACTATTTAAGACAACACAGGCATTAGCAGACAATTAAATTACCCAGCAGATGTTTGGTAGCAAAGAAAAGAAAGTACTGCAGAACTCATTGCCAAAAATATCAAATCAAAAAGGAACAGAGCAAATCAACAAACCAGGGTCTAATAAAAATGTGTAATCACCATCTCAGGAGCGGGACAGCAACTGAGGTGGGCACTTGTCCTTCATTTACAATCATCAAATAGAATCACTGGGGCTGCTAAAGACCTCAAAGTTCTTCAGGTCCAACCATTAGCCAGGCCCTTCCATGTTCACCACTAAACCACATCCCCAAGTGCAACATCCACGTGCCTTTGCAACGCGTCGAGGGATGGGGATTTCACCACTTCCCCAGGCTCTCTATTCCAATGCCCAACTGTCCTTCCAGTGAAGAATTTTCTCCTAATGTCTAACCTAAGCCTCATCTTAAGATGAATTACCAGTCATAGTCAGAAAGGATCCATAAAGCTCACCCACAAGTCCAACTCCATTTTTAAGGAGTTACTCTGAAGAATTCAATTTGCATCACCTACCACCAGAGCAGAGATTCAGATCAACCCAAGGCTTCCCCTGGGCATCTGAACTATTGGTTAAAGAAAGGCTGATATAACAACAAACTGAAAGGGGAAGGGCAAAGGGAATGAAAATCACAAAAATATTAATGCACTTGTGCACTGCAGTGCTGGGCAGCGTCCAACAAAGCCACACAACACAGAATGCAGGCAAGAAAGTTTTCACATTCCTTGTATGCTTATTTGATGCTGTCTCTCATCACAGAGAGTTGAAGTCACTTTCATAGCACTTGGATTGCTGAGGACACACAAGTTTAAATTAAGAAAGAAAGATACACAACCAATACTTGCCTGAGTTCTCAAAAGCCCTTTAAGACATTTCATTAAAAAAAGCAGAGATCACCAAAATAAATATGGTTTGGTGTTGCCCATTCTCATATTACAGAAAATCATTAACTAGGCTAATGAAGGCTGGGATAATCCAATTTTAATGAAAATTACCACATGCATATATTTGTATGAGGGATGTGGATGAATATTAACTATATGAAGGAATTTCTAAGATAATATAGGAATATAGAAAAAATATGTAATATCAACAAGATTTTACAGCTTCATGATCAGCAAATCAAAGTCAACAAATTAACACCACCTCTGCAACCTGTTGTTAACACTTCATTTCTTTCTACCGTTCAAAAGTCGGTTCTCACCTACTTCAAATGCCAGAGGGATAAGGAAGCTTTGCAAATTCTGGGAAGCAGATCCCACATTGTCCCGGTTGGTTAACCTGAGCAAAGCACACTGAACACAGCAGAGGGCAGCAGTTCTCCACTGCCTCTCGACAGCATTTCCCTGCTTGCAACAGCAGCCTTTAAAGGTAAGAATGCAAACCACTAAAAATAAGAGTATATTCCTGCTTCCAAAGTCCTCCTTTTACAGGAGCACACTTCATTCTCTACAAAGACAAAAAAAATTTAAAAAAATTAAAAAAAAAAAAATCACTCTGATATAGAAGCATCAGATCTGAACTAAAAACAAAACCAGAGACAAAACAAGTTGATTCTATCAAAAAGGTTTTAATTTCCTTCATTACGATCACAATCACAATCTGGTCCCCAGGTTGTTTCAATGTGCTGTTTATAAATTGCAGAACACTGTTGAGCCGAGGCACAGAACCTAAATTTTATTTGAGTCCCAGAATGAACAGATGAAGAAACATTTTAATTAGTGGTAGAAAAAGTAAAGGTTTTCAGATTGCCATTAGCAGGCACAGAGTTGAACCAATCCTATTTTAAAACTAATTTTCCTGTTTAGCGTTATCAGATATGTACTTTTACAATCCCTGTGACAGTAGAGATAGACATTTGTAGCATTAGAATATGCTACAAATGGTGCTTAAAGGATTTGAGATGACTAATATCCTTCTTTTTGGATCTAACCCAATCTGATGCTTTTTGTTCAGAATGCAAAGTGAGACAGATTTTTCTGCTAGGTCTCTCACACAACCTAAACACATAATAAACAACTTATTATGATCTTTAAAGTCATCTAGCTACATCATAATGAACTTGTGTTATCTACATTATTGTTGTAAAAGTTTTCTACTAGCTAATTACTTTAGCAGCAAGGATTCTTTTGATTTCCAGCTTCAATTTATTTTGGATTAATTCTTATTGTTCCCATTTCGGCATCATCTCATTTGAAAAGCCACTACTATCTTTTGGGTTTGGAAACATATCCCCTAAGCCATCAAGACAAACTCTTACAGTTTTTTTTTCCTGCCCCTCCTTCCCAGACAGCACTTCCCTCACCGCTCTAACAGTACTTCCAGCTGTGTATGTGCAATTTGCAGTGGCCCTTATATAACACACTGTAAAACAGAACTTTTCCATCTCCTCAGAATACCCTGATGACCTCCAAAGAGTATTTCAATCAATCAAAATAAGATCAGGAACAGAGTTAAAGACCATGCAGCTTCTAACCCAAGTACAGACTTCTTTCCAGTCACTTGAATTATAGTTCCTGGCCTAAAACCAGCTGTGTACATCAAATCCTGTAAACAACCCATTAGGAAGTTAGGAAATTAAGAAAATGACCCATTTCTCACCATACAAGTGACATTTATTTCCAGGAAATTTTCTACAAACAGCTTTTAAGATGTATTTATCAATAACTGATCACTAAGTTAAATACTAAGTTAAGTACTTAGTTAGATCGTAAGTATTCCCTCGCCATTTCCTTAGCCTGAAGAAAGATGAAACCCAGCAGGTAAGAAAGATTTCATGTAATAAAATAATTCTCCTTTTTCCTTCTTGAGTAACTATTATTACAGAATTTAATTACAAATAGCAGCAGAAAGGTTATTTAGTCGAGGATTCTTTTTAAAATGAACTGCAACAGCATCATCACTTCAGACTGCAGAATTATGACAGAAATTTCTTCTTCATTTTGAGTCTGGAGTTCTTTTCAGGAGAACAGTACCTGAATTAACTAAACTAAAGCTAAAGCAACCAAAGGAATAGATTTTTCAGACTCAGTCATGTGATATATACTTGCATTTTACCACATATGAATGGCTTGGGTTTTGGCGGTTTTTTTCCAAATAGAGAAACAGCAGACTGAAGAATCGGACAGAAGCGTCTTTCTGGGTAAAACAGTTACAAAAACATACAGGAATATATTACAAGTCAAATGTGTACAGTTTTGAATTAAAGTTCATCATTATAACACTATCTACAGAGTGTTATCTAGGTCCAAGAAACTTGCAAGAATGCAAGAAGTGACTGTTCCATTCCAGATTCAGTGCTACCATCTTTGGCCAACCCACCACCACCACCCAGCAGCTGGAAAGCCCAAGTCAGAAGAGCCTTTGGAGTCTGCTTAAGAGAAAACCTCTGGAGCTTGAGGTACAAGATGTCAAGTGGAGTGTCACCTGCACAACGTGCAAAGCACTCCTCAGCAGTGGTGTCTTCACCAGGTAATAAGGGCTCCCCAAATGCAGGTGGCTAAATGCAACTATCACACATTTTTTCCAACAGGCAAGAAAGAACAGCCAGAGGAATGAGAATTCTCTGCAGTGGTTCTACATCTCTACGGCACATTTGAGGGAACTGTGAATGAAGGCTGGCACAGGCAGCCCTGCTAAGACAAGAGCAAAAATGTCCTCAACAAATCTTATTTGTGGCATAAGTAAACTCACTGTTAGAGCACAAAGACTGAAAGAAGGAAGTAATTATTGTTCTAATGTTTTCACAGCATGGAGGGTAGGCAATCATTCTTCCAGGCAATATGGGTTTGTCACTAAAACCCCCTAAGGCCTGTTCATTCTTTGTTGGGCATTTAGATTAATTCAGAAAATGCTGATGATTCCTGCCCACACTGACCTTTAAGACAGCAGCTCTCAGTTATATTTTAAGTATGCATTAGAATTTCATTAAAGAATGTCCTTCTGTCCTCCAAGATATGGCAGTATATGGTCTTCAAAGAAACATATCTTACAAACACACAAACCTAACAAGGTTGAATATCCCTTAAATACTGATGGTCTCCACCTGAATATGTTTCCAAAGTTTTACTTTTTTTGGTCTGGTAAATACCAGTCCTAGGAACGAGATTCAAGTAATGTTATTCCCACTTATGAAAGTATGAGTAATATCCCCTGACAAAACATCAGACTATGATTAAGCCTCAAATAAAGTGTAAAAACACCCCTCACGTTAACAAAGCCCTGGTGCAATGCACTGCATTGACAAAAGAAATGATCAAGCACAGTGCTGGCTAGTAAAACAAATCTGACTAGCAGCATACCAGATAATCAGCCAGTGAGCTCAGCCATCCTGAAATCTCACTTCAAATAAGAGAGGAAGCCTTTTGGGGTTTTTGCCATCAAGAAATCTAAATAGCTCTGTCTGCTGAAGGAATCGTGTTGGAGACCATATGCCCAACTACGAACAGCCCTACGTTTATTCACCCACTGTTTTCTCCCACTGTTTTCATTACAACAGGAAACTATGCCAAAGTTGTTCACTCAGAGAGTCCAGTTCCACAAGCAGCAGCCAAACTGAGCAAACAGTTTGATTCTGCTGCAGAGAGAATCACTGCTCTTCTCATCTTCTCCTTCCTAAAGTGTTGAGCTGTTAAGTCTTACCCTTTTACCTGCCTTTCCATAGGCATCTGAATCACTTCAACTGCTCAACAGTTAACAACTCTCCATCCCAGCAGCTATCTTCCAGTAGGTCTAGTGCTTGTCTGACTTTTCCATGAGCTGTTTTCACTCAGCAGCCAGCAGAAAAGCATACAGAGTTCTACCAGGTTCCTATCAGGTGAGCAGTGAACAAAAAGGGGTAGAAGCATTCTCAGCAGCACCAACTGGGTTTCACAGTCACTCATGAAGCCATAGATTGAATTCTTCTCCCAAAGTAAACGAGGTCAGCAAAGCAAAAGTGATTAGGAATGAATGCTTCACCATTCTGCTGCCATTAATACCTGGAAAATTACTCAGGTTATGATGATCAGCTCCTCTGAAATAAATCCACACACGTTTCAGGCGGGCCAATGGAGTTACAAAAGTGCTTTGAAGGGGTCTTACTTGTAGGATTGATTTCAGAAAGTTATTCTCCTTTTTTCTAATGTTTTCGGCATCTCCAGTCTAAACATGTTCCACACCATGTTCTCAGAGTCAGTCCAACTCCCTAGTGTAATAACAAATATAACCCATTTGTCATTAATTTTTAGTATTAATTAGCAGCTTTTTCATTTAAAGCAGAAGGAGAAATAAGTACAAACACACACAATAACACAAGAGCTTCATGTAAAATTCATCAGCTTCATATAAACATCTTGGGTGCCTGGTACCCAGTTTCTTGGAGCACACAAATTCCAACAAATACCAACATCACAGATGCCAGCATAAATAAGTCCCCAATCCTATTGACCTCTGGGTTATCAATTAAACAACCCTGTATGCCTGCAGCCATTTAGAGAGGGCAAGCAAACACAAGTAAACAAAGATTAATTTAGGAGATGCTCTGTATAAGAAGGAAACACCAGAGATTTATACCTTTGGTCTATATTCTATGCACATTTTGATGAGAATAGATAATCCACACAAGGAAAAGCCAAAGAACACTACAGAGCAAGTGCCTCTGGCTCAGGAAGTTCTTGAGTCTTAAACTGCTGTTGGTTGGGAGAATACCAAATAATATGTTAACAGAAAAAGAACTCTGAAATCCAGAGAACTCTCTTAGAAAGTAGTTAAATGCAGAAAGGTTATTATGTCCTTGTAATCCATACACAGTAAGAATGCAAACTTCTACTAATGATTTGCCTCAAGTTAGTCTAAGTTTTCTCCTACTTCCTCATACAGCTTTTCAGATTTTGCATATCTGGTCCCTTCATCATTTCCTCCATCATCACTCTCTGCTACTTGCATCACTCTTGGTGTCATCAGTAATCACCTTGAAACATATTCATCTTCAAAACTCTGAGAAACCACTTTTAGTTCCATCCATAGAATCCAAAACATAGTATTTCTTAATTTCTTTAGCTATAACCCCTAGAATTAACCACCAGATATCTGATACTGCACTGGGTTTCTTTATTTGCTCTGTAGAGATTAGAAGCATGACCCTCTGCTTAAATTCATTCTGTATATTAAAATTTCAATCTTTTTAAAGGGCTGTTGACAATCACAAAATACAGACAGTTGGGACATCATTTCTCCTGGCATGACCACAGGGTCAGGATTCTCAGCATGTATTCCTCATTGATTTTGTCAAATACTCTTTAAACCCAACATGGTAAACATTTCTCACACCTTTGGTCTCCTATTCCACATGAAAGCTGGCCAATCCTTTAGATTGCAGACAACCTTCCCTGATTTTGACACTTCCCAACTATCTAGCAGGCAGCGGTTTCTTTGGCATTGCATTATACATCAAGCTTACATGCAAGAGCAATATCATACCATCTGCAGATGCTGCCAACATTAGAGTTGCACCATTTTTTCACTTCTCAAAGCTTTTATGACTATTCTGCACCCTTTTCTTCAACACTGTAACCAGATGACATAGTGAAGTCAAATTATTTACTATTAGGATTATTCAACTGGCTCACCAGGTAACTATGATTTTATCCAATCAAATATGTTTGGAAAGCAATTTGCTTTTTAGTGAGGACATGGAACGTTGGCAAAATGAAGTCCTTGGCCAAAACCCATTGTGACACATCATTCACACATGCCAACTTGGAAGAGCTGTTGTGTACTATTAAGTACAGAAAGTATTGCTTAAGCTTTCAGTGTAAAAATTGCCCATATAACTTGTTTACATCTCATCAACAATTTTCAATTCAAAATTCTGTATTTTGTTTCTCCACTTAAGAAAATAAATTCCTTTGGGCCCACCACGTAATTTCTTCATCAAGTTTATACATACAAGCTTAGCTTTTCACTGTTTCTGTTTTCACACAATTGCCTCTCACATTTTATTTCCTACAAACATTGAAGTTTTCAGGTTTTATACACACAGTACATAATACAGAAGGCTAAAACTTCCATTGCAATCTCTCTTAATGTTTCTTCAAACACTTGTTAGACCTGGAATATAAGATCAAGTACAATGGAAAACCAGCAAGATGGTCACTTGGCTGAAGTACAATGAAGAAAGGTTCAGGGAACTGGGCTTGTTCATCCAGAGAAAGGCCCTGGGCAGGAGCTGATAACAGCCTTCTCATGTCTAGGAGGAGACACTAAGAAAAGAAAACTTGTTTGCACAGCAGGAAAACAAAACCAAATCAAAGCCCTGAGTGACCTGGTCTAAGTTGATGCTGGCCCTTCTCTAAGCAGATGGTTGGACAAGATCACTTTCAGTGCAAATTCAATTACACACAATTCATTTAAGCTGAGGCAAATTCCAAAAACTGACTATAACAACAACGGGACTGAACTACAGTAAAAGGCACAGCCAAGTGAGGAAAGCTGCAGGAATCACACAAACTCAGTGTCACCTTCCCCACTTCAGCCACACCAGCTGTGATTGTGCTTCTGTGGTCAGGCACCTCGTGGTCAGCCACATCATGAGCTCAGATCCAGAATTTATGAGGTCTCACAGCTTAAGTTTTACAGCCTAGGGAAAAACCCTTCACTTTTCTCCCCTAGTAACAGGTTGATGCATTATACATTTCTACTCTGCCAAAATACTGGAGTTTGGTTACTGTCAGAAACAAGGACTGCACCACACTGATACTGCTCTGGAGCAGTCCAAGCAGGATGCTTCTTAGTATTTTAAAATAAAAATGGTGCAAAACAATTGTTTTTTCACACTTGTCAGGCTAGATATACTATTTAAAGCTATTCTAGATCATTGTCATTTTAAATTCAACTGCTTTACTGGAAGTATACTATGGATCAAAGTTAAGAATGACTGCTAAAAATTGTTTTTTCTGGAAAAATCAACGACTTTTCATATTCTGTATTTTTAAGTGCCATGAACTCATTTAAAACTGTGACTTAAATAAAAATCATTACTGTAAGCTCAGCCCACGTGCCTGCTCTTAATAGTATCCATGGTTGCAGTGATGCAAATTTGCCTACCTACATCAAACCAATGTGCCCACATAAGGAGGAAAAAATACTGTATTAATCAGTATTCTTTGCACTAGATTTGGGCAAAGTAAACCAGTTAGAATCTTTGAAGACAAGACAGAAATAAGTTTAAGGACCTGTTCGCCTATTGTGACTAGGTCTGAATTCTGAACTAAGCAAAACAGAAATATCAAAGATCAAATTACAAAAGACTTCTGAAATCCACTAGAAAATTCATCTCACTCGTCAAATTCTTCTCTTCCCTAGTCAGAAAAGAGTAACAGTGAATTGTTTCAAATATGCCTCCACTCAAGGTAGAGAAAGGGGAAGCATTTAACATTTTTACTAATCCTATCATTCATTACATTAATGCTGATTTCAAAATTGCTTTACTTACATGCACTGATTTTTCTTGAGATTTGAAATATAGGTTTATGCACAAAACTAAGGAATGTACTTTTCATTAGACTCTGAATTCCGAGTAATTAGATACACACAGGTACACAGGGAAGCACACAGTTCTTTTCTAGGGCCCACTTTAAATAAACAGCTTTAGTTGAAGCTACAAGGTACTACAGCAGCATTTAGTTAAATGAGGCCAAAAGTTCAAAAGCAGCAGGCAGGAAGGATGAAGTGCTGATAACTCCAGGTGGAAATGCACCATCAGTCTAACCCCATGGAAATCTGTGCTGTGAAGAGATGATCTCTCCCTTTCCTGTGCAGCATTTCTGTGAGCAGTCTTACCTTCTTAGCAGTCACAGAGCTAGGGTAATTATACTAAAAAAACAACTTTTCTTTTTTTAACAAGATGTTTTCTGTTGGCTTAACTTTCCATATAAATTGTCTTTCTGTTCTTAGACAAGTAGATATGTGAAGGTGAACAAATGCTCAAAACTAAAGGTAAGCACTTTAGTTATAAAAATGACAGTTCTGCCTCTGCCTTTTTTAAAATAAGTACAGTAAAATTAAGGTACATATCAATATAACTGAAACGAAGCAATCAATCAATATCCAATCCCAATCTCACTGTACAAAAGCGAATATTCTAAAATAAATAAAGCTGAAATGCCACAAATTAATATCACTCAAACATTATCTAAAAGGGTGTATTTAACTTCCAAAAGAACTGTGACAGTTCAGACACCAGAAAGACTCCTTCACTAGTGAGAGACAAGATAATTTCATTCATTCCAGTCAGCCTTTTGCTTCCTTGTGTCAAAAAACCCAGAAAGCATCTTTTCTTTTATAAAAGCTATCATTAAATCCACCTAATATTCTCAAAGATGTTCGATTTTATTCTACTTCTTGATAAGAAGTTAGTATAAGCAAGTTTTATGGTTTCAAATTATCCAGAAGAATGCTAGAAGCTAAATCAGTCTGTCAAAAAAAAAATTAAACTAGCAACTATCTCAACATTCAGAGAAAGGGGAGCAATACAGAACAATTTTACTACTTGAAGGAAAACAAAGAACCTCCAAAAAACGAAACTCACCAAGTCCATATTTCACAAGCACAGTACTAATATATTACATTTATGCATCAGATTTTATCTTTAGCACTTACAAGTGGACAGCATTAAAAATAAACTTGCACAAAACTTTATCTTAGCACAGAAGTAATGACACTAAGTTATCTGGGTGTCTTCACCTCAAAGCAGCAAGATGCCAAAATAATAAAGCTTCTTGAAATATATCCATCCCTAACACAGCTCGCCAGATTCATTTTCTTCTCTTTGATGATTATTTTAAACATGTCCTGATAAAGGTTATGTAAAACATCATTTGGAATTTCTTATTCTAGAATAAAAAGCAAACTACTATTTTAGCACATTTAAAGAGAGCGAATTTTTACAAGAGTGCCTTACTGCAGAATGAGGGGGGGAAAAAAATCCTTCTACTACACTTTTCAATGTGTGCATAATTAGCTCTTCAAAGCATTAATGTCTATGATTGTTCTTAGCAACAACTACGGAATTTATTTTGACAATATATTTCGCAGTTTAAAGTTTAAAAAAGATCAACACTAGAAAACCACCAAGGTATTTTCATTATAGGTAGCAAAAACAGGAAGAAAAATTCAACAAGAACTTCCAAGACTGTAGGCATTAATCAAAAGCTTTATCGTCTTACCTTTGTTGTTACAATGCATAAGCAATCCATCGTTTCAGCATAGCAGGTATATTTCCAAACATTTAAAAGGTTTATTTTTCAGTCACAGCTAAACACCATCTCAACAGAATGAGAAAAATTACACTTATTTAATAGTCAAAACAGTTGACTGAGTGCCAGGTTTCCCTCTGGATTCATTCAGAGGTAGAAACACCATGGAGAAAAAGCAGCAGGATAAAATACAAATGCTTTAAGTTTCGTGAAAAATTCTTAACCTGTTTTGGTTATCTATGTCTGAAAAACTTAAATGTATCCTTGCAAATATTCTACAGAATATGTCAAATCCTGTTCCATACCAGTTAAGTACCTCTTCGTATTCTATTTCATATACTCCTCTGTGAGGATTACCTAACACACGAGCATCACAGGGAATCATTTGATGAAATGCAATACAAAATTATTTTACAGCAAAAAAATCTTAATTCAGCTTCTCTTAGCTGGCTAGAATTTCTAAAATGAAGCGTTTGTTCAAAAATAGTTCTGGTTGCAAACAAGTATTTCTCCTCTAACGTCATTTCAGCATTTGCAGACTGCAAAATAACTGATTTCCTAAGCAGTAATGAATGGAATATTCCATGTAGATCATGGAGAGAAGAAAGTGGCAAGGAAAGAGTAATGCATATTGCAAGAGAAATGCTATTTTGAGCCTTGAATTAACCTAGAATTTCACTTCCTTTTGTAAGGCTGTAATGCAGTGACAAAGCAAAGTTTGAGTGTGCATGCATTGTTTTCTCAGCCTAATTAGCACAGCTGGGAAAAGTCTAACTCTTGGGCACAAAACAACCTCCTGTGTACTCTGAAACACTAACCTGACAGTTCCATACATTGGTAAGAACCTTATTACAGTAATTTCCCAGAAAAGGCTTTGAAAGCAGCTTGTAAACTCAGTTCCCACTATCTTGTCCTATTATGTCCCCCACTAATACCTTTGTTGCAAACACAATTAAGTATATTGAAAAAACTCAATGAGTAATTTCAAGCTATTACATCTTATCTGTATCATTTTGCTTTTACCACAAGATGTACAACTGACTGTATTTTGCATCAAAACAACTCTAGAATATACTGTGGATCAAGAGCACTCCTTTTAAACTTTGTGCAACTTTGCCCCTAGCTCTTGCACATGTACTGGGAGAAGTGGTGGGATGTGGAGGGCTACTAGAGGGGGGAAGGGGGTGACCAGGTATATAAGGAAACTAATCTTTCCAAAATCACACATTTTATTTTGTGGGCATGTGATATCTTTATAGGACAACCTTGAATGGAATTTTAAGATAAATCTTACACCATTCAATCACTAAGACGATGATTTTTACATTGTATGTCCAAGTGAAGCCTGAGATATTTTTCATTTTTACACTATCTATAAAATCTGTGAAGAATTTGTCCTGTGACCAGCTAGGTGAAGTTCTTACTGCTACAAAGCATCAGTGGGAAAAATATGCATCTCTCAGATGGCTGAAACTGGCTGAACCCAGACAAAAGACTGAAAGTTCTAACTTCAAAAAACAAAAAAGAACAAATTAAGCTGATGTTGAACAAATTAACATTCCTGTGTCAGAAAAAGGAGGTAGGGATGATGTTCATAGCTGAATGCACACAAGGTATCTCACAAAGAAATTCTTCCATTTCCCAAGTATTCTTTTAGGAAGACTGCAAGGTTTGAAGAAATTCATTTTTTTGGATACTTGCACTTTGTTAAGGAAAACTAAGGAAATGCATTTTTAGGTAACTTGGCACGTGTCCAGTGTCTAGGCCATTAGTCATCTTCAATGACTAATACAAGACATGTAGTCAAGTCCACATGTACAGTTCTTGCACAAACAGCTCTAGGAACCCCAATAGCACACGGAAACTTGGCTTGTCCCTCATGCTCTGTCCAGGAAGGGTAAAGATTAACAAATCCTGCTCATCACAAATTTCTCTCAGCTACCTTGGTACAAGATTAAGCTTCTGCAGATTAATCCTGGCTACAATTAGCTTATGTTGAGAATCAATCACTTTTATTCTCAATTTTTTGTTCTCTTGCCTTCTTTGGGATGCTTTTAGAACTAAAGGTCATTATAATATCATTTTTCTCCTCTCCCAGTTTCCATCACCCCTCCAACAAGACCCAAGACCCATCAGTCCTGTCATAGCAAGCACGTAACTTCCTTCAAGCTGCCAATGCAGACTATGAGATGTAGAAGAGACCTATCCAGAGAGGTGAGGAAAAGGCTCTTCTTTGCTGAGGATTTGTAGATCAGGCTGCTCATCATGAACAAGCCCCCTAAACACTTCAGAGCAGATGGAAAGTCGTCTCATAACAAGTGTGCTTGAAATGTGGTAATGCATGCACTGCACAAATCAGAGCAGGATGCACCACCAAGGCACATTACATCCCTCTACAAAGCACTGCACCACTATGGTGGACTAAAAGTCCTTCTGGTAACTGTACATGGTTCTCTCAAGACCCATCTTCAGCTAACAATGTCCACACACAGGGGAAAGAAATTCCGTATCAGTAGACCAAAAGATTTGGTGGCAAACACCAATACACATTTTCATAAATATAATGTACAGAGAGATAAGCAGTCAAAGATAAGAGCACTATGCACAAAAAAGTATTTCCTAGCCTAAAAGCAGTTTCTGCAGCCTTTTCACTGGAAATACAGTATACAGAAGAAGTAAATGTTCAAAAAATATTGACCAAGACGCAAACATTCAGGAGGCTTAGCATTTTCATAAGAAAAAATAATACAGCTTTTTGAAAACAAATCATAAAACTCCTTGAATGAGCAAGTATGTGTAAATTTTGGAGATTAGAAGAAAGTTTTTCAAAATGAGATATAGGTAAAAAACCCAGAAGTAAAACTACTGTAATTAAACAATTTCATAAAAGAACTTAGAATCTTCTTTTCTTTAAATTGTATTGTGCGAAGGAGCAGAAAGATACTAAAGAACACACCAAAACTTGAATCATAATCATGAAATGCATGAAAAGTCATCCTTTCATGCACTGAAGAGTAAGACGTTTTCACATAGTGCTGTTAGTCATTAAAATAACTATTATTCCACTAAATTTGTGAGAACCATTGTGATTTCTTCAATGTCATTCATTCTTGTTAAAAATAAATCTTTCTGTCCTGTCAGCTCCAAGTGATCTCAGTAACAACCAGTAACAACTATTCTATACAGCTTGGTCAGAAGGCAAAAATGCATTTCCATTCACCACTATTCGTGGCATTAATATTAAAAAAACAAAGGATGATTCTCTTTCTCACATAAAGGTAAGAGATAGGGGTTTTTTTTCTTGAATTACTTATGAATTCTTTCATGTTATGTTTGGCAGTCACTTTTTGTACCTTCACAGGCTTATTCTTTTTCCAGCGTGGCAGATCCTATCTACAAAGCCACCAGATAACTAAATAAAGGAAAGTTCATGCACAGATAAAGTAAGCATAGAAATAAATCATGCAAATGAAAACAATGCTTTGGAAATACTGATTTTGCAGATAAATAATTTCTTCATCTATCCACAAATCTAAAAGTGCACGTGGTTATTTAAATGCTAATTTGCTCTTGGATTCTTTGAGAAAAGCCACACTACAGAGAACTGTCACAGGTGTAACCAGAGAAGCAGGCTCAGCTCAGCCTTGCAAGGCAATGTCAAATACACAACCTCAGCATATTTGAGGAGAGATATCAAAGACTCAGTAAAGATCAAGCACTATCATATCTGCAAGCATTTTCTTAACTACTTTAGTAAAGAAAGCACAAAAAGTGTAAGATGTCATAATTTATATAGCTGCCTTTGAATATGGCTGCAAGATGTAATTATTACAAGTTTATAAAAAACAATTCATTTTTTAAAGTGAATTTTGTAAGTTGTCTATTTACTTCTAAATTGAGAAATTTAGAAATAGCAGGGTGTTATTGCTTGTGTATACATCCTGAACTGAGCATCGAGATTTCATTCATTTGCTCTTGAATTCACTTTGACCAGAAGCCTGCCCCTGGAAGATTTTTTCAGCTTTGGTTCAAGACTTACATTCTTTTCCTTGTACAAACAGCCTGGATTTCAAGCATTGAAGGCAAAATACATAGCAAGCCAAACACCATTTCCTCACTGTAAAGTTAACACAGAGAAAGCAATGAAGCTCCTGATTAACCCAGGACTATTCTAACTGAAATAAAACAAGCACATCATGTGTCCAGAGAAGGAGTTGAGAACAGCTTGTTAATAAAACAGATAAGAATGACTTTGTAAAGTGAGGGTGAAGATATTGGAGTTAAAATTCAGAAACAGAAAAACAGAACTAGAGCATCCTGCACTTTAATAATGTACTCTACATATGCACGTATCTCCTCACAAGACTTCCACTAAGATCCTAATTAACTGCTTGATGTACCATTCCATTCTGAATATAAACTGCTACTGATTCAAAACAGTTTTTTTCATTGCACTAGGAACCAGACATCCAAAATTCTTTACTCCAGACTACATCAGCTTGTCTTATTAAGAAGTTATACAAAACTATCACAATTTTTAAAAGGTTAAACTGTCTTGTAAACAAAGACAATTCCCATATTGTAGGTGAAAAAGAGGTTAACTTTAACTGAGTTTAACTTTATCCCTCTTCAAAATATTCACGTTGACAGATACTGAGCAAAACGAACATGAGGCTGCAGCAGGCCTTAACAGCAAAGGAGGTGAACAGGAGCTGCATTAACAGAAACACGGCCAGTAGTAAATATAAGTATTATTCCCCTTTCCTTGGCACTTCGAGTAGGGTATCTGGAACACTGCATTCCATTTTGGGGCCCCAATACAAGGATTTTGATAACCTGGAGCAAGTTCTGCAGAGGGCCATTAAGATGGTGAGAGGGTTTTCAGAAGCCTTGACTCTTAAAGAGAAGATAAGGGTACAGGGCTTGTTTAAGCTTGGATAAAGAGTTCAGAACCTAAAAGCAGCCCTCCAGTACCTACACTGGGGTTAGCCAAAAGACAAAGCCAAGTCCATGCTGCATGATGGAAAAACTCTAGAAACTACAAATAAATTGAAAGAGAACTTTCAATCAAAAATAAGGTGAAGTTTTTTCACCATGAGGATAGTCAAGCATTGGAACAGATTGACCAGAAAAGTTCTGCATTTCCAGTTCTTGAGATTTTCAAGACTTAGCTGGTCAAAATCCTTCACACCTCATAGGTGATACTGAGCTATTTTGTAATTGCAAGGTGTTTAGGGAGTCTCCTTTCCACTCTGCCTTGCCATCAAATTTTAGCTGAAATTGCAGACATATCAGCTGTTTCCTTACTTCCTCTTTTGCTTTCTTTGTATGAAAAAAGAATTTGCAAAAGGCCCTAGAAGAGAGTGAGCTAGCCAGTCTCTACCTGCTAGACACTAAACACATGGGCATGTGCAGACAGACAGAAAAATCACAGATGAGACCAAAGTCCTTCAGACACCATTACCCACTACATACAAAGGTGTCCTCATCCAATTGTAAGAGACTCCAGACTGAGTTCCATGTCCTAAAGCAAAAAATTTCCTTTGAGACATTGTTCAGTGGGGTTTTTTTCAACATCTAAAATCAAATTATTGTGGCTACTTTTAAATTCAAGCTAAACAGCAAACAACTTCTCTGGTTTAAAACAATTAAAATACTAAAACAAATCCTACAGATTTAAAGATAAAAAAGAATGCCACAAGACTATTTCCTTAGCAATACACTACTCAATGAGGTCAGAGATTTCTTCCAGTGATTGGAGTTTCACCGCGTTTGTCCAGCACCAAGTGTCCCACCTACAGATGGCAGCACAGATCACAGCAAGCAGCTCCCGGGGCCGCTCCCTCCGCACGGCTCCGCTCTCACTCAGCGCCGAGGTCTCGTTTCACCTTTCTCCGCTTTGCCAGGCACACTTGGGCTCAGTATTTAATGTACACGAGGAAAGGGATGAACCATTCGTCCTTTTCAGATTGAATACATTTGATTTTTAAACTAGTTCCTAGTACTGAAAACATTAACATTCCTTTCCTGCTTTATCACTGTCTTGAATCACTCTTTTTTTTCGGGGGGGGGTTCCCCATCATTTTGCACTGGAGATTGAAACAAATAAAACGGGTAAATAATCTTCCAAGAAATATAGAGCATGAAAAAGAAAATAGATTTCTGTGAGCAGGAAAACTTGCGATCAGTAGCTCTGACTTTCTCTAATACACAACCTATGGGCATTTCGAACTTCAGTCTTTGGATTCAGGAGCAGGAAGGAAAAAACAGAAGTAGGCTACGTGCCATGAGAAGTCCTCAGGCAACCTAAGCTTGTATACCACCATATATATACACCATACCATGTATTCTATGTATATACACAAGCACACATTGCTAAAAAGTCATTCCCAAAGTCAGCTGTGTAGAAAGTTCTTGTAATTCAATCCTTAATCTCTTTAGGGGAGCCTTATATTCCCACTGTCCAGCAACTCTCACATATACCATCCAAGTGTCCGCTGGAAAAACATTTGTTTGGCCTACAGTAACTACAGCAAAAAAATATCAGCAAGGTAAAAGAAATTTTCAAAGGTTGAACTACATTACTTCAAAGGCTAAAAATGTCCAAGCAAGAAAAGAAACATTCTATTCATATCACCTGTGGAGTCACCAGCCTGGCAAGACACAGAATAGAGTTAAAAGAATCTCAAAGTGCATGCAATCTGCTTGTGTCTGGTTAATGAACTAACACTGAACTGGACAGCAGCCTTGAAAGTCTGAAAAGTGAGAATTCATTTTTAAAAAGTCGCCTATGAACAAAATCAGATGTACTAAACCCAAGTCCCCCCCAGTCTCTAGTAAATTTCAGCAAGCAAAATGAATCACTTGATTAAACACCTGCTGTACTGAAATTATTATGCTCTTGGGTTTATTAAAACCAAATATAAAATAAATTTTTCAAACATCCTAAGTAGCTAAAAAAAGCATTACTGAAACCAAAATGCATTAAGCATTGAAACATAAATTTTCACATACTATACATAGCAAGTATATGGAATATAAAGTGTGAATACATGAGAATTTCTCCTCGTAACTTTTAATAAATTTTAAAGTATTGAGGGAAAAGTATTGCCTAGCAGGTATATAAAGAAAATAAAGAAAATAAAACTTCCCAAAGAAGAATTAAGGTTGATAAAAATATAGATATTTATGTAACAATTTTCATATTTATTTGCAAGTTAAACTAAGACATTCAGATATACTAGAAAAACAAAAACGAAACCAACACCAAGCTACCATTTTTCAAATTTGTTCACCTTCCAACTTAACATGGAAACAGTATTCTAATTAATGAAATACAAGGTAACATTTACTGTGACAGAGACTGGGAGAAAAGCTTGCTTTCAGTTTCACATGAACTGGGATCAACACCAACATATGCAGCTATGTTTTTAAATACTAGAAGTAAATCTCAAATCTGACCTTCATCTACTGAAGGTCAAACAACTGTGATTCTCACGTTATACTCAAGACAAAAAATATGAAGGATGACAGGTAATTTTGTCATAAATGTTCAAATCCAGGCCACTCAGAAAAATAACAAAATAATCCACACTCTATGAGATTCTGTAAGGTAACACTAGCATGGCCACCACTAGAATGGCCAACAGTGCAGCTGAGATCAGACACCCACATCTCTGAAATCAGGCAATTCTTCCTTTTAATGCATTAGTGACCTTGCCATGATAATGTGCCTGTTGTCATCGGTGCAATGTCAAGGGCAAGGCCTTGTATTCCCAGCAATTCAATTGCACACGAGAAAAAAAACTAAAGATGCAACTTTGTAATTAAGTTACACCTTAATCTACAACATAGAAAGATACAAGGACAACACTACACTTGTAGAGGGCTGGAAACAGTTTCTGCAGGAGGCTGGGAGTGAATAATCACAAAGCCTGGATTTAACATCACACACTATTCCCTATCCGTTTCTCCTACAAGGGAAGCACAAAACATCCTATGGTGGCAACATCATAAAACAAATCTCATAGCAGCAAATACGTGCTTCAAGCCCAGTCTGTTAGAATTTGTAGTATATTTACTAATAACAAAAATGTTTTGGTAGAGACATGAACCCGCAATTCCATTACACTGTTCCTAGGTGCATTACAGGGATGAAAAAAAAAAAACAAACCCAAAACATTTAAGCCCTTTAAGACCACTATGCTGCCTCGAAAGACCTTCAGTAAGGGAGACTGACCATGTACTATGCTATTCTGGTGCTCAGGAAAATATTTTAAATGCTTTTGTAAGCCTATCTCCATAGTGTAAGTATAATACATCTTGTATAAGGGCAAAATATTATCTTTTTCAGTCTATAAATAGAGGAAACTCTCCTTTCCCAATTAAGTGTTCAATTCTTTCAAGCAGCAACAAACCTTCCCCATCTTCATTTCTTTCCAGGCTTTAGATCCTCCATGTCAATCTCTTCTCAGAACTGAAATTAAACCTTTTTTTCACACCATGGTATCTCAAATTTGACAATATCTCCAGCAAAGCCTTATGCAGACCAAGTAGAACAGGAGAGTTTCACACCACACTTATGTCAATAACATGTTCATCTATTAACACACCATGGTTGACTCGCTTTAAGATTCTAAAATTACCCAGACATTTTCTGAGAAATCAATTGTTAACTATTCAACTTCTATTACTTTAGCCAAAATGCAGGACATTACTTACTTCATGAATTACTTCAACTGCCCAAGGCTTCGTTCTAGTCTTAGCTGGTGAAGCAGCAACATACTGTTCTCTTCCCATGGTTCAATTTTTAATTTAATCAAAATGTTTTCACTAATAACCCAAACTAGGATGCATCTTTTGAAAAATTTTAACTGATATATTATCTCAAAAGACAGCCTCTTAAACCATGCCAAAAGTTCTACTCAAGTCAGAATTTATCACATTTATGGTTTCTTCCTACCACAAGAATTATTACCACAGTAGAAAGAAACTGTTTGACAAAAATGTCATCAATAACTATGATAGCTATTATTTGGCTCATTTGTGACTTTCAAGGAGCTACCAAAAAACTGCAGAATCATTCCCTGTACCAGTTAAATCTAAATCCCCTTCTCCCCCCTTACTCTTACACGTTCCATTTTTACAAGATAGGATCCGTTTCCCATTTTCAGGAACTTCCTCCATCCACCATGACTAAGGGCAAGTGCAACGACTCTCAATTTGTCTCATTAAGTTCTCTGCACAGGCAAACATGAAATACATTACAACCGGCTTATTTCAAAACACTTCAGTAGACAAAATAAGCCTTGCCTCTCCTTGCCTCCTGTCTACAGCTGCTTTTGTTCCTAAGAGATGTCATTCCCACCATACCTGCAGGAAGGGACATTCTACAGCTCTAAGCTTTAGATTTAGATGATGGCATGTAGGCAAATATCACAATGGCCTTTCCCATGCTATTTCTCATATACCCTAGCATTATCTCATTTCCTCCAAATATGACAATTCATTAAGGTGACTGTGATGACAGTGGCCTTCTCTGTGCAATTTCAGGTAATAGATTCTACAGAGCCATACAATTTAAATTTTAATAATAATCTTGTGTTATCAAGAGTCACAAAAATCAAAGAAAATAATCTATTCCCACACTGCAAGTTCAACTAGAATTTTAATTCCTCAGTGTTCAATTACTTACAAGCCTGAAAAATACAGTATGCCTAGGCTGCTCAGTTTTTTCATGTAAAGATATTTTAATAGCTGTTCTTTGCAATATATAGCTCATGCCCCTGGCTTGGCTGACCTTTTATCCACTAGCCATGTTTTACTTTCCAAAAGAATACAGGTTTTGGATTTCATCTACAGTTTCCTTTAAAGCATTCCGGATGCATTTCATACTAGCTTCAATATGGCAGATTTGAAAAAAGCTAGAATGTGAACAAGCATTTTTTTTAATTGTACAAACTCATTAGCACATCACACACTTATGATCTGCAGCTAAGTGAACCTTCTCACACAGTCCCAACAGTCCCTGATAAAGGCTCGCTCATTAAGGCATCCCAGCCACTTTATCTTGCTGAGCAGTACAAGTTCCTGAGTTTCCCTACAGGCTTCAGCACCAGCCCTTTGGCTGATCTCTCCCAGTGCTCCTCCTGAGCTCTGCAATAATTTCAGGAAAATGGATCAGTAAAGCACACTGCCTTCAGTTACTGAGAAATTCGCACGATTTTCCAGGGCTGTCAGTTTCCAGGGCACACTTCAAACTAGGTTCACCTCTTCAGGGACAAATAATAACTCTGATGTGAAAATATTCAAGGAACATTTTAAGTTTCAACTGAGCAGGGAGATTTTGTTTTAGTGAAAAATGTACATCAATGTGCATTTTCCTGATCAGTTTTCTCACCACTCACTAATGACAACTCGCTGCACATAGTTTTCAAAAACCAGTCCTTCCAGAGCATAGATAAAGAAGGAACAGAGAATTTCTTATGATCAGGCTGAAAAGGTTACTAATCGGAAAGACACAGCCTCAGATTACCCAAATAATTAATGAAGTAACGACTCAAGAGTCACAAGTATGGATGAGCATAAGCATACTAAACCTGTCAGTGAGGTCCCAAAATCAAAGCATAAATCCAAGTTAATGGTCACTTAATGGTACATTTGACAAACGAGTTTATAAATTTTTGACTAAGCAAAATGCATACATGTTATTAAACATTTCAATAATTAAATCCCATATGACTATTGATCTTAATAATGTACATTTTCTTTGAAAATTAATATTTTATAAAATGAAGGAAACTCAGAGAACCATGTCGAACTAATAGTCTCAACAAGAAAATAAGACAGATTTCTATATCATACCTCTACACTGGGGCTAAGGCTGCTTGGCAATGTTTCTGATGTCACTGTTGTGCTTGGAAGGCTGGAGAAGTCCCAGGTATTCACAGGCTGTATTGGTTCAGATGGCTGAGAATGATCAATGCATTTTGGATTGTCCAATAAGGTCACTTCATAAAATTCTTGAATATCTAAACATGTAAAAAAATTGTTGTTAGGCTTGATAGTTACTCTAACATTCAGATTTTAACTACATCTTCCTCCTGCAAAACAAAGGAGATGAGATATGGCTTCATCTGTCATGGGTGGATTCATAGGGATCACATGAACCTCCCGCACCACACACACAGCTTGCTCTCTGTGCCCTCGTCTCGGGGTCTCCGTGCCCCCACTCTGTGCCCCCGTCTCGGGGTCTCCGTGTCCCCACTCTGTGCCCCCGTCTCGGGGTCTCCGTGTCCCCACTCTGTGCCCCCGTCTCAGGGTCTCCGTGTCCCCAGTCTGTGCCCCCGTCTCGGGGTCTCTGTGTCCCCACTCACTCTGGGCTTCCGACCCCAGGTGCACAAGCTGCAGCAGGAACAGCAGAAGCACATGAAATAAGTGCAGTGGAATAGTGCAAGGGATGGGTGTCTATGTTTTAAGTTCTGGTACGCATTATTTCAACTAATGTAGCCTTTGGTTAGCTGAAATCTACTGATCAAGGACAATATTAGAAGGTCTATTTTGTACATGTTTCAATTAAACGACCACAGTATACTGATGAAATCAGCAAGAGAGAAAGAGAGGAGCTGCAAGAAGTTAGGAAAGGGAAAATTGATTAGGATAGGTCATCATCTGCTTTTTCAGTCTAAGTACCAGAAATAGGATTAAACTTAACAGTATGAATTACCAGTCATAGTTATGAACTAATTAACAGCTTTTTCTATAACCCTGAAGCCTCAGCTGGAAAATTCTGGGAAACAAAAATTTGGCTGTATTACATAATTTACTGACATCCTACTCACTCCATGAAGCATCAATAAAAATAGCACAATATAAAGAAGGACCAAAGGTGTTCCTGTGAAGTATAAGCGTATCAAACTTGCTACCACAACTGCAATCACATCCATAAACATACACATTTAAAAAAAAAAAACCTCAGAAGAGGTATAGGCTAAGGGAAGGGCAAACAAACAATGAAGTTGTCCTGTAAAGCTTTTAGTCTCTTATTCAAAGTAAAAATCTGCTAAACAGATTTGCAAACTCTTGATTTTTAATTGCACCAATTTCGTAGAAGATAAACATACAAGCACAGTAAGCCAAAGGAAATAAGACCCAGCCATAAGTAAGAAGTCTAAGCTGCAGTTTTGTAGCTTTCCAGCAACAGCCCAGAGTCAGTAACAGAGGCACAACAACCAATTCCTTTATAGAGCCACCCCACAAAAGAACACACAACTAAGTGTTGCAACTACTGTTGCTGGAATTCCAGTCTTATGTGTTCTTATAGACATTGCACCTCTGCTCTCCACGAGTTCAGAAAACTGAAATTCTCAAATTCCATTTGTATCTTTCCTCAGAGAAGACTCAAATTCCTACCAACAGCTTACATTAATTTTTAAAGTTATACTTGCTCTTAGAGCTGCTGATTGGAAGAAAGAGCAGTGAGGGTTGCAGAAGACGCTAAGTGACCTAGATATACAGGAGCAAAGCAGCCTAAGAGATACAAATTGCCTTTAAATCTATCTTTCACATTAGCTCCCTCAGTTGCAAATTTGTCTTGTAGCTGCATTAACATCAATACATCAATCAAGCACACCCAGTAAAGATTTTTTTTCCCCTCCCCCGACAGAGAGCACTTTGTGTATTAAAATAGGCAGTGGTTTAAGTTGATTCTATAGCTGCAATCCACAGCAACCAAGCCAGGAAGATCACTACATTATTTATGGGAAGGGGTTATTTGTGCAACTGTTTTGCAAGAAATCTAGGACACTGATTTTCAATTCTGCTACTATTCTTTTAAGTCCCTGCCAGGGGAGGTAGCCATTTATTCCTCCTGCACAACTCTCATTTCCAAAAGCACAGCACTTCCCATACCTCACCTCCACTTCTCCACTGAGGACACCACAATAGACTCGCTATTGAAAGATGGCAAGACATAATATGCACCACTTAATGAGGGGATTAGTTTGTGTTTATCCTGGACTTGCTCCAAACCCACAAAGTTTCTAGAAACTTGGTGTCTATATGATAATATCTACCTTCTTAAAAAAGCTTCCATTTTTACTATTCAGAATGCAAACATTAAGTAAGTACAAGTATAGACAAGCCACCTATGAACCCTGAACTCATTAGGTCCACAAGAATAAAAGCTGACAATTACACTTTTATAAAGTCAGAAACCTAGACCATACTAAATTAAGCCTAAAAATTCCTTCTCACTGTCTACAGCTATATATCAGCTCACAAAAATATTTCAACACACTTGAATATGTACTGAACATGTGTAAATGATGTGAGGATGCATTAGCATATAAAAAGTTCTAACATTTTTCTAATTATTACAAATAGCAGGTAGTAAAACACTAAGTTTTAGTTGTATTTACGGTCAGATATCTTCTTCAAGCTAGGATATGCTATTTTTGTATTACAGCACTTTTCTCCCATATTAATTCCAAGAGAGATTATATCTCAAACTAAGTTACAGAAAATTGATTCAAACCAGGTATCACACAACACTAAAAGGAAACACAGATGGGGAACATTAAAAGAAAAGCTGAAACTTGAAAAATAGGAGCACAGAGTTTTAAGAATCCAAAGTGACAAAAAGTGATGAATGGTAGGCAACAGAGAAAACCATCCTGGAATTTGGCCTGCCTACAAGTAAAACCACATTAAGTAGCCAAATCAGAAATAAGTTTGACAGCACAAAGAATAAAAGCCTATACAATGCAAGTGACAGACCACCAGTTCTGCAATGGAGGAATCCTATGCAAAAGAAAATTATATTTCTTAGTCTATTAGTAGTATGAAAAGCTAAGGAATGGTGACAAACTGGGGGTTTTATTCTAAAAGAAATTTGCTGGTCTTTTGTTCACCCCTTCTCATATTCTCTGCTCATCTTAGTTTTGTTCTTTGAACAGACTTGTTCACCAGTAATATGATATGCCAGAAGCTAAAACTGCTCACTTTTAAAGCAAGCAAGAGTGATCTGCCAAATACAAACTGAAACCCAAATCTACTTTACAAGGGAGATCCAGCTTCACTAAAAGCCACAACACAGTAATTAAAAAAACAGCAGAACTGCAAAAACAAATTCTTTTCTTTTCTGAGGTATATTTGAGGGCACTTCAAGAGACTACACCGATTCTGTCTAAAGAATCTGCCTCCAAGGACAAGGATTCCAACCAGCAACATGACAACACTCTTTAAGATCAATTTCTTCCCTGCTCCTTAGAAATCAAACATAAGACCTCTGTTTATCATTTATACAGGTATGTGCAGTGTCTGCTACTTTTTGCTATATATTCAGTGGGGAATACTTGTAATCAGGATAACTTAATATAAGTTCATGTTCTAAAAAATCTCATTGTGTTCACTTATGCATGAACCTTTAGATAACTGTAACTTTACAAGTGAAAGATGGGATACCTGTAACGGCGTTTTCTTAAGGGAATGGTGGAACCCTACATACAAGGTGTGGACATTGCTGATAACAGGCCATGGGCCTTGTGTTAAGTGAATGACCAGGCCTCTGCCCTTGTGCTGGCCTGCCCAGAGCTTTGTTTTAGCTTGTCCAACTCCACCACCAACTATCTAAAGACCAGGTGATTGGTGACTCATCTAACTTGCATGGCTTTTACTTAGCTTCAGACAACTGTGTGAGCTAACACCTATTTCTATAAACAGCTTTCTATAAAACCCACATAAATAAATATTTGCTACGTATATTCCATAAATAGTATATATAAATGTATGTGTTACATCACATTCAGTGTTACATCACACAATTGTGCAAAGCTAACTAAAAGCTGTACATAAATACAAGTACATGCACACACACAGACTGAATGTACAAATTCACATTTGTATGTGTAACAGCTAATACACACCAATAAAAAAGGGTTATTCTGGAGAAAATGGATTACCTATGGCCCCAGAACAAAAAGCTGCATAGAAGAGCAAAGGCATAACACGACAAGAGAGGCCTTGAAAACAAAGACACAGGATAGTATCAGAGGCCTTAAGTGTACAAACAACTCAGCAACTGCTAATTACTGGTTAAAGGAAGCCAACCCTGAGATCTGGGCAAAAAAAGTTCAGGAGTAACAGAAAAAAGAACATCCAGCATATATAAAACAGACAGTATATACAAGAAATTCAAATGTAACTACAAACTAGAAAAGAAAGAGTGAAGCATAGAATGTCACCAAAGAACAATCTCAACAAAACATAACAGCGAGGAGAAAGAAACAGTCAACACTGCACACCTCCATGGGAAAGACTCCCTTTACTTAGTCTCCCAACCTCTGTTATTTTCTGAGTAAATTTAATATCTTCTGGTTTTCAAACAAGCATCAAGCAACTCCATGTAATTTTTTTATATGATGTTGGTTTCAGACTTCCAACACTGAACCTTTCTATTATGGTAATGAGGGAACCAATTAAATTTCATTGGCATCTACTGTTTACCTGAAACAAGGCTGTGGTTGAGGTGAGTGTCTGTCTCAAAGTAACAAGCAATAGGACAAGAAGAAATTAACTCAAGTGGTACCAGGGGAGGTTTAGATTGGAAATTATGAGAAGTTTCTTCTCTGAAAGGGTTGTCAAGCATTGGACAGGCTGTCCAGGAGAATGGTTGAGTCCCAAGAGGTGTTTAAAAGACTTGTAGGTGCTGTGCTTAGGGATATGGTGTAATGGTGGACTTGGCAGTGCTGTCTTAAAGGTTGGACTCAACGATCATAAAGGTCCTTTGCAACTTAAACGATTCTGTGGTTTATTCCTTTTTAAACTGAAAGCATTCCTCTAATGATCACAGCACAGCTACTGGTTTTGGGCTTTGCATTTTTACAGTTTAAGCATCTTGACCATTTGTGGGTTATAGATGGTTTTTCTTACATAAATGCCAGGAAATTCCACACAAGCTTAGCATTTCATGAACTTAAACAGTAACACATTTACGACAATGGACTGCTTTGGACACTGTCCATGTAAACCAGTGAACTGTTGTCCTTACATCATGCACTACACAAAGGCATAAACTGCTACCACAATATATGTGAATTTAACAATCCCATTTGTGTATACTGTATTAATTGTATTCCCATCTGAAGGTTTTCAGTTTTAATGCAGTTAACAGCTATGCATACAAGCAAGAATTACTTTAAGATGTTCATGTTTCTTTCCTGTTTGTTCATTTTTTTATAAAATCTAAATTCATGCTTTGCATTTTAAAATGCAAAAAGGGAGGGTTTACTTGCTAGCAATTCTAATGCTGGCTGTCTAATGCAGCCCAGGAGAGTATTCACCACCTTTGCCCCAAGGCACACTTATAGCTCATGGTCAACTTTTTGTCACCAGGACCCCCACGTCCCTTCTTGCAGCACTGCTTTCCACCTGGGTGACACACAGTATATATTGGTACATAGGGTTGTTCCTACCCAGGTGCTGGACTGCACTTCCACTTGTTGAACTCCATAAGGCTCCTGTCAGCCCATTTCCTCAGCTTGTCAAGGTCCTTCTGCATGGCAGCATGGCCAGGATTCACATGCTTCAGCTATTTAGTAAATCCTGCACTCAACAGGTGTTCCTTTTCTGATAGCTCTTCAATAGCAGAATAAACCAATTTCAGCCAAAGCCAGCAAGTCAGCAAAACACTAGATAACTTTGCCTCACCATACAGACTTTGCCACACAAAGTTTTTCAACACCAGCTTTGTTCAGGAGAACCTCCCAAAGGCCACTGCCCTCCCTCAGACTTGCAAGCAACCAAGGAGCTTATGAATTCCATTAGAAATTGACCTCTTTCAGTCCAGTCCATGTAAGCAATTCCTCTGCCATCTCTCATTGGTCTGCCTCTCAGACATTTGTTCATCTAAATGGAGCACATGCAAATGCCTAGTTTTGTTTATGATGTTACCCATATTTGAAAAATCAGGTTTGTTAAGAATTTGACTCCCTGTGTGTTGCCCAGGAAAAGGTGCCATCCCATTATAAATGAAGTATTTCTCTAAATCAAGGATAGGAGGGAAAGACAGCTTTATTTCTTAGGGCTTCCTGCCAAAGCTCCCAAAGCACTTGAAAACTTAAGTCTTAAAACTACTAGAAAGAAAAGAAAGGTCAACACGCTATTTCAGTTCACAGCAATTTGAGATTAATGGTACCTGCCAAGTTCCTAACAGCCCAACATAACAAATATATAGACAAAACAGAGTCATGATCACTGTCAGAACAGAGTCTGCCAACACTACAGACTTTCATTCTTCAGTCATAAAGCAACTCCTACTAACTCCAAGGAAGGCTCAATCATGCATACTTACTTCATCTGCTATGTCAAGCTAAGAATATCCATTTAATACAAGTCAAGCACAACTCAAAAAGTGCATAATTAGTGATCAACAAAAAAATACAAAGACCAAGAAAATCTCCATGTCCATTTACCAAGCCAACGACCACAGTTAAGTAAGCATTTTCTTTGTGTGTTTAATGGTTGTGTTGTCATGGGGTGTGTGTCTGATCAAAAATAAATGTTAGCGTTTGTACTATGAGAACTGAAAAACAGCCTCATCACAATCCCTTTGTGTCACAACCCTTTCAGGGTTGGCTGTTTGGGGATCTATTTCTTCTTTAAAACTGCTGCACACAATCAAGACTTTTAAAAATTGAAGGAGCAACTCGTGGTTTCTTATTACACATTTTGTTCTACAAAATCCTTTGCCACAAGCTGTAGCATCCAGCTACTGATCCCCAGCTCCAGTAACAGTGTCCTACCCTTTGAACATCCTTTCTGCACACACTTCTTTGCTTACCTCAAATTCCAGGAGATGTTATTTTCCACTTCTTACTTCTAGTTCTCATTAATTGGTGCTTAATCAAATTGTTTGCTTTTATTCCTCTAGCTGCTTTTTACACTCAGACAAATTCAACTCCTTACCAGCCTGACCACTTACACCTTCCAAACTACTCATTCATATTTTCCTCTTTGCTTACTAATCCCTCCTTCACCGTATCTTCACAGAATCAATTAGGTTGGTAAAAAGAACTCTGAGATCAAGGCCAATCTACAACCTATCACCACATGTCAACTATACCACGTGTCACATCCAGTCTTTCCTTAAAAAGTGCTCCACATTGTCTCTATCCAATTTTCCTTCAGAAACCATCAGGGTCTTCTACATCCAGAATTAACGTAGGAAATATTGTCACACACAAGATGAAAATTGACACTATATTCTGCTGTCTAAACTTTCTGATTTAATATTGCCTCACATACACCTTGTCATCAGCCTAAGCCTCAAAAAAACCCCAAAACTTCTCTAACTCCCCCAAACAAGCAAACAAGTACCCAAAGTAAAAATGAACTCCCAGCTATCCACCCTCCTCCAATATCTCAACACCAGTTGCAAACCAGCAGCCACTACAATAATGTACTTTTTCTTAAAGAGATGCATTTACTACTGTTTTCAGTGGTAACAAAAACCTCGCTGTTAAGCCTTATTTGTACTATGTTCCCTAGATAATGTCAATATAGGACTGATGATGTTTCTCACCAGACAAATGTATTCAAAAAATCAAACTGGTTTTGGGATGAGTCCACTCAACCCTCCAAGTGGAGCTTCCATACAGGTGCATAGCTTTGCTTAGATGAGACAGCACAAGCACTAGTCTCTTCTACCTACAGCAAGCTCAGGCTCCAAGGCAATTATGCAGCAGCAGAGGCAACACAAGGCTGGGTGTGCCACAGAGCAGCATCTCCTCCAGCACTAACACTTGGGTGTCTCCTGCAGCCAAATGTTAACACAAGCTTCTGAAAACCACCTAAAGTTGCAGTGCTTTTACAATTTGCTCACACGCTGTCCTTGCTTAGGCTGACTTTTTCATTTCAAGCCAAAATAAGCTGTCAGCTGTTTTGAGGGCATGGCTGGGAAGATACTTACACAAGATAAGAATCCTATAAAAGCTTTACCAAAGAGCTCTAGAGCCTCCCCTAATTTGGAGAAAGAACATGAAGCTAAGGAGGTTATTCTAGTGTCAGCCCTACACCTTCTGCAGTCTCTTAACAATCTCGCAAATTTGGCCTAGTTATAATTCAGGAAACCATCTGTGCCAGGAGACTCCTAGTCAGCTGCTACAGTTCAGTTTCTTAGAAGATTCCTGCCCCCTGCACCAAAACAAGCTCCATCTCTCAAAATACAGGCAAACCAGATGCACAGGGGGCATTTCAGCTGCAGAGCTGAACAAGATGTTCTGCCCTTGCGGCTAGGACCACCATGGAAGCAGGACTAAGATCAGGACAAACATCCTCTCTCATGTTTTCCCCCTTTCTCTACACTGTACCCAGCACTGAAGCAAATGATGAGGGAGATTAGGAGCAAATCCAGGAGCACAGACAGAAGCATGGAAGGAGGTAGGCAGCACACCTAGGGAAAAGAGGTGAAAGAACATGGGAAATAAAGCAAGGACAGGCCAGAGGGCAAACTTTCCCAGAACCTGGAAACCAATTATTCAAAATTTCTACTGTCTTTTCAGCCCCTGGATGAACAGCAGATTTATTGACAAGTTGGTTTTTTTTGTCAGCAGACCCTTTCAATGGTAACCCTGGGAAGAGAATACTGCAATTGATATATTCTACAGTGCAGCTCTTCAACACTGAATACACAGTCAGTGAAATACCACAAGGATAAACTTTTGCCACAATACTATTCATCTGCATACCAGTAGCTACTCAACTTACTACTTACTTGCTATTTTAGGCTACCAAAAGCAGCACCTAATCCCAAAAATTCAATACATTGCCCTGTCACACACACGCACATGCAATACAGGGTGGAAAACACTTTTAAAAGCAAGCTAGCTACCAAACTGCACTACATACAAAAATTTTTAAAAAAAAAAAAAGAGCAATGAGATTTTTTCACTTATTATTAGGTTCCTTGAAGAGTAAGACATGGAGTTCTTCCAAAGACTGGGACATTCAGACAAACTGCACAGCAGAAACATACTAACAATGACTGAACTAACATTCCAGTCATCTGGACACCAACTACAATATTTATCCTCCCTCCAGCTGGATGAAAGTAATCAAGAACTTAACTACCTTTGTAAACAAAACCCTGAGTCAAATTTCTGTAAAACTGACCAACTTGTGTGTATTCAAAGGAGACCAAAGCAAGCAAAATCATAGTATAAGCCTTAGGAAACTTGTCCAAAAGTCGATGAAAACCTCAAAGTTGCAAGGATTATACTGCAATGGATGATGCTTCAGCCTCAAATATGAGTAAAGATGGTGTATCACAGAAGCTGCAATCTGGGGAAAAAGTCACAAAAATGCAGCAAGAATAAGATTTTGATGTGAAAATAACCTATTTAGCACCTGCAACAATTTCAGTACTATCCAATGTTACAGAAGATCCAATTGTCCCTAAACCTTCCTCTAATAAAAACATAATAATAATAAACCCCAGCAATATTCACTGACTATCTAATATGATCCTCAACTTACTGTCTAGAATTTCTGGATTCTTGATGTAAATCTTACTCAGCAGAGTCTGAAAGGCACTAAGGCTTCAGTAACCTTTGAAAATGGGAAGGCCTGAGTCGATTTGCAGAGTTAACTGTGTCATCATGGCACATGCTCTATGAACTACACTGCTTAAATAAAAGTTCTAACTGAGGTTTCCCCAGGAGTGAGTACTTCTGGTTTCAGTTCAGAAGAGGAACTTGTGTTTAACTGTGTTTGATTTCCAGTTAGCCAGTAAAGGAAATATTCCCAAGGTGGCTAAGCGAGGAGTGAGAAGAGCTCCCGAGCTGCCATACACAGCTAAGCTGAGACCACATGCCAGGTAGCAGGAATGTGGTCAGTTCACTCCAAAGTGGACCAACTTTGAGGAGTGCTGACCCAATCCAATTTACTTTAATCTAAAATCTAGGGTTGTTTTCCTAATTTAGTTCAGAAAGCCAATCTAGACAGAGATGAGAAATCTGCAGACTAAGTGTTCTATTCCTAATGTTTTCAGTCTGAATCACACTGCTGAGAAACCTGAACAAACAGCTTATTTTTTGGAATCATCAACTTTTTTCAAAATTTTCAAAGACAGGACTTACTTTTCTGGGGTATATAAATGTATTAACAGCATTTGTAATGTTTTGTTCAATTAATAAACTATGGTTAAAAGCACTTTCATGTTTACTGGGAGAAGCCGTTCTTCAATTTAGTAAGGATTACTGAAACAATTATTTTTTTTAATTCAAAATCTCCTACACTGGATGTTGAATGCTAAGAAGAGCCAGCACATAAGCACAATTTTCAAGGCAGGTCTTCAAGCAAAAGGACTTCAAGTGAAACAAATGAGACTGCTTACACAATAAAATCCAACACATTGAACTTTCCCTAGTCAGATTTGCCATTTTATACTGAAAAGCCTGTATATACATAGCTACAAAATTAATTAGATAGATAGATAGATAGATATACCCTACTTTTGGCAAGAAGGGTAGCACAGCCAACTGTATTACCAGTGTATGTAGAGACTCTCCTAGAATTCCCTTTTTCTGGCACGAGTACATGTGGAGTTCTTATCAGGAAAAGGAATGCTTCTGAAGTAGCAGACTACCTTATGTCTCTAGCTATAGCTTTAATATTTTTAAATTTAGAAGTCTATTTTAATATGGTAAACCTCAACATGACACACATTAAAAGCAGATCTTAATCAAACAAAAATATTACGTGTATAAACAGAAGTCTGCTGCATATGTTTTTCTGTCGGAAGTGTTACTTTTGTATGCAAGTGTTTTTCTTTCTATATTTTCAAAAAGATACATTTATCTGTACCTTTTTAAGCACCTGTAGTTTCTGAAAAGGTAAAAGAGTACCTAAGCTGAGAACAGAACTCACCTGCAGAATTATTATCTCACTAGTGGAAGATAAATATCAAATACCTTTCCAAAGTGAAATAAGTCTACCCCATGGTTCTATATATGGATATTTTCCTTTGGTCTCTTAATAATTTGGCTCACCAACAATCAGAATATCGGGGAAAAGCTGTTTTAACTGAAAACAAGAAATCTAGAAAACTAGAAAAGATACCCCACATTTTTAAGCCTGTACGAAAGGAAATTGACTTAAAACTGACACAATTCTCGAGTTTTTAATTACAGGCCCTTGGTATTCATTTAATTAAAGTTCTAGACATTATCACACATAGCTGGTTGAAGCAATGGAAAATACCACATTACGGAAAACAGAAAATATAAGAATGGGCTTTTTCAGAGACTGTTTTAAGGAGATCAGATGTGGTTACAACTTTTGTTACAGATTCAAAGTTCTTACAGCTACATCATTAAAATGTAACAGTTGCAACGTCGGTGACACTGGCTGTTCACACTGACTGGTTACGGGTCTAATTCAAACCATTTAAAGCTGTAATTCAAGAACAAGGTCAAGCTTGTAGATTCCTGAACTAAAATTTTATTGAGATGACTAAAAGGAGAGGATAACATAAAAAAGGTTCAAATGAAAAATTAATATTACTTATTCTTCAGCATCCAAATGGACATTACAAAAAAACACCCTTTCAATTTCTAAAGCCTCTTTCATTTCTAAAACCTTTTAATATCTAAAAACATGAAACACTGTTAAAATCTGTAGTTTTCAGGAACATTTAATTTCCTCCATTATGAATGCAAAGAAGTATTTCTGTGCATAACACTATTTATTGCTTGAAAGAACAGCATTTGATTGCCAAGTCAAAACTATACTAAAAAAGATACATGAAGCTGACAGCAGATCCTGACTACAACCTTCACAAACCTACCTACTACGGGCAAACAAGTCTTAGATATAGTGCAGTAACTTGGCAGAGAAAGCAGAAAATAAATGGATGAAGTTTGGTGGGGATTTTTTTAGTATTGTTCTATTAAAAAAAAATAAAAGAAGCATCCAAACCAGTAATTAAAAGTAGCACGCTTACTGGAAGAAGTACCTATAAGAGCAATAACTTGGTATAGTTGAGCCTGAAACTTGCTGTCAGAACAGCACTGGCTATTTCAGTTGGGAACACATCACAACTTCTATAAAATTCTCACTCCAAATTCAGCCATAACGCAGTGGCCAACAGAGAATTCCAGGTAAGTCTAAGCCCCAGCACAAGTGAACACTCATCCAGCCTGCTCCCAGATCTTCATGGAAACAAGACAAGCAGGAGCCAGCTCAAGGCCTTCCCAGTAGCTGTAGCCATCCTCCAGATCACACCCTCTCCAGGGAGTCTCCCCACTCTTTACCCCCACCATGCAGTAATCACACCATAAGAGAAGGTGCTTCCAGGAAAAAACAACAGCCAGGACCAAGAACTCTCCTGACATATTTGCACAGAAAGTAGCAGGTTAAAGGAGAAAGACCCAAGTTGACAGCATAAATTGCTTGGCAAGTACCAGCCTTCTGCCAGATGGTTTGGGAACACATGTATGCAATCTGATAAACTATCATACAGGGACCCAGGAAATGCAAAGTTCGTGCAACATGCCTAAGAAGTACCTGCTGTGCATACACAGATGAACTGAACCCAACAAGAACTAGGGTCCTGTGGTTGCAATGTGCAGCTTCTTATAAGTCCAGAATACAGGCCAGACAGCCCATCCAGGCAACAAGCCATTCCTCTTTCCTGCTGTTGCAGAACAAAGCCAGCAGACATGTGGTTGCTTGCTCTTTCAAGTCCACTACTACTACTAGGTGTAGAGTTATAAACAATGAAGATTCATATGTGGATATGAGAAGAAACTATATCTTGCAGTTTGAATATCAAAGGCTAATAGATTGATATCTTTTCAATGAAGGGGAGAAAACAGAGTACTGTAAGGACCTTGAAGAGTTTTAAAACAAAAAACCCTCACATATACACACACCCAGAACAAGAAAAAATGGCAGTCAACAATGAAGATTTCTGGGTGAAAATAAAAAGTGCTGCAGCTGTATATTAAATATTTGACACAAGATTTCAACATTCTGATCTGTCAAAGAATGAATGCGTTCACATGCGTCCCACAAGGATTGTGTTTAGCTCTCCATCATGGAGTTGATTAGCATCAACTGTGTAGTAAAGAGAAATGCAGAGTTCCTATATGAAGAAGTCTTTTAAGTGACCTATTTTCACAACTCCCCTCCATGAAGTTACATGTTAAGGAAAAAAAAACAGCACACCTACTGTCTTCTGAAAATCTACACAAGATGAAATAAACACTCCAGAAGAAAGCATTTAGCAGCAATGCATGTTTATGTTTTGCCTGTCCCCATGCTTTCACAACACAGGTTCTAAGAAGGTGCAGCCCTGTGAAGGAAGATGTGCACCCTAGCACAGTAACCATGTAGTAAGTCAAGTAACAAATATAGCTACAGTGTTTGACATTAGTCTGATTCAGACACTGGTTACTATTAAAAGACAAGGATGCAGAACAAATTTTGTTCTTGAGGGTAAACTAACATTAGCTGTCATAAAGATAGTGACAATCAATCAAGAAGAAACCACTTCTCACTGTTTCCCTACAGAAGTTTCCAAATAAAGACAGGATTCTGCAAGCTCTATTTATGCTCAGGGTTTTTTTTTCCAAACAGGCCGGCAGGAAATTCAAAATTACATGCAAGTGCTTCTAAGAACTTATGGGAACATATCAAGTCAAGCACTATAAGGACTGTACACTGAGATTTAATAGTGTCTTCACTACACTTTAATATGCAACAAAGGAGAAGAGATGACTGTAGTACTCCCTGAAGCATTAGAGGTTTCTTCTCATTTACTTTAGGCTAAATTTGCACTTCAGTAATACACTTCGTGATGTTTTTAGAGACTCTTCAACAGGAATTGCCTGATTCCTTAGACTAAAAACAATTCCATTCATTCACTAACCTGTTACATGCAGAAAGAAAAAACCCCACCCTCCTCAGAAATTTACCAGGTGAACAAAGATGCACGGAGAAACAATTTAAAGAAATCAAAGACAATGAGTCACAGAATCAAAAACTATTCCACAATTTTAAGCTGTTTGGACCAGTTAAAAGTCTCAAATAAAGAAAGCACGTGTAACAAGTGAACTGTTGATCTGTAACAACACGTGTGTTACTATGCAAAACAAAAACACAACGACAAGGAGCACATGGCTTCTAACTTTCGGGTAGAACACCTTTTGCTCCTAACACCACAAGTGACAGCATCAGCAAGAACCGACCGGCTTGCGCACAAACCGAAAGAAGCCAACCTTTACCTATCAAAGCCTGGAAAAGGTTACTTTGGAAGATGCTGATGACACGCTCGATGGAGTTCCGCAGCTGCCGATCCTCCGCCTGGCTCAGCTTGGAGCGGTATTCCTCCAGGAGGCGCAGGGCTCGCTGGGTATCTGCAAGCGGAGACCAGACACACGGCTGACCGGGGCGCACCGGGCAGGAGCACCGGGGATGCAACAAGCCCCCGCGGCCGGGACCGCCCCAGCCCGGCGCGGCAGCTCCTTTGTTCGCAGCCGGGAGAGCGCGGGCGGGACGGTGCTCTCGGCGTGCTCGCAGCGCCCGCAGCCCCG